>OAMR01000894.1:219570-280035 GCA_900205405.1 Echinochloa crus-galli
GGGGTGAAGTCGAGGACCCGGGGGCCGCTATGTTGGACTTTGCGCGTCATGGTGGGAGACAGATTGGGGTTGCAATCGCGAGGAAGACGAAGGCGAGGAAGGCGATGGAATGTGAGGACGAAGGCGAGGAACGCGATGGAAAGTGAGGACGAAGGCAGGGAAGGCGATGGGTAGCGACGCCCGGCACGTCACGCACGATCTCCGAAGAGCCCGCGGCAATTTTACCGAGTGAGGCCCACCACCAGTCCAACTTTGGACCAAATTGACCTAGTCTCTCACGCGCGGGATGAGTCTCCTCTGCGGTTGAACTCCTGCAGTTCATTCGCTGACAGGTGGGCCTGATTACTGGGAGGCCCACCTGTTAGTGACCCAACTGCAGGCGCCTTCGAGGTGCCACGTGCGCGGTTGGTATCCTTTGAGGAGAAGGAATCCGCCTTGACTGCCCCTGCTCATTATGATGCCGGCTGGCACGGAGGAGGCATGCGGCAGGCGACTGCGGCAGCGCCTCGATACGGGCCCCAACCCGTCCCATCGGCCCGCTCGGGCGCCTCACGCTTCGTCAGACGTGGGTAGGTGGCCACGGCCCACGGGGTCCTAGCCTGCCCCGGAGACATCCCGGGATACAGGTGGCACCCCGAGATGTCGACGACGTTTAAGGCGCGCGGGTCCCATAGGCAGCGCGGCGCGAGACGCCCGCCGGTCGCCACGTCGACACCCGAGGCGGCAAGCAGCCTCCGTCCAAGGAACGCTATCTCTTGAACCAGCCTTCTCCAATGGTTAAGCCACATGCTAGCTTTCATACATCTACAAGATTAATTATCGTGTCAAGAGTTAGATGGTTGCTCTTATATATCTCTATAAAAACCCCACGCGTTAGTCTCGCACGATTTAGATTTGTGTGCATTAGACTATCCGAGTATTAATCAACAGATATCTGGTGAGCATACAGCGATCCTATCCGGTGATCTCAGGTGCCATATAGTGAACATATCCAGTGATGATCAGCGGGGACATAGGGTGATCCTTCTGTTCTGAGGTGAACGAACCCACCTTGAGCGCCACGGTCAAATGTGCTCATCATGCCGCCGCCTGACACGACACAGTGATATCGTCCGTAAATGAACATGATGATGATTACGGAGAGGTGTGCGGCAGGCGGCCGTGGCAGCGCGTCGATACGGGCTCCGACCCCATCGGCCCGCGCAAACGAAAGGCCCAGAAGACCCCGCCTCATAAGGCGTCTGGCGCTTCGTCAGTCGTCTGCAGGTGACCCCGGGGTCCGTCTCCTCACCAAAAAAAGTGACCCCGGGGTCTTAGGCTTGCCCTGTAGACCTCCCGGGATACAGGTGGCACGCCCAGGCACGCAGGTCCCTCAGGCAGAGCAGTGCCAGACGCCCGCCGGGCGCCACGTTGACACCCGAGGCGGCAACCAGCCTCCGTCCAAGGAAGGCTATCTCTTGAACCAGCCAACCCCACGTGTGAGTCTCACACGATTTAGAGTTGAATGCATGGGACTGTATCAGAGTATTAAACAAGTGATATCCGGTTATCCTTTCCGGTGACCACAGTGATCATATCCGGTGAGCCATTAAGTGAACATATCCGGTGATCACAGGTGCCATACAGTGATCATATCTGGTGATGATCACCGGTGCAATAAGGTGATCACCGGATCGTAACTTAATTCCGTTGTACGAGACTGCCAGTGTGCTCACCGGTACTAGTAGTGCGTTTTTCTTTTGGACACGGCACAAGTAGTGCGTTGGCGTCACAATGCCAACGGAATCTTACATAAAAGGTAAACTAAACGGTAATGTTGTCCCACCAGTCGGACCGATGCATCTCACGATAATCGCTGTCAATGTCTCAGATCGATCCCCACATTTCACAGCATCATATGTTTCACAAATAATTCAAGAGGTCATGGTCATTCTATGCACCATGAAGATGTCTAGCGGGTCATCGTATAGAGGAGTTTCTGAGGGAAGAAGAGTTTAAAAATTGTATGATGCACCACCTCACCTACAAATCAGTCATCGAGCACATCTTCAGGGAGCTTTGTTGCCTACAAATGAAGAGGAATATTAGTCATAACTACACATGCCTCACAAAACGGCATGTTGTCAGACTTGATGAACTGAGAAATACCTCGTCTCTCTGGGAACATGTTCGCCGATTGTGACCCTCCTCCTTACAAAGCGAACACCTAGACTTCGATTTGTTTTCACTCAAACCTGTCTTGAGCCTTTTCTTCGGCGCCCCTCTGCCAGTCACTAGGATGGGATCCGAGATATGTATGATGTCTTCACAATCAGACTCCGGGGCTTGTGGCAGCACCGGTCCATACAGTCTGCCTTGGTTCGCACAACATTTTGCTGGATCGCAGCAACTTCCTGAGCAAGGACGGCTTTGAAGCGCTCATATCCATCGGTTGAAATAGCTGCTGCGAATGATGCAACGTGACTCAAATTGCGTAGTTCACGGAACCTCTGTAGGGTTTCGGAATACTCGTACATGCTGCTCTTCCTTGTCGGAGGAAATGCACTCTTCGCCCGCATTGTCCACCTATCCAAAACACAGCAGTCTGGAAGCTTGCGTTCGCCCCGATAGCCCAATACATAGAACATGTGTGAGCAGGGGAGGCCAAGGGATTGCAACTTCAGGCAAGAACAAGAAATCCCCTCCAAATTGCCCTCTGCGCTCAACTCACATTTCACATAGTAACAGATATCTCCTTTGTCCTTCCTGCTGACAATATACTCTTCTGTATCATCAAAATCTAGGATCTCAATCAGATCACACTTATTTGCTGCTGGTATGCTGAACCGTGCATTCTTAAAAACATCAAGTGTGAACCTTTTCTTCGCTTCCTCTCGCATCTATCGCTAGAATTGGAGCATTTGGAGCTGTGAATGGCTCAGATGACAAGGCATTTTTATCTTTATCGGCCTCATTTACGCGCGTCCTTCCAAGGCATCTCTCATAGCTCTGTACCATTTTTAGCAGTGTCATTTTAGGATTCAGCTTCATCTGAAGCCTAGCGTTGAGGCTCTCACTCCGTTGGTTGCTCCTAATTCCTAAATAGCACTTACCCACATGATACGCAACACACCATATTTTCCTCTGCTCATACATCGCATAAATCCAGGAGTCTGTTGTAACCTCATGCTCTGTCAGGAATGCCAGCCATTTCTTCTCAATCTCTTCTACGGAGCAAGAGTCATACAGAAATGCCCTGAACACATCTTTCACTTTGTCATTGTGAATATTACGCACAATGTTAAGCTCAATATGCCATCCACAAAGCCTATGCGTTGAGTTCGGCCACACATTCCTTATTGCTCTCTGCATAGCAAGGTCTCCATCAGTGATCACGGAAATAGGATGCCTCTGAATATTAGCTTGAGGCCATGACGACTTCAACAGCAATGGAGGTGCCAGGTGGCGTAGCATGAATAGAAGAAGGGTCACTCACTTGGGGCCGGGGCCATTATGATTCACCCCAACTAAAGTAACAAGGGGCACGTTGTACCGATTTGTTTTGTAGGTGCTATCAAATACAACGACATCACCAAATGCTGCATAATCAAGCAGGCATTGAGTATCGCACCAGAACATTGCCACCAGATGTCCTTTCCCATCAGTCTTGCTCCTGAAAAAAAATTCAGGGTCTCTACGTTCACGCTCCCTAAGGTGTCTGAGGACAGTTTGAGCATCACCAGCAGCAACTGACTCCACCTTATCAAGATGCAATAAGTTGTACAACATCACCAGCAGCAACTGACTTCACCTTATCACGATGCAAGAAGTTGTACAAGTCCCGTTGTGTGTAGCCAACTTTATCATACCCACCGTACTGCATTTCCTGATTTTCGAATATCGTGCATTTAGGGACACTAGCAATCTCCATCTCGAGAATTTCTGCTTTCTGCTCATTGCCGATTGTGCGATGTGAAGGCAGAAGACAACTAAGGTCTCTTGGCACCATAGGATGGTTGTGTCCGTCGATGAAATCCTTCACAAACCACCGCCCCGTGTTCTTATCTCGTGCAATACAAATTCTCGCAGGGCATCCAACACGAGTTATATCTTTTGGCGTGCGCTGCATATCCTCCGTGTTCATGTACTTCTCTGCACGAAAACCCTCACGATTGCAATATAACTTCCTAAGGATCACGTGATTATGACCAGCGTCCCACTCAACATAGCCCTTCCTCATACTGAATCCTTTCTCAAGAGCATATGCATTGTAAAACTGAAATCCTTCATCTTCACTAGCGACCGTCGTCGTAACAATTTGATTGTACTCCATCAAAGACCCATAATCCGCCATCTCCATCAAGGACTCCTGCAGCCATCAAGAGCGTTACACAAATTAGATATCCACGTAACAATCTTGTCACTGTCTAGCGCAAATTGCCTTCTGATGAACACCGACATATCAAGAATCGAAATTTGAGACAGCAGCAGAGTCCAACCTGCGTCCTGTGGCCTTTCTGCTCAATTGAATCTGGTGTCGCGGCCGCGAGGGCGCGACGAGGTCGTGGAACACAACCGGCAAGTTGTGGGCGGTGGCGGCGGAGCACGGCTGCGCAGACTAGGGCACCCCCGCGTAAAGGCTACGGGCGGCGGCGAGGGAGACGACGAGCGTAGGGTGCGATGCGTGCCGCGTGCGGTTTGCCGGCGTGGGCCGGGGGTGGGCCGGTGGGGAGGGTGTTTTTGGCTGGACAAATGACCATATTACCCTTGAGTGATTAAAATTGCCTAATGAATTTAATTTGGGGAAGTACCTGGAGGTACCTAGAAGTACCTCCCAACCACCGTAAAAGGACTCCAGAAAAAAATCAGTTAATTCTACTATCTCAAAAGAGATCCTTTGTAAATGTAACTCCTATAATTTGTAGTTTTATCTATCTTCATCTTAAATTTTTTTTGGGAAATTATCTTCATCTTAAAATTGTGAGCTATGTCACACTCTATGATGGTAGTCTACATCAACATGCGCACACGTTATGCTTGTTCGTTCGTCGTTTAGTTTATTTTCATCGTGCAATGGTCTTAGGAAAGAAACGTATCTTACCCCCTTGGGTGAGCTGCTCGGAGAGCGGCGTGCGAGCTTGATATCCACATCGTGCTTTTTTTCTTTTTTGTTTTTCCTCATATGAACTATCCACTTCACCCGATTGCCTCCGTGCAATATATTCGTTCTTCATGTATACTCTTTCTTATGAAGCATTGCAGTGCAAAAAAGCTTTCTCCAAAAACCCAATAGCCACCTAATCCACGATGTGGACTTGTTATGTTCTTGACATGGTATCACAAAAGTGCATTTAGGAGAGTGAGGTTACTGATAGTAGAGACTAGGGGGCTAATCAGACAAAAAGGAGAGTTATCAGAAGTTAAATGAACAAATGGACCTCAAACAAAAAAAACAAATGGACGTGCTTTACAAGTTATTATCAGAAGTTAAATGAACAAATGGACGTGCTTCACAAGTCAAGCTTTTACACAATAACTATAAATATAATTGGAGGGCCAATAATTGGATAAACACAACTTTATATCGGCACGTTGTAGAAAAGAACATTACTAAGAAAACAAAACAAAGATAAAAATTAGAAAATAAATAAACATTTTTAGACAAATTATTAATAATCATAAGTAAATCATTTTAAGCAGAAATTAATAGGGTCAAAGAGGCATCATCATTTACAATTCACAATGAATGAACGCATTTTTCAAAAGAACGTATATCAAGTATATATTTATTAAAGATATTTACAGAAGATAATAGTTTAATGAAGCGCAGCTGGTTACAATTTTGAACGATCACGTGACCAATCCATTAGCAAGTGCATGAACTCAGTTTTTTTTATAACAAGGGAGCAAAATAGACGGAAGCAAGCCAGCAAGGAAGGAAACAAAAAATGTCGAAGGGCGACATGACACGGAGGCAGACGGAGCAGCAGATCCAGCAATCACCATTATAGTAGGGAGGGGGAGTTGAGCGAGCATAGAAGAGGACAGCCACGGAGCGGAGACGACGACGCCACCAACTACCAAACCCATCGCACACGTCCTCCACCTCCCTCCCTCCCTCCCTCTTTCTCTCTAGACCCTCTCCTCCTTCGGCGTGGCGCTGGCGTCGCACACCCCGTCGCCTACTCCATTCCATTGACCTCGCCTCGCCTCTCCCTCCATCCCTCTTTCTCTTCTCCTCCTTCACAAAGCTTGGAATTTTCCCGTGCCGAGCGCCCGAGCGGGACCTTCCTTCCCGTCGCCGCGTCCCCTGATTCGCCGGCGGACGCACCAAGGCAACCCAGCCCAGCCCAGCCCAACCCGCGTGCGTTGCGGCGGGGTCCGTCTGGGTGCTTTCCGTGCCCGGTGCGCGCGTCGCGGGGCGCATTGTTGCCTTGCCGCGCCCGCGGGAATGGAGATTCCCGCCGCCTATTAATCCTTCCTCGGAGAAGGCCGTTTCTTTCTTGGAGGAGGCACAAGCGCAGAGCCGCGGGAAACCCGGGCGCCGCATGGATCGAGGCCTCCGGTGCGCCCGCCTGAAGCCGCGGTTTTGGCGTCTCGGCGAAGCGGGGCGGAGGAGGACGGCGGCGGCGGCGCCGGGGCAGCAGGGCGGAATCTCGGAGGAGGAGCGGCGCTGTTGACGCGTTCTTCTTCTGCTTGGGAAAAGAGGTGATTTTCGCCTCTGCGGAGGCGGCTCGGCCCAGTTCAGACCCTGCGCTGCGCTGCACAGCTCGCTCTGTGCGTGCGTGGCGTATTTGCTTTTTTTAGGTTGGTGGGGGCTGGAGTTCGGTGGGAGGGGAGCTGGAATTGATTGCGAGGCGCTTCCTTGGAGGCCATTGCAGCTCCAATCTGAGCTCCTCTTCTTCTGAGGGAATTGCCAGTTGCGTTCTGCAGTAAGAGATTGGTTTGGAGCTGTGTTGCCCCTGCTTGTTAACAAGATTGGAGCAAATTAGCTGTTGGGTGGTGGTGGCGGCCAAGAACCCTGAATCTGTGGCCCTGTCGACTTCTTGGCGGCGTCTGGGGGGAAGCTTTGGTGCAGTGGTTTCATTGAGTCTGGAGGAATGGCGCGGACCAAGAAGCTGGAGAAGCTCAGGCTCAGTGCATTGTTGACGTTCATCCGCTGTCACAGGGGCCCCAGTGATGATCATTCGCGGATTGGGACGGTGGGGTTCTCTCGGGTCGTTTATGTCAACGAACCGGATAGGTTCGAGGAGAGATTCAGTTATCCGCTGAATGGGGTGTCGACGACAAAGTACAATCTGGCCACCTTCCTGCCCAAGTCCCTTTTTGAGCAGTTCAGGAGGGTGGCCAATTTCTACTTCCTCGTCTCGGGTATCCTTGCCTTGACCCCTCTCGCGCCTTACACGGCAGTGAGTGCGCTTGCGCCACTGTGTGTTGTGATTGTGGCCACCATGGCGAAAGAAGGGGTTGAGGACTGGAGGAGGAAACAGCAGGTATGGTTCTGATCGTTTGTTTACATCCTAGCTGTAGTATTTATTGAATTTTGTTCATGCAATAACAACTGTGGTTTGAAATGACTCAAACAGCTCGTATGCTTTAGCAACCCAATGCTTCTTTCATATACTGCTTAATAAGCTGGAACAGAATTTTCCTCCCCTTTTCTTGGTTCTGGGATTGTTGGGTTCATTCTCTATACATCTAGGTCCCGGGAAATAATATATATTCCTTTCTCATTCTGAACAAATCACTGCACTATATTACTATGCTTTTTGGTGTCCAAAACTTAAATTATTAATTTGATCATTTTCTATGCCTGTGACTTGATCATGTGATTCATTACGAACTATTATACTTGTGTCGATGTGCATTGTGATATAGCGATAGCTTTTAGTCTCAGTTGTAGCACTTAATATTCCAACAAGTCATCTTCCTTTTTTTATGTATAAATGTTGAGCTGACCGGGAATGAAAGCATAGCATAATTAACCTTGTTATAAACCCATAGAGTTGATGCTGTACACATTTATGTGATGGTTTTCATACACTGGTATTAATTGTAATTGACTGTGTTACTGTAATTTAGTCAATTTGAATATTTTATGTAAATTTTCCATGATATCGGTATATTAAATAGATCTGTGCAACTACGTCACCCAGGATCATGAGCTCAATAATCGGATAGTCAAAGTGCATAGGGGAAGTGGCAATTTTGAAGAGACAAAATGGAAGAACATCAAAGTTGGAGATGTGATAAAGGTGGAGAAGGATAATTTCTTTCCCGCTGATATGATTCTGCTTTCGTCTAACTATCCGGATGGAATCTGTTATGTAGAGACCATGAACCTTGATGGTGAAACAAATTTGAAAATTAAACAAGCCCTCGCAGTGCCAGCAATCGAACACTTAATGAACTCCATCATGTTACATGTCAATGTTCCAGTCTTATCAGATAGAATGGTATCAACCATACCTAGTTCTTCATTTAGATTCGAAGTACGAGCATGAGTTGGCTTATCTGATTCTTCATGATACATTTCATTATACATATCCATTGAGATGGTCAAGCTCTTGCAAGCTCTATTCATCAACCAGGATATCGAAATGTATCATGAAGAATCAGATAAGCCAACTCATGCTCGTACTTCGAATCTAAATGAAGAACTAGGTATGGTTGATACCATTCTATCTGATAAGACTGGAACATTGACATGTAACATGATGGAGTTCATTAAGTGTTCGATTGCTGGCACTGCCTATGGTCAGGGTGTCACTGAAGTTGAGAGAGCTATGGCTATGAGGAAAGGGGCCCGGTTAGATGATGACATTGAAAATGGAGGGCACAAGGACAAGAAAATTGACGACAGTCCTCATGTTAAAGGGTTCAACTTCAAGGATCCAAGAATAATGGATGGAAACTGGATTCATGAGCCTAATAGAGATATGATAAGAGATTTTTTCCGGCTCCTAGCCATTTGCCATACTTGCCTAGCCGAAATAGATGAAACTGGGAAGGTTTCATATGAAGCTGAGTCCCCTGATGAAGCTGCATTTGTTATTGCAGCGAGAGAACTAGGGTTTGAGTTTTACAAGAGGTCACCAACGACTATATTTATTCGTGAACGGGATCCAAGCCAGAATGTTGTTGAGAAAAGGCAAGTCAAATTTCTTTGTTATTTTCCTTTATAAACTATCCTTATCCGTAGTACCTAATTCTGATCCTTTTACATTGTGGTACAGAAAGTATGAGCTCCTAAATATATTGGAATTCAATAGCACAAGAAAACGGATGTCTGTGATAGTCAAGGAACCAGAGGGAA
This sequence comes from Echinochloa crus-galli, assembly GCA_900205405.1. NCBI lineage: Eukaryota > Viridiplantae > Streptophyta > Magnoliopsida > Poales > Poaceae > Echinochloa > Echinochloa crus-galli. Next base: position 228,866 of record OAMR01000894.1, read on the forward strand.
GGATATTACTTCTCAGTAAAGGCGCTGATAGGTTTGTGCTCTATTTATGCTAGAACTCCATGTTTTAATCACAGATCGACATTAGACTTTTCTTGTGTCCATGGTTTCTTAATTGCTGTCTCTATTTGAATAGTGTGATGTTCAAAAGGCTTGGACCGGCTGGGAGAAAATTTGAAGAAGAGACAAGAAGACACATAAATGAGTACTCTGACTCTGGTCTAAGAACCTTGGTTCTGGCGTACCGTGTCTTGGATGAGAAAGAGTACAAGGAATTCAATGAAAAATTGAACACTGCCAAAACATCTGTAAGTGCTGATAGAGATGAAAAAATTGAGCAGGCTGCTGATAGAATTGAACGGGACTTGCTTCTTCTTGGTGCCACTGCTGTTGAAGATAAGCTTCAGAAAGGGGTATGCCTTTCTCTTCCACATCTTATCTGTATGCATTGTAGGGAACCTTGCGTGGTAATGTACACGAATGTTGCACTTATATATTCAGGTGCCTGAATGCATAGACAGGCTTGCACAAGCCGGAATCAAGATATGGGTCTTGACAGGTGACAAGATGGAGACAGCTATTAATATTGGGTAAGTACTAAGTATTATATATTTTCATCTAAATAGGAGCTTTTTATTTCAATCTGACTATTTCCTTCCTTGATTCATATACTCTCCATCTGCAGATTTGCATGTAGCCTACTTAGACAAGGGATGACGCAGATAATCATCACACTGGAACAACCTGACATCATTGCATTGGAAAAAGATGGAGACAAACAAGCAATTGCTAAGGTGAATTATTGATTACATTACCTTTGTTTTTGAAGCATCACATATGTTGCAGTCATTTTACATATAAAACACTGTCTAAATTTTGGAATGGCCTATGTCTACAATGACAGCTCCCTAATGTTTGCAAAAAGTAACAAGGCATACATTGACAATTAATAATAGACGTCATCATAGTTACATCCTTTTTGTTGTCTCTCCAGGCATCAAAGCAAAGGGTTATGGGTCAGATAGAGGATGGGATCAAACAAATTCCACCTTCAAGTGAAACTAGCACTGCATCATTCGCACTAATCATTGATGGTAAATCACTAACTTATGCTTTGGAAGATGATATCAAGTTTAAGTTCTTGGATCTTGCTATCAAGTGTGCGTCAGTGATATGTTGCCGATCTTCACCAAAGCAGAAGGCACTGGTCAGATTTTCTCTGTTCTTAAGTTCCCGTCTCTTTCTGTGTGTTTCAGAGTGTTTTTTTTTCCTCGATCATACATGCAAAAACATTAAAATAGTGCAGCAATTCCAGGTTACAAGACTTGTTAAACAAGTGACACATAAAGTGACTTTAGCAATAGGTGATGGAGCCAATGATGTTGGCATGCTTCAAGAAGCTGACATAGGGGTTGGCATTAGTGGAGCTGAAGGAATGCAGGTGACTGATTCGATGCTTTATAAATTCCGTTAATTGTGTCCATGAATTGCATACAGGTACGGCCATATTAAACAGTTTTGGGAATAAATAAAATCGGTTGAAATAGTAGACAAATATGCAAATATTCCTTGTCAAATCTTGAATATCTTGCAAACATGTTCTACCCTATATTTTCTGAATAAAGTACACTTTCTACCCTTGGGATTGGTGCAGGCTACATAATTACATTTTGTTTCTCTAGCTCCAAGATTTTATTTATTTATTTATTTATTTTTGCCCTTGATGCTGTTGATTAGAAAAGTATTCATTCTGTGTTGTTCTCAGTTTATTTTACTACTGTCAGTCTGTCACTCAGTGTAAGGATTTTTTTTTAACCTTAGAAATTCCTTTCTAAGTCTCATTTTTGTGGTTTTGAAGCCCAATTTCACTGCCATATTGAAGAAATCAATAAAACGCTATCTTTCAAGTTTTTGATGCCACGGTGCTTGAGTTGTTCACGCTTTTTTTCCCTTTGTTTTACCTACTTACTTTAACTTAGCTTCCTGTTATCTTTGTTCCTTTGCAGTATCCGCAGCTCTACCAAGAAGGAGTGCTAAATATATTGTTCAGCTGGCGTCGGATACTTGGATGGATGTTTAACGGCGTTATGAATGCTATCTTGATCTTTTTTTTCTGCATCACTGCCTTTGAGGATCAGGCATTCCGTCAGGATGGTCAAGTTGCAGGCTTGGATGCCTTAGGTGTCGTCATGTACACTTGTATTGTATGGGTTGTGAACTGTCAAATGGCGCTCTCTGTGAACTACTTCACCATAATCCAGCACATATTCATATGGGGCAGCATCGCTGTATGGTACCTCTTCCTCTTGGTTTACGGTGCCATAAATCCAAGGTTCTCAACAACAGCGTACATGGTCTTCATTGAACAGCTGGCCCCGGCCCTTTCTTTTTGGTTGGTGACACTTTTTGTCGTGATGGCAACACTTGTCCCATACTTCAGCTACGCCGCGATCCAGATCCGTTTTTTCCCAATGTTCCACAACAAGATTCAGTGGAAAAGGTATTTGGGGAAGGCTGAAGATCCAGAAGTTGCAAGGCAGTTGTCCTCACGGCATCGGACATCATCACAGCAGAGGATGGTTGGTATCTCTGCTCGTCGTGATGGCAAGGCTATGCAAATAACAAGGGAGACAGAGCTAGAGGTTCAGGAATAGCATTTTCAGTAGGTTTTGTGTTTTGTACAGCTTATAGGATATTGTCTCCGGGAAGATGACAGCTGAACTGATTGGAACTTTGGAGAATGTTCCTGGGTTTCTGCTTCTATGATGCCTGTCATGGGAGTTTATTCCAGTTCAGATGATAGAGCAAGACCACAGATTTAGATAGGTCACAAGGAGGCCAAGAGAATACCTGCTGTAAAGTTCATTTTTTAGCAGTTCAAGGCTTTGTGATTTTTTTTCTTTTTTTTCCCCTTTCTCTTACACATGTAGATGCATGTAACCAGGTTATTGGTAGAATGTTTCTTTTGTGTTGTATCCCTTTTATACTCCCCCGCCTGCCCTCTCTCAATTGTATCTTAAGCAAAATAATGGTAAGGCTTCTGATTTGAGTGGATTTCATCTACTATTATTTGGAAAGAATCATAATGAATGATTTGTGATGTAATCAACTAATCACACTTATGTCTAAGAGATTTATGTAAATTGCACTTGTTTGCATGACTTGGCTAATGTGGGGGAGTCCATATGATGTGTCTCTGTTCCATTGTAGTTACTGTTTGTGTTCTGTTAAGTTAGCTACAAATATTTTTTACCATGTCTGATTAAAAAGTGGAAGAAAATAGGCAATTTTTTTTTGCATAAACAACATTTTCCATGAGTAGATTCAAAGTTGATTCTGAGGCAGTATGGTAAGAAAAAATGAATTGTAACACTATTATATTGCTATATGAAAATGACTATGACAACCAGAAGGCACATCAAACTTAATCAGGAACCTGAAAGGGAACTCATCAAAGGTTAAAGAACATTACATCGGTTTACAATATCTGTTTTATTTTCAGCTTTCCTACTACCATACTAACCTGCAATTAAGGACAGCCAAAGATGACGAAGCAGAGAGAGAGAGCGTCCTGTACCGTATCATGGCTCAGGCAGCGGCAGCGGCGGTTCAAGGTTAAAGAACATTACATCGATTTACAATATCTGTTTTATTTTCAGCTTTCCTACTACCATACTAACCTGCAATTAAGGGCAGCCAAAGATGATGAAGCAGAGAGAGCGTCCTGTATCGTATCACGGCTCAGGCAGCGGCAGCGGCGGCGGTCCCTCCGCGGCGGGCTGCGGCTTGACCTCCGCAGCCGGCGCCGGCCGCCGCCGCGGTGCGCGACGACGCCGTCGCCAGCACGCCAGCCTGGTGCAGTCGTAGGACTCGTCGGGCCCCTCCGCCTGCGCGGCGCACACCCGGCCGAAGACGCAGGAGAGCACGGTGAGCACGAGCACCGCGGCGAGCACCCCGAAGAAGGCGCCGATCGACGATCCCGCGGAGGCGCCGTGCCTCGGGGCGGCGCCGGCGCCGGCGCCGGACACCTGGTAGCTTGGCATCGGCATCGTCGTCGTCGGCGCGGCCGGTGTCGCTGGCATGACCGCCGCCATTCTTGCTTGCACCGGGACGCGCACACGGTTGGTGGGTGCTGAACGCGCAGCGGCGCTTGAGTTGAGCTGATAATGGAGGAAATGGCAATGCCCATGAGGCGAGCATGGGTGGGAGCAGTGAGGGGGGCAAAAGTGCCACTTGCTTTTTGCAATTTCCAATTTAGTAGTAGTTTCAGTGGTACTAATGCTTGACATTGTAGTGGTGTGATGGATGGAGGAGATGAGAGGATATAGGGGAGGAAGAAAACTAAGCTAAAGAGAGGGGAAAAATGAATAAAGGGTTTGGAGAGGTCAGCTTTAGTGTGTGTGTGTGGAAGGAGTACTGAGTGGGCACCAACATGGAAAGAAAAGGAGAAGGAAGCATGACGGGGGCTATCTCTCATTCTCATGCCATGTTGCTTGATGGTGTCTCCCTCTCTCTCTCTCTCTCTCTCTCTCTCTCTGTGTATCTAGGGAAAGGGAAAGAACATCTCTGATCTAATCTGCTCCATGACTCTGCATGCCAATAACAATATAATTGGATGCAGAACAATCCAAGGGACAAAGTGGAACCATCTGTTGTGAGTCAATGTTTGAATTCTACAGTCTGGACCCCAACCATTTTCCAGCTTGTGACGGATTATGATGATGGAAGAGGGTGAATTTGGGAGTATGATGTCACTTCGTAATCATTGCGTCACTGTAACATTTCGTTTGTATTTGTGAAAAATTGTCCAAAAATTGATTAATTAGGCTCAAAAAATTCGTCTCGCAGAGCACAACAAAACTGTGCAATTAGTTTTGATTTCATCTACATTTAGTACTCCATGCATGTTATGACATTTTGATGTGATGAAGAATCTTCTTTTTGTATAGTAAATTTGGGGGTGGAATTTTGAAACTAAACAGGGCCTGAATCAGACAGAGAAAAGCCGAAGTATTTTTTTCAGTGGAAGATGAAGCAGGACACTGAATTCCATCAGGGTTGCTCTTTTCTGAAGCCTTTTTCCACGCAGCAGGCGGGTTAACCCTGCCCTGTTCCAAAGCTTAAAGCTCAGATAGTCAGATATATGCATCATGGCATGTTGCTTGCTTAATGGGCAAGGTTACCCGCCTTTCTCCTTTTTCCAATCATGCACTCGTATTTTATTTGGGTATATACGAGTATTGTAGTAGGCGCAAGCGTTCTTTCGGACTTTCATCTGCCAAACCCTGCAGTGTCCATGATTTGTGTCCCCTTTGAGCAGGGATACTCTACAAACGATAGAACCAAGCGAGCGAGCAAGGTTCCGGAGATTGTAGTCGTGCGTGACTGGTGGCCGCGTCTTGAACGCGCGGCGACGAGGGCGGCGAGCAGGCGGCGGCGCCGTGCTGGCGCACGGCGAGCGAGAGGGCTAGGGAGCAAGGATGCACCGAAGGGCACGAGATCAACTGAATGTTGATCTTGCCTAATTCCATTAATCAAACGACGTGGCTATATATAGCCTTACAATCTCAAACACAATCCAAACTCTTTCCTAACAAACCAAATCTTTTACCTAACAAACTCTCCTTACAACTCACGAAGGACTCTAACCAAACCAGCCGGACTCGCATGCGTATTCTCTAGCCACGAGTCCCCTGTTGCGTCTCTGGTACACGATGCCGGTAATAACATCCCCCCTCGACGAACAGCTCGTCCTCGAGCTGAAACTCAGGGAACGAAGCTTTGAACTCCTCCAGCGATTCCCAAGTAGCATCTGCCTCACCGAGCCCAGCCCATTGCACCTCCACATGCCATACGCCACGGCGCCAACTGGCGCGGAGGACTTTAGCCGGGACCGGCCTGTAACGCCCATGGTCCAACTTAGGCAAGGCAGCCGGCGCAGCAGGAGGGTCACCACGGTAAGGCTTGAGGGTGCCAACATGGAAGACATCATGGACCTTGGCTCCTGGAGGCAACTGAAGACGATAGGCCACAGCACCCACACGCTGCAATACTTGAAACGGACCGGCATAACGGGGTCCCAGCTTGCCCCTCGGACGATCAGAGAGGGAGCGCCTGCTTGTGGAGTAAACGAAGCCACACCCGATCACCCACGTTGAACTCCAAATCACGGTGATGCTCATCATAGTAGCGCTTGGCATACTGTTGAGCCTGCAGCAATCGTTCCCGAACTTCAACTAGGAACTCATCACGCTCACGGTATAGATCCTCCACAGCCGTTGTACGAGCGGTACCAAGGTCCAACGGCAGGAGCGTCGGGGGCTCCCGGCCATAAACCACCTGGAACGGAGTTGCACGGAGCGCCGTATGATACGAAGTGTTGTAGCAATATTCGGCCCAAGGCAGCCAATCAACCCATCCACGCGGTCTGTCACCCGTCAAGCACCGGAGATACATGGCGATCGTCTTGTTGACCACTTCCGACTGACCATCTGTCTGCGGATGAAAGGCCGTGCTCATCCGGAGTTTAACGCCAGCCATTTTGAACAAGTCACGCCATAAGTTGCTTGTGAAGACCGGATCGCGATCACTGACAATGGACTCCGGAAACCCATGGAGACGAACAATGCCATCGAAGAATGCCTTGGCCACCGAGAGAGACGTGTAGGGATGCCCGAGTGCAATAAAATGAGCATACTTGGAGAAACGATCAACAACAGTAAGGATTACCGACTTGCCATGCACTCGAGGAAGACCTTCGATGAAATCCATGGAGATGTCCGACCAGACACGGGAAGGCACCTCCAGCGGTTGGAGCAGGCCAGCAGGATGAAGCGTCTCCGTCTTGTTACGCTGACACGTGACGCAAGCGCGGACGAACTCACGCACCAAGCGACGATCATGGTCGACGTAGAAATCCCGCCGTAAACGTTGTAGCGTCTTTTGGATCCCCTCGTGGCCGGCGTGCGCCAGCTGAAGCACGGGTACCCAGGGAAGGAGATTGGCCAGAGAGGAACACCCGATTACCGTGCAGCACCAAGTCGTCATGAACACGCCACGGCGCTTGAAGCGCGCCCGAAGCGATCTGCTCGCGCATGCATCGTGTGTCGGCGTCGAGCGCACCCTCCTGGCGAATGTCCTGGAGCAGCTGGAATGACGGACCGGAGAGGGCAGACACAGCCACGGCATCGCCGTCACGGCGAGACAAGGCGTCCGCCACGACGTTCAAACTTCTTGGCCGGTACTCGATGGTAAAATCAAAGCCGAAGAGTTTGGAGATCCACTGATGCTGCGGTACGGTCGATAGACGCTGATCCAACATGAACTTGAGGCTGTAATGGTCCGTTCTGATGGTGAAACGACATCCCACAAATATGGACGCCAATGTCACACAGCTTGGACTAGCCCAATCAATTCCCGTTCATAGGCAGCGATCTTCAAGTGGCGTGCTGCAAAGGGTCTGCTGATGTAACACTGCCCCAAATCCTGATCCTGAGGCGTCACAATCAACCATGAACACGTGATCAAAGTCTGGTAGATGCAAAATCGGGGCTGTGGAGAGAACAACTTTGAGAGCTTTGAACGCCGCATCTGCTTCGTCGGACCACTCAAAACCATCTTTGCGCAGGAGTTTGGTAAGCGGGGCAGCGATGACACCGAAGTTTTGAATAAACTTGCGGTAGTAGCCCGCAAGGCCCAAGAACCCCCGCAGCCCCCGCGCAGCACGGGGAACCGGCCACGACTGCACCGCGGCGACCTTCTCGCCATCCATGGCCACACCCTCCGCCGAAATCACATGTCCCAAGTACGAGACCGACGTCTCGCCGAAGGAGCACTTGGACTGCTTGATGAAGAGACGGTTGGCGCGGAAGGCGTTGAAGACGGTCTTGACATGCTGCAGATGGTCCGACCACGAAGAACTATAAATGAGTATGTCATCGAAAAAAACGAGAACGAACCGGCGAAGAAACGGTCGAAGCACGGTGTTCATGAGGCTCTGGAACGTTGCTGGTGCGTTCGTCAGTCCAAATGGCATCACCAAGAACTCGAAGTGGCCCTCATGAGTGCGGAACGCGGTCTTCTCGATGTCATCCGGATGAACACGAACTTGGTGGTACCCAGAGCGAAGATCCAACTTGGTGAAGTATCGGGCCCCCTTGAGCTCATCCAACAACTCGTCGACAACGGGAATAGGGAATTTGTCCTTCACAGTGATTGCGTTCAGGGCCCGGTAATCAACACAAAAACGTCAGGACCCGTCATGCTTCTTCACCAACAGCACAGGTGCAGAAAAGGCAGAAGTACTCGATCGAATGATCCCCTGCGCAAGCATAGCGGCCACCTGCCGCTCAAGCTCATCCTTCTGAAGCTGCGGGTAGTGGTACGGACGCACCGAGGCTGGAGCCGTCCTAGGAAGCAAGTGGATCCGGTGATCGCACACACGTCGTGGTGGTAGTCCGGATGGCTCTGCGAAAACGTCCTTGAACTCCAATAACAGCCGATCCAGCAATGGTGTTGCTCACTCGCCTGAATGGCGCGTATCGCCGGTGTGCACGGCTGTGTGATGTCGAGGCGCGGAGACCCAACGCCCTTCCAGAACACCCGGCGACCAGCGCGCGTGAACGCCATGCACTAGTCATCGAAATCCCACAAGATCGGGCCCAAGGTACGGAGGTACTCCACGCCAAGCACAACATCATAGCCGCCTAGAGGGATCGCGTAGCAGCCAATCGCGAACTCCTCCGTCCCGATGCGAAGCCCAACGTCGCGCGCACGTCCGGAACAAGCAACGGAGTCCCCATTTGCTACCGCGACGCTGAGACCCGCGTGCGGCGGCACGTGGAGGCCGATCCGGCGTGCGACGCTGGTGTTGATGAAGTTGTGTGTCGAGCCGGAATCCAAGAGGGCCAACAGCATCTGATTGTTGATGACGACATGAGTTGCATGGTGTCCTCCGTGCGGATCCCCGTCAGTGCATGCAGGGACACCACGGGCTCGACGTCCAGCTTCTCTTCCGACGCGGTCGGCACGTCTTCCTCGTCGAAATCGCTGACCTCTAGGTAGAATAGCCGGGGGCAGCGGTGTCCACGAACGTATTGTTCATCACAGTTATAGCACAAGCCCTGCTTGCGGCGCTCCATCATCTCGGCGGGCGTCAGTCGACGGAACGGCTTCGACGGAGCCGCGGGTGCCGCAGGTGTCGCCGCCAGTGGGGTCGTGGTGACCGGCGTCGTCCGCAATGGCGTCGGTGGCGTGGGCAATACCATCGGACGCGGCGGCGGTCGGCTGAAACGCGGTGGAGGCACTGGATCAGGAGGTGGCGCGCGTCGTTCATACGCGCGGGCGAACACCATAGCCGCCTGCAGATCCTTGGGATCCTGGAGCTCCACGTCCACCTTGATCCGATCGGGTAGGCCGGCCGTGAACAGATGCACTTGCTGCGCCGGCGTTAGGGGCTCCACGTGGCATAAGATCGCCAAGAAACGCTCCTAGTATTCGTCCACCGTAGTGCGAAACTGCAGGCGCGCGAGCTCCCCAAGATGGTTGCTCCGCAAGGGCGGTCCGAAGCGCTCAGAACACATCTCCTTGAACCGCTGCCAGGTGGGTGGACCAGTGTCGCGGACGAGCGCAAAGTACCAGGTGCGCGCGACGTCCCGCAGGTGGTATGTCGCCAAGCAGACCTTGTCCGTTTCCAAAGAGCGCTGTGCTTGGAAGAACTGCTCGCACTGATGGAGCCACCCCAATGGATCTTCCTTGCTGTCGAACACCGGCGGTGGAAGCGTGGAACACCAAGACCGCCCAGCTGTGGCGCATCCCCGGTCCGAAGCGGCGGCGCCTGCGGCTGAGGTGCCATTGGCGCAGATGGGATCGGCGACGGTGAGTGTGGAAAAGCAATCTGAGTAATAGGCAGCTGCGGGGACGGCGCTGCCGTCGTGGTCGAGACCATGGTGGACATTACCGGCGCCGCAGATGAAGAGGACTCGGCTGCAGTGGTGGTGATCAGCAGACCGCCAAACCCGGGCATCCCAAACTGCGAGGTGGACGGCGGTGGCATCGCATGAAGTGCCTGTTTCTCCAAGGTTGACAGCCGGTTGTTGATGGAGGAGACTTGCAGCGCAAGATCGGCGGCTTGTTGCTGGAAGCCGCCAAGTCGCTCGTCGAAGAGCTTCTTCATGGCGTCCATCCAGTCAGCGGTCGCGGGCGGCGAATCCTCCGATCCCGTGGTGGAGCCTGTCATATCTGATACCAGGTTGATAGAACCAAGCGAGCAAGCAAGGTTCCGGAGATTGTAGTCGTGCGTGACTGGTGGCCGCGTCTTGAACGCGCGGCGACGAGGGCGGCGAGCAGGCGGCGGCGCCGTGCTGGCGCACGGCGAGCGAGAGGGCTAGGGAGCAAGGATGCACCGAAGGGCACGAGATCAACTGAATGTTGATCTTGCCTAATTCCATTAATCAAACGACATGGCTATATATAGCCTTACAATCTCAAACACAATCCAAACTCTTTCCTAACAAACCAAATCTTTTACCTAACAAACTCTCCTTACAACTCACGAAGGACTCTAACCAAACCAGCCGGACTCGCATGCGTATTCTCTAGCCACGAGTCCCCCTGTTGCGTCTCTGGTACACGATGCCGGTCATAACAACAAAGGACAACACCAAACGCATCTCAAAGCTAAAAATGTTTTGGGAAAAAATTTGTGGCCTTCATCATGGACAAAAAATCAATTAAACAACCTTAATTTATGTCTGAATCAAACATTTTGGTACCCATTTGTTGATGCCCCCAAGTGTTAATTCTTGCCCTAATAAAATTGCTTCTTAGCTTTTTCCAATATATAGAGAACTAAATGCTACTTTGAAGACCATGCCAAGCCCAAAAGAACAAATTCCTCTTCACAGTGGAGTTAATTAAGATCAATACACCATGCACCATGTATTCAACATTTGGCTATGCCATGTTGCATGCATGATCAAAAGTACGAGAGGAAAGGTGCTTGAGCATATCTAACAAATATAATATCCAGAAACGCCGTGTCCCCGTTACCCACAAACTCATCTGTGCAACAACCAACCAAGGCTTTATGTTACAAGCTATAAAAAAATATGGAAAAAAATGTGATGCCGTAGAGCATCTATAATTCCTATCCTAAATTTGAGCTCAAATGATAATGTCAACAAGAAGAATTAAAAAAGGGGATAAATTTCATCTGTGAATAGTACTTCTGTCTTAGTCACTGATTTTTTTGTTTGTCCTATTACAAATAATTGTTTGATCCTAAATTTCAAGAGAGGGTAGATTATAGCATGTTCTACACTACTACAGTTTTTCATAATGCTTTGCGGCTTCTAACGAGATTTTGTTGATTGGTTGTACAAATGGGTTTGTGCAAAAGGGGACACATGATTTTTTTTCCGAAATGGGGCGTAGAGTGTGAGCCCCTATAATGGCAACAATTTATTTGTAAATGAGATAGAACGGTGGTGGTATCAACTGTGAAGTGAATCGATGAAGGCCGCAACAGATCAGGGCCTATCCCAAAGTAAAACTTATCTGCCAAAAAGTGCATGCAAAACACCCACGAAGTGGTAAGTGTTGACGCTTTTTCTGGCCAACACACACGAACGTCGTATCGCGCAAACGAAGAAACGATGAACTCGCCTCAGCACCACGCAAACCGGTCAGACCGGTTTAGGGATCCGGTCAGACCGGTTTCCCTCGGGAGCTTCGGGATGAACCTAGAATCACCACCTCGGGAGGGACCCCGTCGGAGATGGCGCGTCTAGGGTTGCTCTGAGATCGGTCAGGCCACTCAGAACCTCCTTGAAACGACCTTCATTTATGGCCGATTGAACCTGTCGACGAAACACATTGCAATCATTAGTGGCATGAGAATAAGTATTATGAAACTTGCAATATGCACGCCTTTTCAACTCTTCAAGTGGAGGCAATTTATGAGTGATCATCCAAAGAATAACTATCGGCCACTGCAACACAAGCCGATGTATCTCCATGAACGACCTCTACTTCATCATCTATCCATTGAATTAAAAATTGATGCAAAGTAGAAGGCACACATTGGTTTGCATGAATCCAATCACGACCAAGGATTAAACTGTAGTTACCTTGTGTCTCAGCGACGAAAAATGCAGTAGCCAAAGTCTTGCTTCCAACAGTAAGCTCAAGATCCATGCGCTTTTCCAATCTCCGGACGGCTTGGTTTAATCTTCTTTGGACGGCCCTGGGGAAAACCGGTCTGACCGCTTTCCCTAACCGGTCTGACCGGTTTGTCCTGTACAGGCTCAAACGGTCTTTGCTCGCTCCATGCAAAACAATCAACATACTCCTTTAATAACTTTATTAACTCAGATTTAAACAAAGGATCAAGATTCTTGTTTACAAATGTCGGCCTAGGTATAGTACCATCACCAATATCTACCTCCTCTAGAGGATCAGCCGACGTAAACCCTTGTCCTAACTTGCTTAAATCATCAAAATCTTCAATGGCCTCACACATATCGTTCTTATGCGCCCGATAGTGCTCACGCCTCTGTTGTAACCACTCTAGATTCGGATCCATCAAATCATAAGAGATATGGAGATGAATTGAGAAGTTTAATACCATAGGAATTAACAAATTCACGCACCTCTTTGGATATGAATGAAGTCCCTTGATCCGTAGTCAGAGTTTGTGGAATGCCAAACCTATGTATAATATTCTCTCTGATAAACTCAATCACCTCTCTATGTGTCATATTCTTCAAAGGGACCGCTTCTGTCCATTTGGTGAAGTAATCAGTTGCTACAATCACAAAACAATGGCCTTTTGTCGAAGAAGGATGAATCTTACCAACAAAGTCCAAACCCCATCCCCGGAAAGGCCAAGGTTTAATAATCGGATGCATCAATGCTGCTGGTACCAACTGAATATCTCCATGTTTCTGACACTCCTCACAACCTTTGTAATACTTAAAACAATCGGCTATCATCTTAGGCCAATAGAAACTAGCTCGCCTAAGGAGCCACTTCATCTTAGGAGCCGATTGATGAGTACCACAAATTCCTTCATGAACCTCTGCCATAGCCAACCTAGCCTGATCAGGACCCAAACATTTCAAAAGCAAATCATCAATCGTCCGACGATACAACTCACCACCATCCAAAACGAACTTGAGAGCCCATCGTCGAACTTTTCTGTCAATTGTACTGCTAGGATTTTGCAAATAATTTATCAGAGGCCTTCTCCAATCTTCTACTTCGTCTTGATTGTAAACAATAACCGAAGTAGCATTTTCTTCAGACAACCGGTCAGACCGGTTCTCTAAAGCGGTCAGACCGGTTGAACCGGTCAGACTGGTTTGAGGAAGCGGTGTGACCGGTTCCTCCAGAACAGAACACTCGGCTTCTAAAAACATCGGTCTTTGTTCTTGAAAATTTCTTTTCTGAACGTTATAACCAGATGCTTGCTGAGCCAGAGCATTTGCCTTTGGATTCCTTTCTCGTGGTACATGACGAATCACAAACTCATCAAAGCAAGATATAATATCAAAGCATCTATCGAGATATGCATTTAAAAATCCGTCTAAGCATTGACATACCTTAGAAACTTGTTGTACCACCAGCAAAGAATCACCATAAGCTTCCACATGCTTTACTCCCATGTCATGCAAAATTCCCAATCTGAATAGAAGAGCTTCATACTCAACTTGGTTAAGTGCTTCAAAAAACAGCCCCATGTGGAGAAGTAATAACAATTCCAATACCACAACCACTTTTGCAAACCGATCGGTTAAGTGCTTCAAAAACAGCCCCATGTGGAGAAGTAATAACAATTCCAATACCACAACCACTTTTGCAAACCGATCCATCAAAATGCAACCTCCATGGAGTAAAAGTAACATAACCGATATTTAAATCAAGTTGCTTATCTACTCTATGTCCAACAATAAAGTCGGCTACTATTTGACCTTTCATTGAAGTTAATGGCTCACAATGCAAATCATATTCAACTAAAGCATAAGCCCATTTGCCGACTCTACCACTTAAAATTGGTTTGTGCAACATGTATTTGATTATGTCGGTTTGACATGCTACTATACAAGTACTTGGTAAAAGATAATGCCTCAACTTGGTACAAGTATGATATAATGATAAACATAACTTTTCAATAAAAGTGTACCTTGTTTCGGCATCCAACAATCTTCTAATTTCATATGCAACCACATGTTCCTTCCTTTCGGTTTCTTGAGTCAAAACACCCCCAATGGCATTCTCTTCCGCCGCCACATACAACTTGAATGGAATACCACTCTTAGGCGCTTGAAGGACGGGTGGCGAAGATAAATATTGCTTGATCTCATCAAATGTCTCTTGTTGTTTTGCCCCCCAAATGAAATCAATGTCATTCTTCAACCGAAGTAAAGGAGTAAAGGCATTCACTTTCCTGGACAAATTACAAATAAATCTCCTCAAGTAATTTACTTTGCCTAAGAACCTTTGCAAATCTTTCTTGCAAGTGGGAGCCTTTACATTGCTGATAGCTTCAATCTTTTTAGGATCTATCTCTATGCCCTTTTCATGTACAATAAATCCTAAGAACTTTCCAGCCGATACACCAAAAGCACATTTGAGTGGATTCATCTTCAATTTATATCGACGCATTCTTTCAAATGCAAGTCTTAAATCAGCCAAATGAGAATCTACTCCAGCCGATTTGACAACAATATCATCGATATAAACTTCTACTATAATGCCAAGTAAATCATGAAAAATCAAATTCATAGCTCTTTGATATATGGCGCCAGCATTTTTCAAACCAAAAGTCATTACTACCCACTCAAATAGACCAACAAAACCCGGACATAGAAAGGCCGTTTTGGCTATATCCTCTTCGGCCATAAATATTTGATTATAACCAGCATTACCATCAAGAAAGCTAAGAATTCTATGTCCAGATGCAGCATTAACAAGAAAATCGGCTATAGGCATATGATATTCATCTTTAGGAGTAGCTCTATTGAGATCTCTAAAATCAATGCAAACACGAAGCTTTTTTGTTCCTTTCTTTTCAACAGGCACAATATTAGAGATCCAATTAGCATATCGACAAGGCCTAATAAATTTAGCATCTAGCAATCGATTGATTTCTTCTTTCACTCGGTCATAAATATCAGGATTAAAGTTTCTGCGAGATTGTTTAAAAGGCCTAAAACCAGGTTTAATGGGCAAACGATGCTCAACTAAATCACGACTTAAACCAGGCATTTCATTATAACTCCATGCAAAATGCGACGAAGAACGCAGTAGCCAAAGTCTTGCTTCCAACAGTGAGCTCCATAGAAGCAACTCCCTTGGCGCCCATAGGTTCACCTCCTCCAACGCTGCTGATGGTCATATTGGTCTTGATCAACTCTTCATCTGAACCTCCCAGCTTCTTGAATAGAGAGTGAATAGAGAATATGGCATCAAGTTGACTATTGCCCCTCCATCCACTAGCATGCGAGAGATAGGCTTCCCATTGATATGACCCTTCATGTATAAAGCCTTCAGATGACTCTCATCAGCGTTGGGCTTCTGGAAAATAGCCTCCTTTGGACCAAAATCAAGTTGAGCAACGCTTTCTTCTGACAATACATAACCATCCATAGACATATGAATTACGTTAAGCTCAAAATTTGTATGTTCAGGAGAAAAACCATAATCAACAAGCTCTTCATCGTCCTCTGAAGTAGATACCGATGATAGCTTGCCATCACAAATCATAGGAGAAGGAGAAGAAAAACCGGGTGGCGCGTCGGGCAAAGCGGTCTGACCGCTTTCGTCAACCGGTCTGACCGGTTCAACTGGTCTGACCGACTCCTGAACCGGTCTGACCGGTTCTGCCTGAGAGCTGGTCTTAGCTTTCCATTCTTTTCCTTGTGGAATCATGGGTCTGTACTTGTTGAAAGCTTCGTCCCTCTGCTTCTCTAGCTCTTTCTCCTTCATCTCCTGAAACCTCAATCGCTGAAGCTTCCTCCTTTGAGTACGAGATAAACCAGGAGGACACCATCTTGGCAAAAAATATTTGGAGTTGGAACCACTCCCACTGGCTTCACCATCAGCAACAGAATCTTTCTGAATAGGTGTCTTAACCTGATTGTCCGTGACAATCGGTCCTTTGCCACCGTTTCCAAGGGGAACATTTATCAACCCAATCTGAATAACATCTTGATCTGTAGTCCTCTCTGGGTCAATATCCATCCTATGCACCTCCTCACGCTTTTTTGGCTTGTAAACTTGCTTCATAGGAGGTTTAGCCGATTTCCCAAGGAAACCGGTCTGACCGGTTTGTGGAACCGGTCTGACCGGTTGGGTCTGGCGACCCTGACCGATTGGCAAGGTGCCAAACGGTCCTGTCCAGGTCTTGAGATCCTGTCTAATGCTGGCTTTCGCGGTCCTCCCCATCCATGTTGAGGTGCCTCCCATTGCTGAACAAAATTCCTCTTTGGCTGAGGATATTCTTCTTGATATGGAGGCACTCTCAATCTCTTTTTTACCGGCCGATCACTTGTAACGGCCTTTTGCTTGGAGTACTTGTCAAATAACATATCAAAGGTGACCTTTGGCCTAATAGTACTCCCCTGATTCTTTGCAATATTGATCTTCTAGTTTCCAATCTCCGGACGGCTTGGTTTAATCATTTTTGGACGACTTGGGGGAAAACCGGTCTGACCGCCTTCCCCAACCGGTCTGACCGGTTTGGCCTGCACAGGCTCAAACGGTCTCTGCTCGGCGGGAACGGTTGACCCTTGCCCCCCATGTTCAGAGACCCTCACAGTGACCTTGAATGTCTCTCTGCCATCTGGAGTTGTCTCACATGCAACTTCTCGAATCAACTCTTTTCCCCTCAAATCAGATTTTGCTTCACCAATCACAACATTCTTTCCTTTGGTTGCTTCGGCTTGATGTGGCCGAACCAAAACCCTAGGCTGTTGTAAATCCATAGTATTGACAGGGAAAGGAGTCTTGTCCACTTGCATCTCATGAAATGTCAAACGACCTTCATTTATGGCCGATTGAACCTGTCGACGAAATACATTGCAATCATTAGTGGCATGAGAATAAGTATTATGAAACTTGCAATATGCACGCCTTTTCAATTCATCAAGTGGAGGCAATTTATGAGACAATTTAATATTCCTAGACTTAAGCAATTCATCAAAGATACGATCGCACTTGGAAACATCAAATGTAAACTTAACTTCTTCTTGCCGACCTTTGCTAGCCGGCTTAAGTGATGTACAACGATAAGTTTTTTCTTTAGAGGGCCATACAAATTCAGCAGCAAGTACTTCTTTATCACTATCACTTGAATCATCAGACTCATAATCAATCATATTAACATTGGAACGACGTGATCTAGAAGTATCTCTTTCTTTTTCTTTATTCATTCGGTTTTCAACAACTAAAGCTCTAATTTGAACTTGTGCAACCGAAAGAAAATCAGAACCCTCTATTCTATCTCTTATGGACGACCTTAAACCCTTTAAGCAAATATCAGCAAGGTCCATATCAGTGATTGACAAATTGAAACAACGGTTTTTAGTTTCTTTAAATCTCTTAATGTAAGCAGAAATATTTTCATCTCTACTTTGTCTAACTGATGTCAAATCTGTCAATTTTAATTGCAAGCCCCCACTATAAAAGTGATCATGAAATTTACGCTCTAACATATCCCAAGATATAATAGAACCAGGAGCAAGCGAAGAAAACCAAGCAAAAGCGGTGCCAGTCAATGATAAAGAAAATAAACGCACTTTAAGAGCATTATAAGCACCCGCTTCTCCCAGTTGAGCTGTGTATTGAATAATATGTTCCCACGTGGTCCGGTCATCATCTCCACTAAATTTAATCAAATCAGGCATACGCCAACCACGTGGAAGAGGAAAATTATCAAACTCAGCATCATATGGTTTTTGATACAAATTTGTATTGCCAATATCAACACCAAGTTTATTTTTCACTACATTAGCCAAATCTTCTCTAAATTTGTTAAACTCAACCCAGTTTGGATTATTTGACTGCTGTGGTTGCACATTTTCCAAATTCATCTTATTTAAGTAGGGAGCAATCTTAGCTTGAGCTAGCCTATAACTTTCAAACACATCAGCAGGTATAACATTTCTTTGAGCAGATGTGTTAATTGTTGTACTAAATTGAGGCTTAGCAGTACCCAAAGTATTAGTGTGAGCATAAACCATCGAATCAGGTAAAACAGAAAGCGGCATAGGTTGCTCATGCACTAATTCAAGAGCATTGGTCAGACCGGTCTGACTGGTTCCCTGATCCGGTCTGACCGGTTTGGCCGTGTTCGGCCCGGTCGGTTGGAAAGGTAGGGATTGACCAATGGCAAATTCAGGTGGCATACCATACATGTGTTTTTCAGTATTAACATTGGGTATGGGTGCCAAGCTAGGAAAAACTCCACTACTGGAATTAATTTTAGGAGCGCTACTACTAGTTTCATTATTGTTAAAGCAAGTAGTGGTCCTATCTTTCTCAAGATCTTCTAATCTTTCTAAACGAGCAATGTAAGAGGCAAGCAATTCATCTCTTTCTACACTATTTTTAAGAACAGTAGTAGAAGGAGTATTCTGTGATTTACTTACAGTGGGTATTACCTCAACTTGATTGTCGTTTAACTTGATCGCCGGTAGCTCAAATTCTTTCAATCTTGCCACCTTGCCATGACGATCAAGTTAAACGACAATCAAGTTGAGGTAATACCCACTGTAAGTAAATCACAAAAAACTCCTTCAAATTCTTCTGCTCCTCCGGAGTGAGATCTTCCATTGAAGCCGCGATGATGTTATCCGCGTCAAGATCACATCGAGATCCCATCTTGTCTGGAGCTTAGATCGAACGGTCTTTGACAACCAGATCTTCTATGTTCCCCAGCGGAGTCGCCAAAAGTGTGTTGACGCTTTTTCTGACCAACACACACGAACGCCGTATCGCGCAAACGAAGAAACGATGAACTCGCCTCAGCACCACGCAAACCGGTCAGACCGGTTTAGGGATCCGGTCAGACCGGTTTCCCTCGGGAGCTTCGGGGGGAACCTAGAATCACCACCTCGGGAGGGACCCCGTCGGAGATGGCGCGTCTAGGGTTGCTCTGAGATCGGTCAGGCCACTCAGAACCTCCTTGAACGCCGTCGAGACAAGCAAGGAAAGCAAAAGGGGTTGGAAAAGTTAGGGTTTGGAGATAAAAAGTAGAAAGTATAATAATCGATTGGATGATGACTCAATCGGCCATGGCCCTTTATATTTATAGGGTGGGGAGGTCTTGCCCCGCACGGAATCCTTTTACAATTTGTAAACAACTAGGACTCCTAATTCTACTCCACTTCGGACTGAAACCGGTCAGACCGCTCTGGCAAACCGGTCAGACCGGTTTGGCTGTTGCCAGATCGGCTACAGGGAAACCGGTCTGACCGCTTCCTGAGGTCGGTCTGACCGGTTTGCGTGGCTTGCCAATTTTGGGTGCGAACAGTAAGTTAGCGTTTGATTTTTTCCGGCTGCAACTATTTTTTGTGGCACTGTTGCTCCCACAGGTATGCAATTGTTTGAAACTCCACGCTGCTAGTGGTTTTTGTTTTCTGGTCGGTACGTAGTTGAGTAAACGATCAGATATACTCCGTATCTATAGAAGTCATTGTTTATGAGAATATATTAAACCAACACTATCATTCAGGATAGCCAATGAGGCAATGAATACATTCTCATGTGCATATTTTTTTTTCTCAATTTACACATCGACCAGAAAACATCAGAAAAAGCATGGTACTGATCACTGTAAAAATAACAACAAAGAATAAATACATAGCGAGAACAAAAAATTGCCAGAAACTAGAAGCAGCGCAGATGGAGAATCTTTACAGGTTTCATGACTAGAAATCCCTCCTGCTGCCTATGCTTGACCTGGACTGGTTGTACTCCGAGCTGAAGTCCTGGCTGCCAAACGCCATCCTCTGAAACTGCCTGATGTCCGCCGTGTTGGCGACGTTGAACATCTGGCTCTTCCCTGGCTGCACGCCGTTGCTGAGATCAACGTCCGTCAGGCTGTCGAGGACCCTGACGACCTGGATGAAACCGTTGAGGAAAGCTCAGTTTGGTGAGGAACAAGTAAGGTAAGTGGTGCAGAATGTACTTTCAGTTTGCCAGATTTGCTACAGTGCAGGCTAAGATTTTATCAGTGATCGGTAAGTAGTACCTGGCCCATCTTGGGCCTCCTGGCAGCTGAATGCCGAATGCACGCTGCAGCCGCCTCAATCACACGGAACATCTCGACATCATCAAAGTTCCCATCGAGGCGGGGGTCGACTAGGTCATCAAACTCCTGGTCCTCAATTGCGCGGTTCAGCAGCGGTCTTGACTGTAAGGTGCGTTGTGATTCAGAACAGCATGCCATCAGTGATTACTACAAGAGTGTAATTGTGTAGGTGCAAAGGTTGCTGCTGGAACTTACCCACTCAACAAGGCTCTCATCTCCTAGGGGACGTGACGAATCAACAGGTTTCCGACCTGTGATGAGCTCCAAAAGCACGACGCCGAAGGAGAACACGTCTGATTTCTCGGTCAACTTTCCCGTCGACGCATACTCTGGAGCCAAGTACCTGTGTACATCAGAGATGCATAATTGGCACTGATGGAATTCCTTTTTTCTTCCCTCATTGCTGAGATGAACATGATTGTACAAGAGCTCATGCAAAGATGCATTACCCGAAAGTGCCCATCACACGAGTTGAAATGTGTGTGACATCGTTCTCTGCTAGCCTTGCCAGCCCGAAGTCGGCAACCTGATCAAGGACGCCGTTCAAGTCTCATCAGGAGCTGAACACGCCTTCCCAGAAAGGGAAGTGCCTAGAGTTCAGGAAACTATTGCAACTCTGCTGCCAGAAACGAACCTGGGCCTCAAATTGGTCATCAAGCAGGATGTTTGAGGATTTGATGTCCCTGTGGATGATTCTTGGATGACCTGCCACAAAAACATCAATATGAAACAGCAACACCAAAATTGGCTCAATTTACTACAGATCAAACACATGAAAACAAAGAAGTCAAAAGTCCAAGAAGATGGAATCCTTCTTACAATCCTCATGCAGGTAGGCCAAGCCGCGCGCCGATCCCGCCGCGATCTTGACCCTCGTCGCCCAGTCCATCACCGGCCTTCCCCTCCCTACACGAGTGACAATGTGACGTTCAGACACAAATAGATATAGAACACACTAGCTGGTTAATTTGCAGCAAGCACATATCGAAGTGTGTTCCTACCATGGAGGTGGTGATGCAGCGTGTCGTTGGAGACGTAGTCGTAGACGAGGAGGCGGTGGTCCTCGGCGATGCAGAATCCGACGAGGGAGACGAGGTGGCGGTGGTGCACGCGGCTGATGATCTCCACCTCCGCCTGGAACTCCCGCTCGCCCTGCCCGCCGCCGCCCTTGAGCTGCTTCACCGCCACCACCTTGCCGTCGCCGAGCGTGCCCTTGAACACGCACCCGAACCCGCCCTCGCCGAGCACGTTCTCGCGCGCGAACCCGCCGGTGATGTCGTACAGCTCGTCGAACGAGAACGCCTTGGTGTTGCCCACGCTCAGGTCCCCCGACGCCGCCGCCGCCGACCCCACGCTCCGCGGCGGGCCCTGGCTCACCGCCGTCCCGCTGTAGTTGGCCGACGCGGCCCACGGCGGCTGGCCGTACCCCTGGCTCATCGGCGCCGACATGCCCGGCGGCCCGCCGCCGCCGGCGCCCATGCTGAAGTTCATCGACCCCGGCGCCGACGGCGGGCGCAGGAACGGCGCCTCGCCGGACAGGTGCTGCGGCGTGTAGGACGGCACGGCGAACCCGGCGTAGTAGCGGTCGGCGGGCGGTGGCGGCGCCTCCGTGGAGGAAGGCGGGGGCGCGGCATTGTCAGGAGGGGGTGGCGCGACGGCGGGCGGAGGTGGCGGCGAGGTCGTTGGCACCGGCGCCGGCGCCGGCGGCGGGGGCGGCAATTCTGCCGGTGGAGGCGGAGGCGATGCCTCCGGCGGCGGAGGGGCAGAGGCAACCGGTTCAGGCGGAGGCGGTGCAGCATCAGGCGGTGGTGGCGTCGTAGGAGAAGGCGGCGGCTCAGATGGAGAAGGCGGCGGCGGAGCAGAGGACGGTGACGACTGAGGAGGGCCGGAAGGCGAGGAAGACGTGTCAGTAGGTGGCGGCGTCAGCGGCGACGACGATGAGGAGGGTGGTGGGCCACTGCCCGGTGGTGCCAGCGTGTTTCCCACGCCGCCAATGGCGCCGGCGGCCGCACCGGAGGCCGGGGCCTGGAGCAGAGTTCTCATTCTGTATTGTGCTATTTCTGCAAGAGTTGAGATTGGAGGGAAG
Organism: Echinochloa crus-galli; assembly: GCA_900205405.1. NCBI lineage: Eukaryota > Viridiplantae > Streptophyta > Magnoliopsida > Poales > Poaceae > Echinochloa > Echinochloa crus-galli. Next base: position 251,263 of record OAMR01000894.1, read on the forward strand.
CAATTAGAGCCGAATTGTTCAAAAGAGCATCCTGCCATGATTGCTCATCTTGATCAGATTAGTTCAGAGTCAACTCAGAAGCATAAATTCATGGGCTGAAACGGCAGCAATGTGAGGAACAAGATGATTGTATATAAACAGAGGAAACAATGGCCATTTTTTGGGTACTAGGATTTCATTGATCCGTTGATGAATGGAACCATGACCCATTGTTGACTTGTTTTTGATGCACCAACGCGGTAATAACGTCGCGCAAGAGATTCACACACGAATGGAGGATTCACGGGCCAATGACGCTAGCTCCGATCAAGAAGTTCGCAGTGTCCTGCTAAAAGGAAACTTGGGCGGCAGCGTTGCTGGCATAGGTTACAGGAAAAAAGCACAGCTGTTTTCTCTAACCCCTCTTCTCAGAAGAACTGGAGCTGAAGAAGAACGTGCATTGAACTAAACTGATATTTTTCTTGAGATTTTAGCAACAATAAACTCGAAATGAACCGCTTCGTAATAAGTTATAGAATTGCCACTGTTCATACAACGCGTAGCATTATAAAATATCTAAATGGTGTTGAACATTAAAAAAATAAAGAAAATAATCAAGCCTCCCCAGCATATGACCTTTGACAAATCTTCCAATCTACAGATCAGAACATGATTCGGCCTTAGAAAAATACATCTCTTGAAAGTTTTTTAAAAAAGAGATTCCTTTTGCTCTCCTAAAGTTCATGGAAACTTCCCCTAGAGCAAATTACGGGGTACGGCATTTCAATCAAGATATAAAAAAATAATCCGATGCGGACGTGGTTAATTCTTGAAAAACAATAAGTTCACAATCCTGAGATAAGGCCAAACAAGAACTGTGAACAACAATGCAGGAAGCAAATCATCAGGAGCCATGCATGAAACCGTACCTTGAATCACAATTAGGAAGCCCCAAAGATCAGACCAAGAAGCAAACTCAATTCCACCCGGCAGTGCAACTCAATTCCCATGCCGCATTTGCTCCGCAAAAGCAAGAGGGTGGGTGCTTGAGAAGTGAAGAAGAAGGACAAAAAGAGCAGAGGTTGATGGAGGTCTACAGATATTTCACGAATGAGTTGCCATCCACCACGCAGCAACCAGAAATGCCGTCTCTTTTCTCTGCACTTCTCTCTTGCTGTTGGGGGTAGCTCAAGAACGTGGCGACGACCACTCTCGATCTATGCTGTACGTGCTTGCTGGAACACGACGACCGGAGTTTATAACTTTATATATATGTATGCATTTACATGGATATAATAATAATGCACGGCTTATTAAATTTGTATATATGCAAGGGCTGGTGAGGACGAGGGATTGAAGGAATAGAGGAGGAGGTAGTCGCCTCCCTGCCATTATCTATTTACACGCTGTTGAGTTATATACACAAGATTAGAAGATTGAGCAGAAATGATGGGCTGTTGGTGGTGCTCCTGTACGCATAGACGTACACGCACAAACTCTCAAGCACCGAGGGAAGCGTATCGGCTCTCCGCTGCCGCACTGGGATGAAAAGGGAAGTTGTGTGGAATAATACATATAAGCTGGAGCCCAATTTTAATCAAGCGTAAGAAAAGTTTGACCCAATAGGATATAGAGTTTCTTATCTTTTTTTAAAACTATTGATATGTTCCAATATGATATTTACTATTACTAATGGAGTCCCTGAGCTAATTCTCGGTAGGTTTCATGATATTAAATGTGCTGATATGGCATAAAAGAGAGAAGAAAGAGTTTCATGGTTTGTGAGAGGAGTTTCATCACCATATGAAACTCTTTTGCTGAGTTACCTAGTTTTTTGTCTAGATAATTGTGTAGTGAAACTGTGTACTGAGACCAGCCTAAGACACGCTAGAAAAAAAATAAATCCTAAAAATTCTTGTTAAAAAGATATCTACTTCATTACACATGATTAGTGTAACGACCATTCCACGTACATTTGGATATTTATTAAAATATTATTATTAGTACTCGCAAATATAAGCAATGTAACGATGGAGGCAATTACGTAAAGATTACTCTTATTAGAGATAAAATGAAAGCCGTACAGATTCATCCTTTCATGTGGACCCTACCTCCACCTTATCATCTTCCCCACCACGCATCTCCCCTCTTTCCTCCCTCTATTTCTCAAACCCACGATTCCTGCCACCCTCCGCCCAATATGCATTTCAACCTCGCCAGCATCGACTGCCTTTCTCCCTCCATTCCCCTTCACTCTCCACCCCCCTCCATCCACATCTTAGGAGGCCACGATGTGACCCCCATCATCGTCTTTGGCCCCAATGATCGGCCCCGGCCCCGTCATCATCTTACTCTCCGTAGAGTGTCCACACCCACATCGTCATCTTACTCACCGTCGAGTGTCCACACCCTCATCTACATCATCATCTTCAACGACTGCCCTCATCCCTCCCTCATGCTCCTTCTTCGGGCGTTTTCATTGCCAGATCTGCCATTGCTGCACACAACCGCACTAGCTTGGCTCCGCACGAGACGCCATCGTGATGTTCAACCCTGTCGGCACCCATCAACTCCGCTACCCCCGGCCGATGGCGCCACCATCGACTTGCCTCAGCGCCACCTCCACTGCCTAGCCGAAAGCCTCCTCAGATCTCTCTCCCAGCCCCACAATAGGTAACCCTAAGCCCAAACCTCCAACCCTAATCTCGGAGCGCTGCCGTCATTGATCAATGTCATTTCCTTTGATTCTTGATGTTACTTCCTTTATATATTCTCTTCTTTCGTTTTTGTTAATATATGCTTCCGACTGGTTCACCCTTACCGATTGGACTCTCATTTTAGATTTTGTGATTATTTTACGAGTAAAGTGCACGGCTGGTCCCTAAACTATCGCGGATGTGTCATTTCGGTTCCTAAACACTCAAATTGATCGTTTAGATCCTCAAACTTGTTCGACTATGTCATTTCGGTCCCTAACTTGCAAATCATCCGTTCAAGTTCTCAAACTTGTTCTGTTGTATCACATCGGTCCTCAAACTTGATTTTGAGTCTCATCTGAACCAACACAGGGTGATCTAAAAACTTTATATCAATAATTCATACTTTTTTCATACAAACTCGAATGAAGACAAATTTTATATCAAAATTATAGTCCTCGATGCGATTACAATTTTGTAGTTGAAAAGTTTTTTATTTGAAGTCGTTTAATGTCCCAAAATTTAATTTTAAATTTTAAATTTCAAATGATATAAATATACAACAATATTTTGAAACCTAAACAGTTTACATTCAAAAACTTTTCAACTACAAAGTTGTAGATCGCGTTGAGGGCTACAATTTTGATATAAAGTTTGTCTTCATTCGAGTTTGTATAAAAAGTATGAATCATTTTTTGATATAAAGTTTTTAGATCACCCTGTATTGACCCAGATGATATTCAAAACCAAGTTTGAGGAACGATGTGATACAACCGAACAAGTTTGAGAACTTGAACGGATGATTTGCAAGTTTAGGGACCGAAATGACACAACCGAACAAGTTTGAGAATCTAAACGGTCAATTTGAGAGTTTAGAGACCAGGATGACACACCCGCGATAGTTTAGGAACCGGCCATACACTTTACTCTTATTTTATTTCTCCCCTAAACAACAACCAGTGTCTTCTCTCTTTGCTTTGTCTCTCTAGGTCGAAGTGTCCTCTGTCTTTACTCCGTCTCTCTCCGCCTTCGACCTAGGGTAAATTTTGATATGTTACTTAAAATTCTTTTTTACTGTATTACATAATACAATCAGGTGCTTTTTGGCATAGCTTCGAGATCGGCTTCAACTCCGGTTCATCTACGACAATATCAAACAAATGTGAGCAAGTGGGCTTATGGGCGTAAGCCCCTCAAAATACAGGCGATAGTTTGCACGTGTAGACACAAACCAAAAATTGTGGCTCATCCCGGTTTTTAACCGAAAATTGATCCCAATTATTTTTGCAGAAATAACACATGACCTTCAATGCCCGCGTGATGTCGCCGGACTAAGGAGGAGCAGAGGCACACCAGAGTGACTGCGGGACTGCTGGGCCAATAGTGGAGGCACCAAAAGTGAAAAAAGAAAATGATATGGGTAGCAAAAAGAAATAGTTAAAAAAGAAACCACATATAATATATTATATACATGTGATTTGACATCTTTAATTTATTAGGCCAGTCTCAATGCATCATTTCACTCCATGGTTATCTAGACTAGAAACTAGGTAACTGTGCCAAATGAGTTTCATGGTGATGAAACTCCTCTCACATACTATGAAACTCTACATTCTCTCTTCTATACCACATCAGCGTAATTAATGCCATGAAACTCTCCATGAAACCCCTACTGAGACTGGCTTCAGGAATAACAAAATAAACTAGAGGAAAAAAACTTTTTCCAGAGGCGTGATTCAATTTTTTTAGACATACATTTGGGCCTACCTGGCTGCTCTCAATCGCCCTGTTCGTTTGGATTCAGTGTTTTTCTCTCAGTGAAAACCAGCGCCAGCACCAGCCACCAACCAGCCAGCAGTGTTTTTCTATCAGAAAAACAACACCAGGCACCAGCCAAACAAACTTGGCGAATTTACGGGACTGAATGAATACGGCTGCTCCACAAATCGGTAATAGCGCCGCACGTGACCCCACCTGTCAGCCTCATCACCCTCTTCCGCGCTTCTTCTCTCTCTCCCCTCGCCGTCCCCCCTCTCTCTGCCCCTTCCCAACTTCTTTCTTGCCCTCATATTGCTCTAAAAAAAAACTTCTTGCCCTGATAAAAGAAAAATTCTTGCCCTTCTTGTCTCTCGGTCTCTCCCCCTTTCTCCGCCCCCGCCGTCTCCACGGAGACGCAGCGCGGCGCCCCCCGTGAATGCTGATGGCTGCGGCCTCACAGGTGGAGCTCCCGGACGGCGAGGCGGGGACCTCTGAAGAGAAGTCGGATAGGGTGATGGACGACGCCGAGATGCGTGACTTGTCGGACCAGGAGCTGCAGGAGAAGGCCCAGCGCATGCAGGCGTCGTTCGCCAGCGGAATGCCCGCCCGCCTCGCGGACGGCGGCAGGAAGTTTCGCCTGATGCTAGATGCCATGCTCCGGGAGCTCACTCGCCGCCAGGCCCTCTGCGGCGGGACACGAGAGCCGGTGAGTCGCTTTTCCTCATTCATAGTTCGTAGTCTTCGTGTGGGGGGAGTGGGTTTAGAGATTCAATTTGTTGTTTCCTTTTCGCCGAGTTGATGTTAAAGACGTGTGGGGGTGAGGAGCTCTTCACTTCAAGCTCCTGTTCGATGAAATGCCTGCAAGGCGTGTGCAGTTAATGCAGAAATGATAAGAAATGATGCAGTATTGGCCGTGCACAGATGTGGTCACTGAAAAAAGAATCTGAGATCAAAATTGTAACTTGCTAGAGTATATGATCAATTTGTGATACTGTCTGGTTATGGATGGTATGTATAGCTCGTCACAAAAAAAAAGAAAAAAAGGATGGTATATATAGCGGTAACTGTGTCCAGCAGAGCTATGTAAATAGCTATTAGGATGTCTTCTGCAGTATTATGCCGTGGAGTTATAGCAGTGGGAATCTCCTGACCGGCGGAATTTGGAATGCCTTACTTGTATAATGCACTAAACATTATGAGTGGATTTGTGCACCTGGTAAGCCTTATTTTTTAATTATTTCTTGCAGGGTGGTGACAAATGTGAAAGGATAGTCCGATCAAGGTGTGCTGAATCATCTGGTACGTTATTGATATCTGGTTTTAGCAGTGTTTGGACATGGGAGTTTTGACAAACCATGTTGTAGAAACTCACTGTTCATAATATGGTCCATGCTCTCAAATAGGCAAAATGCAAGCCGTGTTCTTTCGTGTCTGCTTTTACCTATGTTTAGTGTCTTTATGTCAATATTTGATCTATGGTGATTATCCACTTCAAGTTAGTTTTTCATATTCTACAGTTAGTCCTGTTACTTACTGTGCTAATGTTGGCTGTTTATATGGTTTCTATTAGTTTTGGACTTCATAATTGTTTTTCATTAGTATATTTTTTTGTAACTATCAGTCTCACTTTGTTCTGTTCATATGTAACTACTTTAAAACTTCTTTTTCCATGTGTTTTTTGTTTCCGGAAGATATGGTTTCCCTGTTCTTAACCCTTTAACTAAAACACAAACCCTGTACTTTCAACGAAACATTAAAATGCAATGCAAGTTTGCATTGTTAAACTGGAATAACAAAACTGGCATAGCCCCATAGATGGCTATCATATTGCACTGGAGTTAGCTTTTGACGACTGGATGGATATCTTTTAGTTAATTGATTAATCTATCTGTTAATAATTTGAATAATCCTAACATTGTAAGGTTTTCCATGTAGCTGATCAGTTGATTAAATATTGAAATAGTTGAAATAGCTTGGCTTAAGAAGATGAATACCAAAAGCTACAACGATGACAAAACTATATATTATAAAAAAAGAATATCTGCGCTTACAGTTCAGGGTGAACCCGAACCTGTCAGAATTGGAAATCGACACTTTTGACTCACTGTTATGTCCATATTACTAGATACAATCAAGGCAAGTCATCGCCACCGTAAGGATCAAGTTGGGAGAAGGCCTGGACCTGGTGTGTGACTTTATATCTTCTTTACTTCAAATTTATCCTTTTCCCAAAAATCCATCCGACTTTGGAAGTTTGGAATGGTGGAAAAACAGTAAAGTGCGGAAAACATAATATTTGTCTCAGTACTACAATTTATCCTCTTTATATGTTTCTTTAATCGGTTCATTTCTCTCCTGTTCCGATTTATATTTCCTATCCCCTTGTAGGTTTGCCTAGTGACCCCAATAAAGTTAAATTATCAAAGGCTGATTTCCAGTCTTCATTTGGGATGGATGGAAAGGTGAATATTTTATTTTGTGGTACTTAAACATCTTTTTCTGTGCAAATGTTTATGTTCGGTACATTAGGCAGACGTCGACATATCTAGTTTGGAAATAACAACGAAGAGCCAAAATGAGCCCAACACTTCAGTAGAGGATGATGGGAAGTTGTGTGAAGAAGAAGATTCTTCTAAGCCAACGGATTTATTTCATGAAGAGTTGCATGTCGACACATCATCCAATATGGAGAAGATATCTTCTGATGATGCATATAATAACAATGGTCACAATAGGACGTGTGAAGAGGCTCCTACACCCTCTCGTAAAAGGTCCGTATTTACATGCTCTTATGTCAACTTTATAAGGTGCATCCTTTCTTTTGGTTTTGGAATTATATTTCATTAAGTAAAACTGCATAGTTGCTTTGTAGCTCATGGTGTTGAGACAAGTTTCAGCTTCGCACCTCATTGCTTAGAGATAATTGCTTTCCCATCTTTTTCATTGTTTCCTGAAATTAGTCCATGGACACCTTCATTCTTTGAAATATTGCTGCATTCATTTTATATAGTTGCAAGACCGTAGTCGCTTTTTCAGTCTTTCTTGTATTTCAATGTTAACATTATTGAATTCAGGTGGAAAATGAAGTATCTAGTCTAAAGGCACCACCAATATGTAATGAATATATGAGTTTGATACTATACTTGATTCTCTTCTAATTTGTATAATGATTACCTTACCCCTTTGGCCCTTACAATGCATAACGCTTACATTTACACTGTCCAATTATTAATGCCTACCTACAACATTTATAAGGAAAAATAAGTGTCCTATACTCCTATGGTTATCACTGACTGCATTTAATTTGGGATGCGGTATAGTAATGTCTTAAAGCATGTGTCTTAAACTCATTTACACAATTACATGTAGATATTGCTTAGGATAATATGGCTGACCAGCGGAATTTGGAATGCCTTACTTGTATACTAAACATTATGAGTGGATTTGTGCACCTGGTAAGCCTTATTTTGGAATTCTTTCTTGCAGGGTGCTGACAAATGTGAAAGGATAGTCCGATCAAGGTGTGCTGAATCATCTGGTACGTTATTGATTTCTGGTTTTAGCAGTGTTTGGACATGGGAGTTTTGACAGACCATGTTGTAGAAACTCACTGTTCATAATATGGTCCATGCTCTCAAATAGGCAAAATGCAAGCCGTGTTCTTTCGTGTCTGCTTTTACCTATGTTTAGTGTCTTTATGTCAATATTTGATCTATGGTGATTATCCACTTCAAGTTAGTTTTTCATATTCTACAGTTAGTCCTGTTACTTACTGTGCTAATGTTGGCTGTTTATATGGTTTCTATTAGTTTTGGACTTCATAATTGTTTTTCATTAGTATATTTTTTTGTAACTATCAGTCTCACTTTGTTCTGTTCATATGTAACTACTTTAAAACTTCTTTTTCCATGTGTTTTTTGTTTCCGGAAGATATGGTTTCCCTGTTCTTAACCCTTTAACTAAAACACAAACCCTGTACTTTCAACGAAACATTAAAATGCAATGCAAGTTTGCATTGTTAAACTGGAATAACAAAACTGGCATAGCCCCATAGATGGCTATCATATTGCACTGGAGTTAGCTTTTGACGACTGGATGGATATCTTTTAGTTAATTGATTAATCTATCTGTTAATAATTTGAATAATCCTAACATTGTAAGGTTTTCCATGTAGCTGATCAGTTGATTAAATATTGAAATAGTTGAAATAGCTTGGCTTAAGAAGATGAATACCAAAAGCTACAACGAATCCTTTTGTAGATGTGTATAAGAGACAGTGACAAAACTATATATTATAAAAAAAGAATATCTGCGCTTACAGTTCAGGGTGAACCCAAACCTGTCAGAATTGGAAATCGACACTTTTGACTCACTGTTATGTCCATATTACTAGATACAATGAAGGCAAGTCATCGCCACCGTAAGGATCAAGTTGGGAGAAGGCCTGGACCTGGTGTGTGACTTTATATCTTCTTTACTTCAAATTTATCCTTTTCCCAAAAATCCATCCGACTTTGGAAGTTTGGAATGGTGGAAAAACAGTAAAGTGCGGAAAACATAATATTTGTCTCAGTACTACAATTTATCCTCTTTATATGTTTCTTTAATCGGTTCATTTCTCTCCTGTTCCGATTTATATTTCCTATCCCCTTGTAGGTTTGCCTAGTGACCCCAATAAAGTTAAATTATCAAAGGCTGATTTCCAGTCTTCATTTGGGATGGATGGAAAGGTGAATATTTTATTTTGTGGTACTTAAACATCTTTTTCTGTGCAAATGTTTATGTTCGGTACATTAGGCAGACGTCGACATATCTAGTTTGGAAATAACAACGAAGAGCCAAAATGAGGCCAACACTTCAGTAGAGGATGATGGGAAGTTGTGTGAAGAAGAAGATTCTTCTAAGCCAACGGATTTATTTCATGAAGAGTTGCATGTCGACACATCATCCAATATGGAGAAGATATCTTCTGATGATGCATATAATAACAATGGTCACAATAGGACGTGTGAAGAGGCTCCTACACCCTCTCGTAAAAGGTCCGTATTTACATGCTCTTATGTCAACTTTATAAGGTGCATCCTTTCTTTTGGTTTTGGAATTATATTTCATTAAGTAAAACTGCATAGTTGCTTTGTAGCTCATGGTGTTGAGACAAGTTTCAGCTTCGCACCTCATTGCTTAGAGATAATTGCTTTCCCATCTTTTTCATTGTTTCCTGAAATTAGTCCATGGACACCTTCATTCTTTGAAATATTGCTGCATTCATTTTATATAGTTGCAAGACCGTAGTCGCTTTTTCAGTCTTTCTTGTATTTCAATGTTAACATTATTGAATTCAGGTGGAAAATGAAGTATCTAGTCTAAAGGCACCACCAATATGTAATGAATATATGAGTTTGATACTATACTTGATTCTCTTCTAATTTGTATAATGATTACCTTACCCCTTTGGCCCTTACAATGCATAACGCTTACATTTACACTGTCCAATTATTAATGCCTACCTACAACATTTATAAGGAAAAATAAGTGTCCTATACTCCTATGGTTATCACTGACTGCATTTAATTTGGGATGCGGTATAGTAATGTCTTAAAGCATGTGTCTTAAACTCATTTACACAATTACATGTAGATATTGCTTAGGATAATATGGTATGCTGTCTGGGTATAAATTGGTTTAGTCTTCTGGAGTTGCATGCGTCAATGTGAATACAATAAAACAAACGGATATATATGCAAACAGAGTTATATAAAGATTTAGCTGGAAATAATCTTCTATACCTAATTTCTATTCGATCAACACTTGCCAGTTGTTGAGAGCATTATCTGCTGCTGTTAATAGCTATACTTATGACTATATATTTCCTGGGGTTATCACTACATTTCCCCCACTATCCAGAAGCACAGATAAACATGATATCGTGAATAACATTGTAGTTTGTAAAATATGATAAAAGTCAACCTTTAGTTAATATGTGCTTCCTCTGAAAGTCAAGAGAGGTACCACTGATCTAGTATATACTTGGAAATAATGTTAGTAGTAATCTTGACTAGTAGTACTTGATAGATAAGTCTTGATCACTACATACATTCCTTAGCCATTAAGTTAGGTACCTAGTTGTTGACAGCTAGTAGGAATAGTCAAATTGAGTTTTGCTGGTCACTGTAGCATGTCGGTTGCTGTAGCACCGACTTAAAAGTCCTATAAAAGGACATGCACCCCATAGTCTATGTAACCTTTGTGAGTTGAATAAAGAGACATTACTAGCTCCATTGGTTCCTCTCCTCTCATCATCTTTCCTCCAGCCACAAAGAGAGAGTGAGTGTGTGTGAGTGTGGCTGGCTGGCAGGTTGCCTTAGAGGACTGCCAGGGTGTAGGGTGTAGGAGTTGCTGGAGCCGGAGGCTTGTTGGCTAACCGGAGGCAACCATAGGCACTCTAGAAGGGGCTGATCAAGTGGATCAGTTCTAGATAGGTTGCTGCGGCAACTAGTGTGTGTTTCTGCGTGAAACAAGGGTGTTGGTGTGTATCTTTGGTAGAGTGAACTGGGCCAACAAATAATCTAATAAGACTTCTAAATGACAATTTTGAGGTTTCTGTTAGTCGTTCTAATTTTCTGCCAGTGTAGGACAGTTGAGCTTGTGTTGCCTAGGTTGATGATCACACATGATAAGATGTGCTAACCCATCATGTGCTGTAAAGGACTATATGAGATTCATGGTGATAGCAAGTCTTCATGTAGTTGTAACTGTATTGATTAATGGAAATTTTGCAGTAAAATTATTTCTATATGACCGCATCTCATGCATGCCCTATAAGTGTAAATTAGTTGCTGTAGTCTTTTTTCCGTCCTGTGGATTTGGTTGTTGCATTGAGTGATGTATTGACTTTTATTAGGAAGGGAGCTGATCCAGCAAACTTTTCAATGCGATTGAGATCAAGAAAGGTTAGTATGGACTTTTGACATTTCTTGGCATCATGTTCTGTACATTAGTTCTTTTTGGCCAGAAGACTGCTCTGTATTTTTCATGCATGTCAAATATTTTTGTTTAAGGGATGTACTATAATTGGCATATCCTCAAATTTTTGAAGTTTTGGAAGTGGATTAGGCAATTGGTTGTGTTTGTGCTTGCTTCTCACGCTATTGATAATGTGGAAAGGGTTACGAGATTTTGAATTTTGTGTAATGAAATGCTGGTATGTAGATGTTCATGTCACATTTCCGCTCATGGTCCTGAAACCTTCAACTTTAGAACCCCGAGCGCTTCTATATTTCAAAGCCATCATGCATGTTTCTTCTGTGGTGATGGTGTTTAATTTGATGGCCATGGGACAATAAGAATACTGATATACATTTACACTAACAATAATAAACATTCCTGTGTGAGTAACTTTACTATTACTGACATCACAGTAGCAGGTGTTGAGTGTAACTTCACTATTACTGACATCGAAGTAGTAGGTGTTGAGTGTAACTTTACTATTACTATTTCTGTGTGAGTAACTTTACTATTACTGACATCAAAGTAGTAGGTGTTGAGTGTACATTTGATTTTATCCTTTCGCCGAAAAGAAATTTCAAGTTTGTATATGTGCTGGTCAATATGTTAAATCTTTCATATGTATAGTAGTGAAGTCCATACTTAAAAATCTTAAGTTCATCCTTTGTTGAGAGAACAAAACAAAAGTAATTGACCCTATATGCAAGTAACCACTTCTGGTATGCTTCCCATACTGATAGCTACCCACTTGTACATAGGTGCACTGCATGCTGCATGTATTGCATCAGTAAAAAGTAAAAATATTCATGGGTGGAGTAACATGAGTACTGTACATACTTCACTACACATGCATTGCAAGAATTTGTGCTGCTTCTCGTCAATTCTGAAATATTGCATATGTTTATTATATATTTCTCCTAAAGTTTTTTCATGCAGAGTAGAATGTGTTGTATTTGAATTTGAACCCTTTGGGGAAGGGAACAGAGAAGAGTGAAGACTAGGGGGCATCTTGAAACTAAGATTCAACAGCCATTTCTTCCAGATGCTGCTTGTGAAAAATTGTTTTGATCTATAAACCCTTTTGCCTTTAGCAGGTGTTGAGTGTAACTTCACTATTACTGACATCGAAGTAGTAGGTGTTGAGTGTAACTTTACTATTACTATTTCTGTGTGAGTAACTTTACTATTACTGACATCACAGTAGCAGGTGTTGAGTGTAACTTCACTATTACTGACATCGAAGTAGTAGGTGTTGAGTGTAACTTTACTATTACTATTTCTGTGTGAGTAACTTTACTATTACTGACATCACAGTAGCAGGTGTTGAGTGTAACTTCACTATTACTGACATCGAAGTAGTAGGTGTTGAGTGTAACTTTACTATTACTATTTCTGTGTGAGTAACTTTACTATTACTGACATCACAGTAGCAGGTGTTGAGTGTAACTTCACTATTACTGACATCGAAGTAGTAGGTGTTGAGTGTAACTTTACTATTACTATTTCTGTGTGAGTAACTTTACTATTACTGACATCACAGTAGCAGGTGTTGAGTGTAACTTCACTATTACTGACATCGAAGTAGTAGGTGTTGAGTGTAACTTTACTATTACTATTTCTGTGTGAGTAACTTTACTATTACTGACATCACAGTAGCAGGTGTTGAGTGTAACTTCACTATTACTGACATCGAAGTAGTAGGTGTTGAGTGTAACTTTACTATTACTATTTCTGTGTGAGTAACTTTACTATTACTGACATCACAGTAGCAGGTGTTGAGTGTAACTTCACTATTACTGACATCGAAGTAGTAGGTGTTGAGTGTAACTTTACTATTACTATTTCTGTGTGAGTAACTTTACTATTACTGACATCACAGTAGCAGGTGTTGAGTGTAACTTCACTATTACTGACATCGAAGTAGTAGGTGTTGAGTGTAACTTTACTATTACTATTTCTGTGTGAGTAACTTTACTATTACTGACATCACAGTAGCAGGTGTTGAGTGTAACTTCACTATTACTGACATCGAAGTAGTAGGTGTTGAGTGTAACTTTACTATTACTATTTCTGTGTGAGTAACTTTACTATTACTGACATCACAGTAGCAGGTGTTGAGTGTAACTTCACTATTACTGACATCGAAGTAGTAGGTGTTGAGTGTAACTTTACTATTACTATTTCTGTGTGAGTAACTTTACTATTACTGACATCACAGTAGCAGGTGTTGAGTGTAACTTCACTATTACTGACATCGAAGTAGTAGGTGTTGAGTGTAACTTTACTATTACTATTTCTGTGTGAGTAACTTTACTATTACTGACATCACAGTAGCAGGTGTTGAGTGTAACTTCACTATTACTGACATCGAAGTAGTAGGTGTTGAGTGTAACTTTACTATTACTATTTCTGTGTGAGTAACTTTACTATTACTGACATCACAGTAGCAGGTGTTGAGTGTAACTTCACTATTACTGACATCGAAGTAGTAGGTGTTGAGTGTAACTTTACTATTACTATTTCTGTGTGAGTAACTTTACTATTACTGACATCACAGTAGCAGGTGTTGAGTGTAACTTCACTATTACTGACATCGAAGTAGTAGGTGTTGAGTGTAACTTTACTATTACTATTTCTGTGTGAGTAACTTTACTATTACTGACATCACAGTAGCAGGTGTTGAGTGTAACTTCACTATTACTGACATCGAAGTAGTAGGTGTTGAGTGTAACTTTACTATTACTATTTCTGTGTGAGTAACTTTACTATTACTGACATCACAGTAGCAGGTGTTGAGTGTAACTTCACTATTACTGACATCGAAGTAGTAGGTGTTGAGTGTAACTTTACTATTACTATTTCTGTGTGAGTAACTTTACTATTACTGACATCACAGTAGCAGGTGTTGAGTGTAACTTCACTATTACTGACATCGAAGTAGTAGGTGTTGAGTGTAACTTTACTATTACTATTTCTGTGTGAGTAACTTTACTATTACTGACATCACAGTAGCAGGTGTTGAGTGTAACTTCACTATTACTGACATCGAAGTAGTAGGTGTTGAGTGTAACTTTACTATTACTATTTCTGTGTGAGTAACTTTACTATTACTGACATCACAGTAGCAGGTGTTGAGTGTAACTTCACTATTACTGACATCGAAGTAGTAGGTGTTGAGTGTAACTTTACTATTACTATTTCTGTGTGAGTAACTTTACTATTACTGACATCACAGTAGCAGGTGTTGAGTGTAACTTCACTATTACTGACATCGAAGTAGTAGGTGTTGAGTGTAACTTTACTATTACTATTTCTGTGTGAGTAACTTTACTATTACTGACATCACAGTAGCAGGTGTTGAGTGTAACTTCACTATTACTGACATCGAAGTAGTAGGTGTTGAGTGTAACTTTACTATTACTATTTCTGTGTGAGTAACTTTACTATTACTGACATCACAGTAGCAGGTGTTGAGTGTAACTTCACTATTACTGACATCGAAGTAGTAGGTGTTGAGTGTAACTTTACTATTACTATTTCTGTGTGAGTAACTTTACTATTACTGACATCACAGTAGCAGGTGTTGAGTGTAACTTCACTATTACTGACATCGAAGTAGTAGGTGTTGAGTGTAACTTTACTATTACTATTTCTGTGTGAGTAACTTTACTATTACTGACATCACAGTAGCAGGTGTTGAGTGTAACTTCACTATTACTGACATCGAAGTAGTAGGTGTTGAGTGTAACTTTACTATTACTATTTCTGTGTGAGTAACTTTACTATTACTGACATCACAGTAGCAGGTGTTGAGTGTAACTTCACTATTACTGACATCGAAGTAGTAGGTGTTGAGTGTAACTTTACTATTACTATTTCTGTGTGAGTAACTTTACTATTACTGACATCACAGTAGCAGGTGTTGAGTGTAACTTCACTATTACTGACATCGAAGTAGTAGGTGTTGAGTGTAACTTTACTATTACTATTTCTGTGTGAGTAACTTTACTATTACTGACATCACAGTAGCAGGTGTTGAGTGTAACTTCACTATTACTGACATCGAAGTAGTAGGTGTTGAGTGTAACTTTACTATTACTATTTCTGTGTGAGTAACTTTACTATTACTGACATCACAGTAGCAGGTGTTGAGTGTAACTTCACTATTACTGACATCGAAGTAGTAGGTGTTGAGTGTAACTTTACTATTACTATTTCTGTGTGAGTAACTTTACTATTACTGACATCACAGTAGCAGGTGTTGAGTGTAACTTCACTATTACTGACATCGAAGTAGTAGGTGTTGAGTGTAACTTTACTATTACTATTTCTGTGTGAGTAACTTTACTATTACTGACATCACAGTAGCAGGTGTTGAGTGTAACTTCACTATTACTGACATCGAAGTAGTAGGTGTTGAGTGTAACTTTACTATTACTATTTCTGTGTGAGTAACTTTACTATTACTGACATCACAGTAGCAGGTGTTGAGTGTAACTTCACTATTACTGACATCGAAGTAGTAGGTGTTGAGTGTAACTTTACTATTACTATTTCTGTGTGAGTAACTTTACTATTACTGACATCACAGTAGCAGGTGTTGAGTGTAACTTCACTATTACTGACATCGAAGTAGTAGGTGTTGAGTGTAACTTTACTATTACTATTTCTGTGTGAGTAACTTTACTATTACTGACATCACAGTAGCAGGTGTTGAGTGTAACTTCACTATTACTGACATCGAAGTAGTAGGTGTTGAGTGTAACTTTACTATTACTATTTCTGTGTGAGTAACTTTACTATTACTGACATCACAGTAGCAGGTGTTGAGTGTAACTTCACTATTACTGACATCGAAGTAGTAGGTGTTGAGTGTAACTTTACTATTACTATTTCTGTGTGAGTAACTTTACTATTACTGACATCACAGTAGCAGGTGTTGAGTGTAACTTCACTATTACTGACATCGAAGTAGTAGGTGTTGAGTGTAACTTTACTATTACTATTTCTGTGTGAGTAACTTTACTATTACTGACATCACAGTAGCAGGTGTTGAGTGTAACTTCACTATTACTGACATCGAAGTAGTAGGTGTTGAGTGTAACTTTACTATTACTATTTCTGTGTGAGTAACTTTACTATTACTGACATCACAGTAGCAGGTGTTGAGTGTAACTTCACTATTACTGACATCGAAGTAGTAGGTGTTGAGTGTAACTTTACTATTACTATTTCTGTGTGAGTAACTTTACTATTACTGACATCACAGTAGCAGGTGTTGAGTGTAACTTCACTATTACTGACATCGAAGTAGTAGGTGTTGAGTGTAACTTTACTATTACTATTTCTGTGTGAGTAACTTTACTATTACTGACATCACAGTAGCAGGTGTTGAGTGTAACTTCACTATTACTGACATCGAAGTAGTAGGTGTTGAGTGTAACTTTACTATTACTATTTCTGTGTGAGTAACTTTACTATTACTGACATCACAGTAGCAGGTGTTGAGTGTAACTTCACTATTACTGACATCGAAGTAGTAGGTGTTGAGTGTAACTTTACTATTACTATTTCTGTGTGAGTAACTTTACTATTACTGACATCACAGTAGCAGGTGTTGAGTGTAACTTCACTATTACTGACATCGAAGTAGTAGGTGTTGAGTGTAACTTTACTATTACTATTTCTGTGTGAGTAACTTTACTATTACTGACATCACAGTAGCAGGTGTTGAGTGTAACTTCACTATTACTGACATCGAAGTAGTAGGTGTTGAGTGTAACTTTACTATTACTATTTCTGTGTGAGTAACTTTACTATTACTGACATCACAGTAGCAGGTGTTGAGTGTAACTTCACTATTACTGACATCGAAGTAGTAGGTGTTGAGTGTAACTTTACTATTACTATTTCTGTGTGAGTAACTTTACTATTACTGACATCACAGTAGCAGGTGTTGAGTGTAACTTCACTATTACTGACATCGAAGTAGTAGGTGTTGAGTGTAACTTTACTATTACTATTTCTGTGTGAGTAACTTTACTATTACTGACATCACAGTAGCAGGTGTTGAGTGTAACTTCACTATTACTGACATCGAAGTAGTAGGTGTTGAGTGTAACTTTACTATTACTATTTCTGTGTGAGTAACTTTACTATTACTGACATCACAGTAGCAGGTGTTGAGTGTAACTTCACTATTACTGACATCGAAGTAGTAGGTGTTGAGTGTAACTTTACTATTACTATTTCTGTGTGAGTAACTTTACTATTACTGACATCACAGTAGCAGGTGTTGAGTGTAACTTCACTATTACTGACATCGAAGTAGTAGGTGTTGAGTGTAACTTTACTATTACTATTTCTGTGTGAGTAACTTTACTATTACTGACATCACAGTAGCAGGTGTTGAGTGTAACTTCACTATTACTGACATCGAAGTAGTAGGTGTTGAGTGTAACTTTACTATTACTATTTCTGTGTGAGTAACTTTACTATTACTGACATCACAGTAGCAGGTGTTGAGTGTAACTTCACTATTACTGACATCGAAGTAGTAGGTGTTGAGTGTAACTTTACTATTACTATTTCTGTGTGAGTAACTTTACTATTACTGACATCACAGTAGCAGGTGTTGAGTGTAACTTCACTATTACTGACATCGAAGTAGTAGGTGTTGAGTGTAACTTTACTATTACTATTTCTGTGTGAGTAACTTTACTATTACTGACATCACAGTAGCAGGTGTTGAGTGTAACTTCACTATTACTGACATCGAAGTAGTAGGTGTTGAGTGTAACTTTACTATTACTATTTCTGTGTGAGTAACTTTACTATTACTGACATCACAGTAGCAGGTGTTGAGTGTAACTTCACTATTACTGACATCGAAGTAGTAGGTGTTGAGTGTAACTTTACTATTACTATTTCTGTGTGAGTAACTTTACTATTACTGACATCACAGTAGCAGGTGTTGAGTGTAACTTCACTATTACTGACATCGAAGTAGTAGGTGTTGAGTGTAACTTTACTATTACTATTTCTGTGTGAGTAACTTTACTATTACTGACATCACAGTAGCAGGTGTTGAGTGTAACTTCACTATTACTGACATCGAAGTAGTAGGTGTTGAGTGTAACTTTACTATTACTATTTCTGTGTGAGTAACTTTACTATTACTGACATCACAGTAGCAGGTGTTGAGTGTAACTTCACTATTACTGACATCGAAGTAGTAGGTGTTGAGTGTAACTTTACTATTACTATTTCTGTGTGAGTAACTTTACTATTACTGACATCACAGTAGCAGGTGTTGAGTGTAACTTCACTATTACTGACATCGAAGTAGTAGGTGTTGAGTGTAACTTTACTATTACTATTTCTGTGTGAGTAACTTTACTATTACTGACATCACAGTAGCAGGTGTTGAGTGTAACTTCACTATTACTGACATCGAAGTAGTAGGTGTTGAGTGTAACTTTACTATTACTATTTCTGTGTGAGTAACTTTACTATTACTGACATCACAGTAGCAGGTGTTGAGTGTAACTTCACTATTACTGACATCGAAGTAGTAGGTGTTGAGTGTAACTTTACTATTACTATTTCTGTGTGAGTAACTTTACTATTACTGACATCAAAGTAGTAGGTGTTGAGTGTACATTTGATTTTATCCTTTCGCCGAAAAGAAATTTCAAGTTTGTATATGTGCTGGTCAATATGTTAAATCTTTCATATGTATAGTAGTGAAGTCCATACTTAAAAATCTTAAGTTCATCCTTTGTTGAGAGAACAAAACAAAAGTAATTGACCCTATATGCAAGTAACCACTTCTGGTATGCTTCCCATACTGATAGCTACCCACTTGTACATAGGTGCACTGCATGCTGCATGTATTGCATCAGTAAAAAGTAAAAATATTCATGGGTGGAGTAACAT
The DNA here is from genome assembly GCA_900205405.1 of Echinochloa crus-galli. Classification (NCBI taxonomy): domain Eukaryota; kingdom Viridiplantae; phylum Streptophyta; class Magnoliopsida; order Poales; family Poaceae; genus Echinochloa; species Echinochloa crus-galli. The sequence goes on from OAMR01000894.1 coordinate 270,639, forward strand.
GAGTACTGTACATACTTCACTACACATGCATTGCAAGAATTTGTGCTGCTTCTCGTCAATTCTGAAATATTGCATATGTTTATTATATATTTCTCCTAAAGTTTTTTCATGCAGAGTAGAATGTGTTGTATTTGAATTTGAACCCTTTGGGGAAGGGAACAGAGAAGAGTGAAGACTAGGGGGCATCTTGAAACTAAGATTCAACAGCCATTTCTTCCAGATGCTGCTTGTGAAAAATTGTTTTGATCTATAAACCCTTTTGCCTTCCTGAACAAAGGATGATTAATGAAATATGGAAATAAATCTTGGAAATCACTACAGCATTGTTTTAGAGGTAAAAATGCACCATAGCAGCCAGCTAGACACTTCTGTAGACACTTACGCATTTATGCGGTCTTCCCAAAGAAAAGGCATCCCAGCCACAAGTGGAAAGTGGAGAAGCACACAGAGGGATACCACTGCTGTAGTGCCATGTCAACCTGCTAAGCTGCTGTTATATACAGTTGGCAAAGATGTCATTTAGGAACGCTAATTCCATGTCAACAGAAGTCCACCAGGGCTCCATGCCAAACCTTCTCGGAGAGGACTACAACGCTTGTGTCCAAAATATGTGTATATCAATAAGTGTGCACACATGCCACTACTCTCCCCTCTCAAGTATTTGAGCATAAAGGATGTGTGGCGGTGTGGGAGTAGCGGCATGTGTGCACACTTCATGATATACACATATTTTATACAAGTGTTGTAATTATAATACATGGTTGTTAGAGTCTCCGCTTTTAATCTCTTGGAGTTGCTTTTAATCTGTGCTAACCATACAATGCTTTACTTCTATCCTTTCTTTTATTTGCACCTGATTGTTCTTAAAATGAATCCTGTGGCAACTGTAAGTAGAAATCTTCTGATGTGAACTTCCAGACACTGTTACTGTTGGATAAGCTTTTCTTTTTGCGCGCTCTATTTTTTATTAGATTACTCTTTACACAAAATTTGACCTGATTTTTGCATCATGAATTTGTGATTCAGAAAGAGGTGGTTTTACTGGATGTAGACACACCCCATCCAGATTCTCCTGAAGAAACATCCACTAACTGGTAAGTGTTTAGATGCAACTAATCATTTTACTCATGCCAGAATTCTCATAACTGTGAATGTATACATCAATCATCATAATGACTGCTGTGAACTATGTGTTGAAACTGCATACTTACGTGACTGTTGATGCCTTGATGTATGCAACTGTGCTTACTGTTTTCATAAGTATCTTCTGTAAGTTATCCAGTAACTGGTAAATATTGGATGCATCTAGTCATTATGCTTATGTCAGGATTCTCATCATTGTAAATGTATACATCATACATCACCAGCTGTGAACTATGCCGCAAATGTATAAATCATACATTACCGTGCTTACGGTTTTCACAAGTATCTTCTGTAAGTTAATTACTTCTATTGACTAATGCTGGCACCATTTTTTAGGGATGCAAAGAAGCTATACTATCCTTCAAGGTTGGCAGTTAAACCTATAGATTCTTTGAACTTCTTTTGATATATGGTTCATCGCTTTTTTATTTGTCTTATCCACAGGGAACACCCTAATTCTGTTGAGATATCTTCTGATGACATCAAATGTCTCCAGCCTGAATCATTGCTGTCCTCGCCTATAATGAACTTCTTCATTATGTAAGCACTGATCTCCTTTGCCTCTGGAAAGTATCTGTTCTTATATTTTTAAGAGGCGATAATGGGTATAACAAATTCAGTCAAGCATGTTGAGCAGCAAAAAAATCCCCTCGCTGGCAATCCGGAAAAATAGTGGCAGGGCGCTGGCCTGTGGCACCTGTGGTTGGTTTGGGTGGTCGCCAACCCAGTGGGTTGTGGTCGGCCCAGGCTACGGGGGTTTTCTCGGCCGGTTTGGCTGAGATTTCTTCTTAGTGCAATGCCATGGGGGGTTGTCTTTCCCCCACCGGTCGAGATTTTTATATTCAGCTTGAAAGATGTATTCATGAGTTGATACACATAGGATGTTTTTTTCACCTTTCCCATATGCAGCAACATGGAATCTATCCTAAATAGGGTTTTGAAAACATTTAAAGAATATCTTCTATTAATACAATGATGCGCAGTTCTCCTGCGTATTCGAGGAAAAAAACATTGAAAGAAAAGGGAGTTTTGGAACTTACTATACAACATTTGATGATTTATTACACTAGATTTACTCTGCTACCATACAATGTCAGCTTGTCAAGCATTTCACAGTGAAGCCTCAAAATGATCAGCCTATGGTTTTAAATGAGCCGTGGCATAGAACTTAGTTGATTCCAGAAATGTATCTAGCTCAAGTCAGCAGCTCATTTTACAAGTTTACTGTTGACAAGGGAAACTGGTAATATGGTATACTCAACTGAAAGATGGTATCCGTAATAAAATGGCTGAAATGGTTACTTTACTGTGGTTCTAGACATGATCATCAAGTTTCATGATTCATATAATGTTTACCACTATCTGAAGCCACATGATATATTGACGGGCAGAACTAAATATAGCTTTGATTTCTTAAAATTCATTTTCTTAACTGATATTATAAGAGAACCAAAATTGCTTTGACTTTTATTAGAGAGATGTAGCTCAGTTCAACTATCAAAATTAACTTTTAGGCAAATTAATTGTTCATGAGCTAGTCCATGTCAAGTATTCATTCTTACATCTTGCTTTTATAACTATAAAATGTAATCGCTGTCATATTCAGGTTGTCAGGTGACATTTTTACCTTCAAATGGTCTAATGTTTGCAGCATTTTTTTCTTTGAATGAATGTAACATTTTGACATGCTTTATTTCCTTGATGTGGTAGTATCTGAACATTTTCAGATATGACATCTGTCTGTAGTTTTATGATTTTGACACTCTCGGGAAATTACATTTCCATGCTTTTATATTGCTTGAAGTTTGTATGTTACCTTTTCCACCGACCTGTTCCATGACAACCTTGTAGGTACCTACAGGGACCAACGTCATCGAGTATTAGACCAAGAGGCGACTATCACATATTCAACACATACTTCTTTAGCAAACTTGAAGCTATGGCATCGAAGGTAACTACTGTTGGAGTATGGAGTTGTAATAGGCCCATCTAGGCCCATGTATGGATAACTATATACCCACCCATTAGGGTTAGAGGAATACAAGGAAATCATTCCCAATAGCATGGTATCAGATAGGTCCTCTCCTTCCCCTAGCGCCGCCGCCGGCCTGGGCGCCTCCTCCTCCCTCTCCTAGCCGCAACCGCCGCCGGCGCCATGACTGGCCGGCAGCCGCCGCCGCCGGCCCTTCCTCTCTCCTCTTTCCCTCCCATCCCCTCCTACGCTGCAGTCCTAGCTGCCGCCGCCGACGGCGGGCGCGCGGGCGGCACGCTAGCAGCCGCGGCTCCCTCCTCTGCCGCGCAGGCCGCCGCCGCCGCGCAGGCTCCCTCCTCTGCTGCTTCCCGCGGGCGCGCGCCGCCGCTTCTGGCCGCCGCCGCGCCAGGAGACGCCGCTCCCCCCTCTGCCGCCCTGCCTGTGCTTGCCGCCGTCGCCCAGGGCGTGGACGCCGACGCGGCCGGGGCGCCGGCGCTGCCTCCATCCTCCGCCGCCCTCTCCTCTGCTCCGCCCGCCCCTGGAAGGAGCTGGACGGAGAGGCAGACGCCGGTGGTGTAGCAACCAGCGCCTTGGTGGTCATAGAGGCAGACGAGGTCGGGGGGCATCACCTTGGTGCCGAGTGATCTCCTCCAAGACCAAGTCTCCCAGACCTGCAGAAAGGTGGGGAACGGTTTCTGGCGGGTGATCCACGTGCGCAGGTGATCAAAGGAGCTGTTGAGACCCCGCAGCACATTGAGCACCAAGGTGGGCTCAGGCACCGGGTGCCCAAGGTCGCGGAGAGCGTCCGCCTTGGTCTTCATCTGCCGGCAGAACTCGCCCACCGACAGGTCCCCCTGCTCGAAGGTCCGGAAGGACGCGTCGAGCTGGAGGGCACGAGCCTCGGCATTGCCGAGGAACTGCCCCTCGAGGGCCAGCCACGCCTGGCGAGCCGTGCCGCCGCGGGTCCTGACGAGGTCCTGGAGATCAAGGGAGATGGTCCCGTTGATCCAGGACATGACGACGCAGTCGAGGCGCTGCCACGTCATGTCACGCGCCCCGACCGGCGTGTCAAGGAGGACGTGGTCGTCAAGGACGTAGCGGCGGAGGGCGATGAGGACCTGATCACGCCAGCGGGCGTAGGAGGTGGACGTCTGGTCGAGGACGACCGAGACGAGGTGCTTGATGTGGAGCACGCCGGAAGCCTGGCTGTGCAGCTGGGCGACCGAGGGATCGGTCAGAGCCAGCTGAGACCCAGTGGACGGCGCCTGGCGAGAGGAAGAGGCTGCCTGCTCGACCACGGGGACAGCAGCAGCAGGAGGTGGTGGCTGCTGGCCCATGGAAGCGAGCAGGAAGTGCTCCGCCTCGGCCACCTGACGAGCAAGCGCATCGGCCGCGAGCTGCTCCCGCTCCCAGGCCAGGGCAGCCTCGCGGGCGCGCGTCTGGGCAGCGGCGGCTTCCGTCTTGGCAGCGAGGAGGGCGGCAGCCAGTGCCGCGGCGGCCGGTGGAGCGCCAGTGAGGCGGAAGGCGGCGGAGGAGAGGGGCGCCGCGGAGGGCGGCATCCCCAGGCCGTAGCTGGGCCCGCTGGGTGGAGCAGCGGGCTGCCCCGGCGTCCACCGGGCGCCAGGCACCTCTGCCCCAGCCGCGCCGACGTCCAGGGCGGGCGGAGCAGAGATAGGGGCGGGCGGAGCAGAGAAGAGGAAGGGTCTTCCCTCCTCGACGTTCTCGGAGTTTCGCACCAGCCTCAACGTAGCGGGTGGCTAGTTGTGGCTGCGGGGGGCCCTGTTGTTGGTGTCTTTCTTTGTTGTCCAGTCTTGAACACCGCTGCGTCGGTAGTTCAGACTGCGGGGGGGTGTTGGAGTATGGAGTTGTAATAGGCCCATCTAGGCCCATGTATGGATAACTATATACCCACCCATTAGGGTTGGAGGAATACAAGGAAATTATTCCCAATAGCATGGTATCAGTCTTGATTGTGTTTTCTATTATATCACCGCCACACACACACATGTTTTCAGACACCTGTGCCCATGTCCCTCGACACCAATCCATGACCTGGTTGACCCAGATTTATGGTGACATGGGCACATGGCCAGAACCTTAGCTTTCCTAATTCTAGCACTGCCCACCATCTTGTAAGCGCCATCTGGTCGTTGCACCACTGACCAGCTTGATCAGCCTTCCCAGCACCGTACTCCAGTCCCGCGGCTTCATTCCATGTACTGGGAACAACTCATTTTTACATGTCCCGTAAGATCATCAAAGTTTGATGCATCTAATCTTATGTCATATGTATGTATTGATTTTGGTCGACTTCTTTTGTTTCTTAATTTGAAGGAGGACAAGACCACTTATTTTTTGAAGTTGAGAAGATGGTGGAAGGGTGTACATATATTTGAAAAGGCATACATATTGTTGCCTGTGCACGCAGAGTAAGTAATTTTGTTTTGCTTCATATAGTTGAGATCAACATTTTGTGCCTGTTTCAGTCTGGGTTGACACAGCAACTAATCTTGCATGTGAAATGCCATGAAGCAGTCTTACCGGCTGGTTTTAAAGTAAATCCAGATTAATCATATAATTTTCAATAAAAACAACCACGTGTACTTCAACGAAGCAGCATGGCATTTATTTTTTCTCCACATAGCCAGAGAGTTTGTGCTGCTTTCACTTGAGTGAACTGAATTATAGTATTTGCCTACATTTTGAAGTTTTGTAGATATCTTGCTCCTATTCCAAATATAGATTCATCTTCTCACATTTGGCCAAATGCTCCCTCCGTTTTGCTATGTTTATCCATGGCCCTGGGATAAAACTTTCCACACATTTATCCATAGTTCTTGGCTTGCAATATTTCCACTCACATGATGAAGGGTGTAATTATTGCAGTACCAAATGCTCCGATCGAAGAGAAATGGTTGTATCATGACATTTGATAGGGGCATGAATGGTCATTTCACATTAATTTTTTCTTAGAATTATTACCTGGTTTGGGTGCATGGTGTGCTGTGGTCTTGCCAGTGATTTCCTACCTATATGACAGTAACTTACAAGATTTTGTTAAAAAAGCTGAACTTTTACCATTATGGTTCCAATTTGTCAGAACACATTGGAGTCTCGTCATTATATGCATGCCAACAAAGGATGATCAAACAGGTCCCATATTACTTCATATGGATTCTTTGAAGTTTCATAGTAGCAGATTCATTTTCAGTGTTATTATCAGGTAACAACCATGACTAGTTTTTTCTTTTTTGGGTACCTGTATCGCCTTACCCTTAATTTGTACAAGCACAAGAATGTAATGATTTTGGTTTCATCTTTGAATTACTAATTTCCAGAACTTAGGAGCTATTATTTGTTTATGCCATTAACTTCACTTGTATAGGTGTGAAGACATTCTTGTTTTTTGCATTTGTTTTTTCTTTCATTCTGTTTGTAACTCATACTTGTTTGCAGATTCCTTAAAGAAGAATGGAACTACCTGAATGAGAATGTTCCATTAGCAGAATGGCCCTTACAAGAAACAGTGTGGAAGAATCTTCCTCGTAAAATTGAGAAGAAACCAATTGAGGTAATCTTTTATGACCATTACATAGTACAGTTGTCTTAATTTCTATGACCATTACATTGTTCAATGCTGAAATTAATATCAGAACATCGTTCCAAATGGATATCATCCCATTTTCTATTGACATGTTCAGATCCTCGGGATTTCCTATGATGTTGTCTGAACCCTTATACCCTTACCTTTTGTTGCCAGGTGCGGCTCTCCGGCTCCGGGCCCCGGAGCCCCGGCGTGCTTCGCCGAGCCGGTCCGAGTGTACCAGCGTCGCTCGGTACTAGGACCGGCGCCCGGTCCTCCGGCTCCGGGCTCGGAGGCTCCTGCTCGATACGCGCACCCTGTGCGCGTCTTCGAGCGTCGTCCGACGGCCCCGTCTCCACCGACACCTCCACCGGGGCCGTCACCTTCGCCTCCACCACCGCCACCACCGCCGCCCCACTCCCGTGTCGAGCCGCCCGTGTACCACCCGCCGATTCTCCATCGGGACCCTCGCCATGTGCACCCCATGGTGACTCGGCAGGCGGCTGGTGTTCTCCGACCCGCGGCTCTCTCTGTCACCGAGAGTGAGCCGCAGATCTCCCCGGTGCCCTCCTCTGTCCGCGACGCCCTGGCGGATCCCAACTGGCGTCGCGCGATGGAAGAGGAGTACGAGGCGCTCCTTGCCAACCAGACGTGGGACCTCGTACCGCGTCCGTCTGGTTGCAATGTGGTGACGGGCAAGTGGATCTGGACGCACAAGCGTCGGGCTGATGGTACTCTCGAGCGCTACAAGGCTCGTTGGGTTCTCCGGGGTTTCACTCAGCGGCCTGGAGTGGATTATGATGAGACATTCAGTCCAGTGGTGAAGCCTGCTACAGTGCGCACGGTCCTCTCGATTGCTCTCTCTCGTTCGTGGCTTGTGCACCAGCTCGACGTCAAGAATGCCTTCCTCCATGGCACTCTGTCCGAGACTGTCTACTGTAGCCAGCCAGCAGGGTTCGTGGACTCCAGTCGTCCGGACCTGGTCTGCCGGCTCAACAAGTCTCTGTATGGTCTGAAGCAGGCTCCTCGGGCTTGGTATTCTCGGTTTGCCACATTCTTAGTGACATTGGGGTTCACGGAGGCCAAGTCCGATACTTCTCTGTTTGTCTATCGACATAGTGATGAGACTGCATATCTGCTGCTCTATGTTGATGATATTGTTCTCACTGCCTCCAGTCAGCAGTTGCTTCGGCGCATCATCTCCTCTCTGCAGCAGGAGTTTGCCATGAAGGATTTGGGTCAGCTCCACCACTTCTTGGGTGTCACTGTGGAGACTCGCCCTTCTGGCCTTTTCCTTCACCAGCGACAGTATGCGCTTGATATCCTGGAGCGGGCTGGCATGTCGGACTGCAAGCCCTGTTCTACTCCTGTTGATACTCAGTCAAAGCTGTCTGCTGATGCGGGTACTCCAGTCGCTGATCCTACTGCTTTCCGGAGCATTGCGGGAGCCTTGCAGTACCTGACCTTCACCAGGCCGGACCTTGCCTATGCTGTTCAGCAGGTTTGCCTCCACATGCATGATCCCCGGGAGTCTCACCTTACTGCCATGAAGCGCCTTCTTCGGTATGTCCGTGGCACGGTTGACTTCGGGCTGGTCCTCCACCGGTCTCCTCCTGCTGAGCTTATCGTCTACACCGACGCTGACTGGGCTGGGTGTCCGGACACTCGCCGCTCCACCTCAGGGTACGCCGTCTTCTTAGGCGGCAACCTTGTCTCCTGGTCGTCCAAGCGGCAGCCGGTTGTCTCCCGCTCCAGTGCCGAGGCGGAGTACCGGGCTGTTGCTAACGGCGTGGCCGAGGCGTCCTGGCTTCGACAGCTCTTGGCGGAGCTTCACAGCCCGCTCGTCAAGAGCACACTTGTCTACTGCGACAACGTCAGCGCCGTGTACCTCTCCACCAACCCAGTTCAGCATCAGCGGACGAAGCATGTCGAGATCGACTTACACTTCGTTCGCGACCGGGTTGCCATTGGCGATGTTCGGGTCCTCCATGTACCGACCACCTCCCAGTTTGCAGACATCTTCACGAAGGGTCTTCCCTCCTCGACGTTCTCGGAGTTTCGCACCAGCCTCAACATAGCGGGTAGCTAGTTGTGGCTGCGGGGGCCCTGTTGTGTGGTGTCTTTCTTTGTTGTCCAGTCTTGAACACCGCTGCGTCGGTAGTTCAGACTGCGGGGGGGTGTTGGAGTATGGAGTTGTAATAGGCCCATCTAGGCCCATGTATGGATAACTATATACCCACCCATTAGGGTTGGAGGAATACAAGGAAAATATCCCCAATAACATCCTGAAGAAGTATGACGGCAGGTAGGAATTTCTGCTTTGCACTTTGTAGTACATTGCCCCCTTATTGTTGTTATTAAGCATTCTTTTGTTGCCTCAAGGACTACCAAGGACCCTTCTCTGATGCTTGTGTGAATGTATAATTAGTTTCATCTTGCTCTTTTTAATTTGAACTGAGATTGAGCACGACCAAGGCATTGTTTGTAGGAAAACTGATTACAATGTTAATCTTTCGTTCACTTTACAGTTTTTCTCTCTCAAATATGCAGGAGAGGTGCATATCATTTCATTAAATAAGAAAGCATTTAGTTTACAGTCACTGCGGTATATTTATCATTATGATCTTTCATTCCAATTTTTCTTTCCCTAGACTCTTTGCAAGGCACTAGCATTAGGGTTCAGATGGGTGCTAGAATGT
>OAMR01000894.1:281391-293981 GCA_900205405.1 Echinochloa crus-galli
TTCTGTTTGTAACTCATACTTGTTTGCAGATTCCTTAAAGAAGAATGGAACTACCTGAATGAGAATGTTCCATTAGCAGAATGGCCCTTACAAGAAACAGTGTGGAAGAATCTTCCTCGTAAAATTGAGAAGAAACCAATTGAGGTAATCTTTTGTTCCCTTCGAAATGTTTTCTTTTTGGTCAGGGAGGTCCCCTGAAATAGCATTACTCCAGTACCCGTGCTAGAGGTTGATCTCTACCTGATAAAATCGTGTGTATTCTGTAGCAGTTACAAAGTTTTGTGATCTCTAGGCAGTTACTTAGACATGTGGGGATGTCTCTAAACCTTTTCCTCCCCATGTGTTTTCCACCTAGCCTCTCCAAGTCTACTTTTAGGTTGACTAGTGGGTAGTCAAGAACTCTTGGTGAGCACCAGCCACTGTGTTGCGCCGGTCTCCCTGATGACGATGCGGCCCTGGCGACGACGACGCCTCTCGGTGTTGGAGATGGAGGCAGAGTCGGAGTCGGAGTGCCGGTCAAAAAGAGTCGGAGTCGGAATCATAGACGGAGTCGTGGGCGGAGCCTCGGCTCCTCCGGCTCTGGTGACTGTCGTCGTCGACCCCCCGCCTGCCGTCCTGCACCTTCCGCCACTCCATCTCGCGAGTTGCCTGCGCCTCCTCGCTCAGCCGATGGGCCTCCGCCACTGCTGCACGAGCCACCCGCTCCGATCTGGTCTGCAACAGCAGCCAGCGCAGCCGTCGCCGCTGCCTCAGCCTCCCGCACCTTGCGGCCGCGAGCAGCGCCGCACGTCGCTGCTCCGCTGCCGCCTCCAAGCAGCCTTCGCGCGTGTCTGCTCCTCCCGCTCGCGCATGCGCCCCGCGGCCGCCCGCCGCCGCCGGCCTCCGCTCTACCCACTGCACGCGCGCGCCTCGCATGCGCCGCCTGGGAGGAAGGGGAGCCGCCGGAGGAGAGTAAGTGGAGGCGCCACTGGTGGTGGGAGCAGAGGAGAGAGAGAAAGAGGAAGTTGGGCCTTTGGTGGGTTGGAGAGAAACCTAGGCTCTAGATACCAATTGATAGCCCAAATGGGATTTTCATTTCTCTCAACCATACATAGAAGGTTTTGGGGGTATATATAGCCACTATGACACAATTTCAACCAACCCCCTTGACTCTTAACTAAAGACACTAAGGTGCTGAAAAACATATTAAATGCACCAATACTAGTACTACTAGATACATGCACACACAAGACTTATTTCTAACACTGGGACCAAGTTGATGGGCTCGTTCTACAACAAGATACTCCAGACCAGCACCGTTGGAGGCTTTCTCAGACCGGGGTTTATAGCAGCAAATCAGCCTATGAGGCTTTCTTTGTGGGCAGCATCAAATTCAGCCCCTGGAGGAAAATATGGAAGAGCTGGGCCCCTTTCAATGCAAAGTCTTCATATGGCTGGCTGTTAACAATCATTGTTGGACAGCTGACCGCCTAGCCAAAAGAGGGCTCCCCCACCAGGATGTCTGCCCACTTTGTGACCAGGAAGAGGAAACAATTCAACACCTATTGACCTCCTGTGTCTTCACTAGACAAGTATGGGCTCTGATTTTCCAGAAATTGAATATTCCTGCTGCTGCCCTGTTGGCAAACTCTCGCTTACTTGGTTGGTGGAGGACAGCAAGTCAGAGTGTGCCAAAAGATCTAAGAAAAGGGTTGAATTCCCTCATCATCCTGGGGTCTTGGGAAATTTGGAAGCATAGGAATTCTTGCATTTTTGAAGGAAGGTCGCCTGATGTTAGTTTTTTTGCTTTGCACAATTGCGGATATGTGTAGTCTCTGGTGTATGGCTGGGGCAGCCAAGCTTCAGGACTTCCTGGCAAGGTCCCTGACAGTGTCAGTTTAGGCTCCAAGGGGTCTGTTGGTCATGGTTTTCTCCTGTTCTGTGGAGAAGAGTTCTCTATTTTTGTTCTAAGGTCATGTAAGGGTGTGTGGTGTGTTACCTCGACCGGTTAGCTGGTCCAGGTTTCTTGTTTGTTTCTTTCTTCTTCTTAATGAAATGACACGCAGTTCTCCTGCGTCGTTCGAGAAAAAAAATTCACCAAGTTACATAGTACAGTACAGTTAAGTCTATTTCTGTGACCATTACATTGCAATGCCGAAATTAATACCAGAACATTGTTCCAAATGGATATCATCCCATTTTTCTTTTTACATGTTCAGATCCTCGGGATTTCCTATGATGTTGTCTGAGCTCTTATACAACCTTTTGTTGCCAGGTTCCGCAGCAGGAAAACGATTATGATTGTGGCTTGTTTGTGCTGTACTATATGCAGCGGTTTATTCAGGAGGCTCCTGAAAGGCTACGGAAGAAAGATCTTTCTATGGTAAGTCACGATTTCATTGGTGATTATTTCCTAAAAAAAAGTATTTTGTTAGTGTCTAATTTTATTTGCGGATAGAACTCTGGCCTGCCCATGGATGTGTGACTCACTTCTTTCTTCACTCCTTTCTGTTAGTTTGGCAAACAATGGTTTCAACCTGAAGAGCCATCTCAGCTTAGAGTTGAAATTCGCCGTATACTCCATAAGTGCAAGGAAGCTGAGCCAAAGAGGGATGCAACTGAGTCGTGTGGTGAAGCTGAACCCAAGAATGATGCGGCAATGCCAACTACGTCGGATCTCCTGCCAGAGGCAGTTGATGCTGCGCTGCAAAAGAGCATGTGTTTATTGAAGTTGAAGAAACCTGTAGTAGTGACTGATGCTGCTGCTGCTGCTGCTGCTGCTGCTGCGAAAGAGCCTGTGTTTATTGAAGTTGAAGAAACCTCTAGGAGTGACTGATGCTGCCAGAATAGGCTAATAACTGCTGACTCTAGATAGTGAGCGGGTAGATCTCACCTATGAACATCGTAGTCGCTAGGTAGTGAGCTTATGTGGTATGTGAGGAGGAAACTTGAGGGTACATGTACATGTATATGTATATAATCCTTTATTGACTGGAAAATGCCGTGTATAGTTTATTAGCGAAACTGGACGAAGCCCAGTTGCCTCTCCTCTCGAATTCATTCATCTTCCCGCCATTCACCTTTACATCTCATCTCTATTGTGCTCACCCACTGCTAGGCTTGAACGGCACACGTGTTCCCAGTTGCTTCTCACATCTGTTGCTCTGTGTGCGGTTCGATTCACGTTTCGCTCTCTTGAATACTCCCTCTTATCGTTTTGGCTTTGGATATTTTCTGTCCTGAAATATAGGTTATTTTGGTCTGGTTAGATATATAGCTTTTGCTATAAATAAATCTAAATACAGTGTATATCTAGATGTATAATAAAAACGATGTACGTAGGAAAGTAAAAACGTCCCTATATTTCCGGACAGAGAGAGTAGCACCTAGTAACTTAACTGTATATTTGGTCCATACGTCCCTGCTGGGGATTCAGCATCTCCCGTTGTGCAAAGTGCTCAGGTTTACCAGATGGCCGATAGACACTGCTTTCAGAATTTACTTTCTCCATTTTTGAAATTCCTGGCTTTGAAGACTGAATGTTCCAAGCTCGAAGTAAAGTAATAATATGTGCGGTTCACTTAAGGCCGGAGCCAAAGTAGGATCCTTCCCAAAAACAACTGGGATGTGTTTGAATTTCAAATTGTGCAATTTGAGTGGAATTAACACTTCTCGTGTCCATAAAATGTTCCTAAATCGATCAGGTCCCGGAACAGATGCCATGTTATAGGAAAATGGGTACTCTCCAAAGTCCAAATACATGTGTTGCCCTAAGAAAACGAATAAATATGTTCTGAGGTGTTAGGATAAATGTTTGCATTGATCTTTGGCCTTTGCACTAAGGTCAGGCCATGCCTCGTTTCTTGTTTTATTATCAAGCACCCTACAATCCATTGATAACAATTAATTTATAATAATTATAGTAAAATAAAGTTATTTGCTAAATAAGCATATTTTGGGGAAGATGCACTATTTTATTATCTGTGGATAAGAAGAACATTGAATTTATTATCTTCTGTTAACTTTTGGAAATGGCGCTGAATTGGGCAACCTTGCTTAATGCTTATAGAGAATTACCTACGAAGCAGGTCTGCCACACCGTCCTCACGCGATTGGGCCTCGGCTCATCAACACCGACGGCAGGTGTTCAAAAAAAAACACCGATGGCATACATGCTAGCCTGGTGGCTAAGCATACGCGGAGTACTCAACACGCTAAAAAAAAGATTTCATTCGATCTTCATGTTCATCTCATGGAGAATTTGGAAGGAGCGCAACGAATGAGTTTTCGAGGACGGGCCAGGATCCTCAGTCACGCAGCAGGTTGGGGGTATCGTTGATGAAGCTGCTTGGATACAACAGGACCCAAGCACATGGCCGAACTTGGATGGCCGGATCGGACATGCCTTCAAAATGCTCTATCTCGGTTGATTTGTTTGTTGTATATATAATGGCAATTGTAAGTAAAACTCACCTGCATGCGCCCAATACGCTCACGTTGTAAACCACAATTTTCTTCTTAATACAAATGGTATGTATGTCTCCTACATCTTCGAGAAAAAAAATGGGTATTGTGGCAGGAATTGTATCCTACATGAATGTTAAATGAGATTTACGTCAATTCTTTTGTAATAGTGGCCCAGTTCTTTTGTAACACCATTGCTCTGGAAGCATTTGTGGCAACCAATTGTTGTCATACAACAAAAGCAATGCACAATTTAAGCTAAAAACTGAATACAACCATTAAATCTCCATTGAAAAAAGAGAAGAAACTGAATGTAATAATATTTTTTTTCCGTAATGTTCCACAGGCTGGATTTGGTTTCCAAAAGGCCTTCAAGTTTTTCGCATGTTATTCCGTGAACAACCTTGTCAGTCTCGTTGCAACCATTGGTGCATCGAAGCCAACCTCTGAGCTTGTTGCCTGCAGATTGTAGATACAACGGATAAATGCCAATATATTTGTGTAGGGAATTTTATCAAAGAAAAAACTCCTGTAGGAAAGTGGTAACTAATTAAACGGGATGCACGCATATTTGCTGAACATGGATAATATATATACCCTGCAACTGATTGTGTAGACAATCTTTCCATCTTCAACTATGCAAGAACTCGCTTCGACGATCTCGGCACATCGATCTTGCTCTATCGCGCAGATCACCTTGTGCAGATCGACGCATTTCTCTGAGTTCATCGTCAATTTCACGTCAAAATGTGCTGCTCCAGTGGATTGTACCCGCACATCCTGTGAGCAGGGTTCTAGTGATGCTTCATGTGGAGTGTTGACGCGGCTGGACTTCGGGACCTTTGCATAGCACTCATCTCTCCTTAATTTGTTTCAGCTTCTCTACTCTTCCTCTCAGATCTTTGATGTAGTTCGTCGCCTGCGCCAATTGGCTGGGCAGGTCTGACGAGCCCTGGGTTGCCCAAACAAAGGTTAGCATACAATTTTCCTGCTCGAAAAAAATATATATATACTAAAGCAATGATAGATTCAGTGGTACATCATAATTTTAAAAACAATCTCTTAACATTTATAAAAATCAACTCCCCATTCTCTAGTCTTTAGTATTTTTCTTAAAAAAAATCATGATGTATCATCTACTAACACGCAATACCTCATCTTCTCTCGTCGCCCCGCATCATTGCACACACCCCTTCATCTTCTCACGTCACTCGCATCCCCGTCGTCGTACCATCGTTGTTCCCGGACCTGACGTCTACCAAGGATATCTCCTTTTTTCATGCTATTAACAAGATGCAGAATTAGCGGTGTCCATGGGTCTTGTACGTTTTCGCTCGCGAAGTCCCCTTTTTCCGTAACAACGCATGTGCATTAATCTACCCGTAGTGCCTCATCTACTCTCATCGTTCCACACCACCGCACGCACCCCTTCGTCTTCTTACGTCGCTCGCGTCCCGCCATCTTTTCTAGACTCAGCATATACTGAGGATTTCTCATTTGCATTGATCCTCATTGCATGCGGAATTTGGGGGAGGGGGTTTCCATGACTCTTGCGCATTGGCATTTATCTACCCACAATACCTCATCTCTTCTCGCGTCATCCTGCACAACCGCCACACGCACCCCTTCATCTTCTCACTCGCTCACATCCCTGTCGTGTTGATATCCTTGTCGTGTTGACTTGCCATCCAGAATTTTTATAGAAATCAACCCATCCTTTAGTATGTTGTATTTTTCTTTAAAAAACATGATATATCATCTACCAACACAAAGCATCTCGTCTCCTCTCATCGTTCCGCACCATTGCACGCACCCCTTCATCTTCTCGCGTCGCTTGCATCCCCATTGCCGTCCCACCGTCGTTCCCGGGCATGACGTCTATCGAGTATATCACTCCTAATAAGAAGTAGAATCGGCAACGACCATGGCTCATATGCGTATTCACTCGCGAAGTCTCCTTTACCCATAGTAATGCATAGACATTAATCTATCAACATTACCTCATCTCCTCTCGTCGTCCCGCACCCCTTTATTTTCTCATATTGCTCGCATCCCCACCATCGTTCCCAGGCGTAGTGTCTGCTAATCTACCTTTGTCTTCATCTACCAAAGATCTCTCATTTATCTTGCTCCTCATTGGATGCGGAATCGGGGGAGAGGGTCCATGTCTCCTGCCCCTTTACATGTACTAATGCATGAGAATTTATCTACCTGCAGTACCTCGTTTCCTCTCGCTGTCATGCACTGCTGCATGCACCCCTTCGTCTTCCCATGACACTCACATCTCCGTTGTTGACTTGTCGTCCTTTCGGGAGCGACGTCTACCAATGATTTCTCTTTGCCGTGTGTTGACACTTCTTACGATCCAATATCAGAATTGAGAATCCTGGTACCGGGGTAAGGAGTGTTTCAGTGGTTTTCCTTATGGCTTAGTAAAATATATAAATATTCTGCAAGCGCACAGAATCACCGCTGTAGCACTTCACCTGGGAGTATCCCGAGGTATCGTAATTTATATTTCCGCAGGGAAGCTTTGGCAAGACTACTAGTGAACAGATATTCGAGAATATCAGAGAAGGGTACACGACTAACAAGATGGGGGATAACGGTATTGGATAGGAGTGGATATACCGGACACACAGCTCAAGGGATACTCAGGTAAGGGAGAGAAGAGATAGATAGCTGGGAGGACAACGAGAAGAGATAGAGGACTCCTGGATTCTTTATCTACCTATCTCTTTTCTTTTGACTCTGTGGCTTTTTTTCAACAAAAGCTTCAAGAATCAGTGTTATACCAACTACACTCATTCTTCATTTAAAAGTGTGTTGACGCAAAATCTGCCAGTTCGCGCAAGCACACAGCAAGCCGAATCAGCTGGCTTCACACGTGGCCCTGGCTTTCGAATTCCGGAGGCGTGCCAGTCAGTTTTCCTGAAACTAACAAAGGGACAAAAATGTTTAGATCAAAACCTGGAACGTGCCGGGTGAGACCAGACAGTTCCATATTTACGGCATTGAAGCCAATCTCGAGAGACATATAGCTACGGACAAGCTATCTGTCATACTCAGAATATCATTCGGCAATCGGTAAAGCATGTAAGAATCACACTGCCGAACGCACAATCAGCATGACGTAAGATCGGTCTTTAAATAAACAAAGAGAGCCAGGTATATCCTTGACCGATTAACGAGGACAGACATGATATGAATAAATAAAGGGTGAAACATGATCATAAATTCGCAGTAAACAAGGAATGCATAGGCCGAAAGCAGCACCCGTCAAGCATGATAACAAACAAGTTAATCCACCGCATGATACGACTTGTTTGAGACCACACCACTAATCAGATTAGATCAATCCACCGCATGATACAATCTAACCATGAAAAGCTAAAAGCATTCAGTGTTTAATACGAACCCACAACACAGTCACGAATTTACATTGAAACAAGAATGCATAGGCCGAAAGCAGCACCCGTCAAGCATGGCAACAAACGAGTTAATCCACCGCATGATACAACTCGTTTGAGGCCACACCACCAATCAGATTAGATCAATCCACCGCATGATACAATCTAATCGTGAAAGGCTAAAAGCATTCATTGCCAATGCAAACCCACGAACACACGTTCACTCGTGAGAGCACTGCCGAATGCGGCTATTTAGCCGAATCGGGGTCCATGGCGAAGGAACAAGCCTGATCGGTAAAGATAGATCTATCAGGTCGAATCGAATTCTAATCCACCGGATGATTAGCTCTAAGACGACCCAAAAACCTGCATCTACCGCATGATACCCGGTTCTGTCAAGATCTACACGATACCGACAAGCTCGAACCCGCGACACGTGGCAACCTAGATCGGTTTCGGTTCGGCTATGAGAGGATAATCGTCGCATCGTAAAGCAAAGCCGATCTAGCCGATCTAGATTGGGCAAAGGTGTGTTGCATGAATTAAGCACAGAGTAAAAACGAAGCAACACGGGGTAACTTAATGAATCTGTAGATCTTGCCGAAATCTAACAGAGCCGATAACTTGGTCCATACTAGATCTTAGCCCACCGCATGGCTCATGACCTAACAGAGGAACCTTCTTGAGACCACAACTTAAATCCACCGGATGATACTAAGCATGGTAACAAGACTACTTGCATCAAAGCTTAAATCCACCGCATGATACTAAGCATGATACAAGGTTGCCGGTACTTACGGAGGTCGACGGATCGATGGCTCCTCTCGAAGGACTCGACGACTCGACTAGGGACTCGATAGGTGGCGGCCGGTTTGTTGTGTTGATTGATTGATTGTTCTATTACAATTGCCATGGGTTTGTATTTATACCCAGGTCTTGATACAACTCCTAGTCGGACACGACTACAATACTTGTTTCTAAAATAAACGACGAATCTTCGTGTCCATATTGCGTTCCTTGTTCGAACCGGCCTTTTCCTTTATGATCCACGTCATCATGCCTTCCCGAATGCTATCGCTTTTCGCCTGCGGAACAATGCCTCTGCCGAATGATGACGCATTCCCGACCGCAGAGTATCTTGCCGAATGCTTCAGAGAAAACCCTCCTTAGCCGAATGGCGACGCGTTCCCGACCGCAGAGCATCTTTGCCGAATGTTTCAGAGAAAGCCCCTTAGCCGAATGGCATCCTTCCACCAAATCCGGCCCATATGTCAGCCTCTTCCTGGTGCTAATTTTTGGTGTTAACACATGCCCCTTCAATTTCGGGATAAAAGGTAATTTTATCTCGGAATTGACCAGAAGCACTCAACATTCCCAAGTTAGTTCTGCTCGACACCCGCTTCTCCTTTTGAATCTTCAGAGCTCTCGCCCAGATCCGAACCCTGGGTTATCGACTTTCAAGATTCAATCTTCAAATGGCGAACCAAGATTTTGCCCTCCAGGTAAGTTTCAATCCCCTCAAGCACATTCGGTATTCTTCTTTCGATTTGCATCTTAAATTTCTTCTCATCCCCTTCCATTCTTGATAGGCCCTAGCTGCCGAAATCCTCATCCCTGTTGAGGAAAAAGCTCCATCCTACTTCCTCGGCCCTGTAGGAAATTCAGATCCTTCTGAAATCATTGCGGCCGAATCTCAGAGGATTCCTTTCAATATTTCATTGACAAAACCTCATGAGTGGCAAGACGCCTTCAAGAACTGGCCTTTGCCCCCAATTGCCGGCTGGAGAAATTGGTACAAAAGAATGTCTGATGATAAAAGCCCCCAAACACAGAACTGGGACCGACTGTGTATTTCTCATTGCCTGGAGCTGTCACTAGCCGAAACACCAAAGAATGAGAACCTTCTGATTGCAGCTTGCCATTTTTGGTCCAATGGTGCAAATGCTTTTCTTTTCGGCCATGGGCCAATGTCCCCCACTTTAGCTGATGTCTACATGATGACCGGCCTGAACATTACAGGAACTGTATACCCATATGGCCACAAAGGTTCCTCCAAGCAGACAGGAGTAAAAACAGGGGTTGGATACAAGAGATACATCCAGAACCATATGTCTGATGGCCCTTTGACTGATGTCGAATATAGAGCCTTCCTGAACATGTGGCTATGCAGATCAGTCTTCTGTGGCAAAGCCAATGAGCCAACCCTGAATCATATCGTGATGGCTGAAGAGCTGGCTGCCGGAAAACTCATTCCACTTGGGAAATACCTCCTGGGAAGTGTCTACCATATGCTCAATCAAACCACCCACCTGATGCATACCAGCAAGAAAATCCCTTGTGTCAATGGTCCTTGGTGGTTTGTCCAAATGTGGCTGCAGTTGTACATGCATCAAATCGTCGCTATTGATCTCAACAGCCGAGACTTTCCTTCAATTAATTACAAAGAAGGAGAAACCCGAAGAACCAAAGGTTGTCAAACCTATGGAGAAGATGCCTCCACTGTATCTATCAACAAGAACATCGGTGAACTGTTTGAGCTCTTCTTCAAAGGCTTTGCTCATCCTCTTTGGTTCCCATATCTGGACAATGACAACCTCACTCTCCCTTGCGAATTCAGCTTTGAAACTGGATGCACTGATGTACAATCTATAGCGATCTTCAATGCCTTCATCCAGCCCTGCATCCTGCCAGCCGAATTCTGTGGAGGAAGACTGGTTCAAAGCACTTATGAATATTATCAGCCAAACATGATGGCTAGACAATTGGGATGCGGCCAAGTGCCCCCAAGGCTATTTCTCCACGAATTTCTCAAGCCCAGGGAGATCGTCAAGGATGCCACAGAAACAAGAAGGATTTTCACTTATAAATGCTGCGAAACTATCTATGCACCTGATCCTTTTGTGCCAACAATGTCTGCCCATCCTTCTTTCTCTCCCAGGTGCAAAGAACTCCATGATCATATCTTTTCTCATCCCCTTCCATTCTTGATAGGCCCTAGCCGCCGAAATCCTTATCCCTGTTGAGGAAAAATCTCCATCCTACTTCCTCGGCCCTGTAGGAAATTCAGATCCTTCTGAAATCATTGCGGCCGAATCTCAGAGGATTCCTTTCAATATTTCATTGACAAAACCTCATGAGTGGCAAGACGCCTTCAAGAACTGGCCTTTGCCCCCAATTGCCGGCTGGAGAAATTGGTACAAAAGAATGTCTGATGATAAAAGCCCCCAAACACAGAACTGGGACCGACTGTGTATTTCTCATTGCCTGGAGCTGTCACTAGCCGAAACACCAAAGAATGAGAACCTCCTGATTGCAGCCTGCCATTTTTGGTCCAATGGTGCAAATGCTTTTCTTTTCGGCCATGGCCCAATGTCCCCCACTTTAGCTGATGTCTACATGATGATCGGCCTGAACATTACAGGAACTGTATACCCATATGGCCACAAAGGTTCTTCCAAGCAGACAGGAGTAAAAACAGGGGTTGGATACAAGAGATACATCCAGAACCATATGTCTGATGGCCCTCTGACCGATGTCGAGTATAGAGCCTTTCTGAACATGTGGCTATGCAGATCGGTCTTCTGTGGCAAAGCCAATGAGCCAACCCTGAATCATATCGTGATGGCTGAAGAGCTGGCTGCCGGAAAACTCATTCCACTTGGGAAATATCTCCTGGGAAGTGTCTACCATATGCTCAATCAAACCACCCACCTGATGCATACCAGCAAGAAAATCCCTTGTGTCAATGGTCCTTGGTGGTTTGTCCAAATGTGGCTGCAGTTGTACATGCATCAAATCGTTGCTATTGATCTCAACAGCCGAGACTTTCCTTCAATTAATTACAAAGAAGGAGAAACCCGAAGAACCAAAGGTTGTCAAACCTATGGAGAAGCTGCCTCCACTGTATCTATCAACAAGAACATCGGTGAACTGTTTGAGCTCTTCTTCAAGGGCTTTGCTCATCCTCTTTGGTTCCCATATTTGGACAATGACAACCTCACTCTCCCTTGTGAATTCAGCTTTGAAACTGGATGCACTGATGTACAATCTATAGCTATCTTCAATGCCTTCATCCAGCCCTGCATCCTGCCAGCCGAATTCTGTGGAGGAAGACTGGTTCAAAGCACTTATGAATATTATCAGCCAAACATGATGGCTAGACAATTGGGATGTGGCCAAGTGCCCCCAAGGCTATTTCTCCACGAATTTCTCAAGCCCAGGGAGATCGTCAAGGATGCCACAGAAACAAGAAGGATTTTCACTTATAAATGCTGCGAAACTATCTATGCACCTGATCCTTTTGTGCCAACAATGTCTGTTCATCCTTCTTTCACTTCTTGGTGGCAAGAACTCCATGATCATATTTTCAATGTACCAGTTCACCCTCTTTGTCTTGAGTTGATGCCTGACTATCAGCCGAATTCAGAGGTAAAGAACGAGGTAAACAAAATCATTCAACTTTCTCTACCCTTTTTCTCAGCGGATTATTACTAATTCGGCAAGACCCCGCCCCCTTTTTTTTAGGAGAAATCCATTTCATCATCCAGCTATTCTTTTGCTGTGAACGACTTGGTTGCCGAACAAGGGGAAGAAACATCTTCTGGCCAAACTCTGTCAGAAGAAAATCAAACAAAGCTAAAAGATATCCTTGCTTTGCTGCACAAAAGCATCCAAGATCAAGTCAAAGATGCTGATCTCTTAAAAAGTCCTCAGACACAGAATTGGGACAGTCTTCAT
>OAMR01000894.1:302912-324733 GCA_900205405.1 Echinochloa crus-galli
TTTTGGGAGGAAGAAGCCGGATAATTTTTTTTGGTAACTACTAGGCCGGACCAGTCGAGTGTCTAAATCCAACAGCAGACACACATAACCTACTATTGTCATATATCCAGCCTAACCTGACATAATTAACATCGAGACAACCACTAACGCGTGAGTGTGTAGCTGGATTAGATAAGGTTGTTAACTCTTTCAATTCGCCACTTGGATTGTCCTTTATATTAAACAATTTTGTAATTAATTTTACGTGAAAATATCCTTCACCTCTAGAAAATATACTATTGACATACTGCCGACAAAGAAATATGAACAGCTCAATCGAAAGAAGATAGCTAGGCACAATTTGGGAGATGGTATCTTATTTTAGTGTTTATATACATATTATAATTAAAAGAAACTATTCTTCGGTTTCTTGAAAATCATTGGAGTTGTAACCTCGCCACTCTTATGGTGATCCGATGGCCCAACTTGTCCTTTCAAAGACCCTTTTTCTCGTGATTTTCTTTTGACAAGAGTCTTCCTTGACTTGGCCTTCCCAGGAAGCTCGGTTTATTTTCCTCATGATTTTCTTCGCCATTGCTACTCCTCCTTGCTTTGGACAATGATCTCACACGAATATTAGTGAACTTAGGCCACTATTACACTAGTTATAGTTAGATATTTTTTTTCCCAGGATACGCAATAATGTTACAACAAGACACTGTATTAGTCAACTAGTGTAGGCGTGGTGCCTATACTTGAGGCTAACTTAGTTTCTGCCCGTCGCAACGGAGGTGGTAGCCGTAAGGTGGTGACAGCCCTTCCGGTCTTTGTAGCCCATCACGTTAGTTCCGGTCCGTAGGATTCCCCAGTTGGGAAATAGTGGCACCCCTTCTCATCCCTTTCTGTGTGTCGGAGGCTCTGTAGTCCCGAAGCAAGTATCTATCTGTATCCTCTGATCTGCTCAATCAATCGGTAGAATACCTTTATCAGACCCGTACCCTCTCTACCCTCTTACCTCTTCTCTTCTCTCCTTGTTGTCGTCATCCACCTCATCCATTTCATTCATCCACTCCATCTACCTAGGACAACTTAGTTTAGGATTAGTACACTTCTCGTTCCCCGTGGAAATCGATACCTTGGAATACTCCCGTTGCCGAATGACAATGCGTTCCCGACCGCAGCACGTCTTTACCGAATGCTCTGGGGAAAAACTTCTTTGCCGAATGATATCTTTTCAACGAATCCGGCCCACATGTCAGCTTCTTCCTGGTGCCAATTTTTGGTGTCAACAATATTACCGCAGGGAAGCTTGCCCCACGATTCGGCTGATTGCCCCCCTAGCTGTGCAAGATTTGTGGACCACGACCACGCCACTCTGGGCCGGCACAACCCATATCCAGAAGACCGGTGGCCCATATCCAACCCGACGGAGCCCACGAGTCCACCGGAGGCCGTCCAGGCCAGCCCAAGACGTGAACCGACCTGCCAACCAACCTCATGAGCTGGACTAGCACGTGTGCAAAGCAGAGGCGGTGCAGCACTGGGCCTTTGGCTGCTGACGCGGTGCATCCCTCGGTTCGGCCGAACCGGGGAGTTCGGCCGAACCGGGATCTTTGGCGGTTGATGAACGGAACGACTCTTACAACAAGATCCATCTTGGTCATCCTGCATTCGGGGTTTTCTATTTTTTGTAAATAAATGACCCTTGTCCTTTCTTTCTTAGTATTCTCACACTCTTTATCTGTCTGCAGTAGATAAGTATTAGTCAACTAGTGTAGGCGTGGTGCCTATACTTGAGGCTAACTTAGTTTCTGCCCGTCGCAACGGAGGTGGTAGCCGTAAGGTGGTGACAGCCCTTTCGGTCTTCGTAGCCCATCACGTTAGTTCCGGTGTCTTAGGACCCAAGGTTCAGGGTAACCGGCACCCCTTCTCACCCCTTTCTGTGTGTCGGAGGGTCTGTAGTCCCGAAGCAAGTATCTATCTGTATCCTCTGATCTGCTCAATCAATCGGTAGAATACCTTTATCAGACCCGTACCTTCTCTACCCTCTTACCTCTTCTGTTCTCTCCTTGTTGTCGTCATCCATCTCATCCATTCCATTTCATCCACACCATCTACCTAGGACAACTTAGTTTAGGATTAGTACACTACTCGTTCTCCATGGAAATCGATACCTTGGAATACCCCCGGGTGAAAGCTACATCGGTATCCGTCCGAATGCGGATTTATCTGTAGGCCGTAAGGAGTGCCAACACCATGCTACCCACACGAGAAATATGAGACAGCCAGTGAGTAACCATGTCTTTCACAGGCGAATAAGGAATTTGCTTGACCATAGCAAAAAAGAACCCGCAACTTGATGGTGTTGACAGGGCGCAAATCTGCCCAGGGGAATACCGTCATAGACACCCAACGATGCATGAAATGCATAGTGGGGTTATGTATAATGTTTGTGCGAGGCGCATGACAGTTGGTATTCCCCGAAATCTTTTTCCAAAATGCAACCCGGTCAAATCTTTTCAGCGCTTTGTTCGGGTCTACAGAACAACGACTTGAAAATCCGAGACCCGAACTGAAATCCCTCCAAGAGCAAAAGAACTCTTGGTTGAAAAGCCGAAAACGAATCCCCCCAGTTTCTGAAACCAAAGTCGAGAGAAATTTGAGGGTGAGCAGGTACGAACCTTATTCATTGATCTGCCTGAAATTTTCCCAGCCAATGGCCTGGAAAATTTCTGTGAACTCTACATCCATACCCGTGTTCCTGAGCAAGTCATGCTCAAAAACACGGGTGTGCTCGAACTCCTTCAGCCGAAGCTCGTTGAAGGTGTTCTGCTCCCGCTCTGTCCTGAGGTTGATGTCGCTCGTGCTCAGGAGCTGCCTGGCCGGGGGCGTGGCATGGCCCCATCCCGAGCCAACTGCTTCGTGCTCGTTCGTGTCCATCCGGCTCGAGCCTCGGGATGGAGCTGGGGAACTCCCAGCATCGTCTGATCATCGGCCTAGCCGGGCGGAACGACGGAGCGACGTGAAGAACTTCGACATGATTCCTGCAAAAGGTTAGTGCAACAACAACTACCCGAAGGACTGAATATATATGGTTAGCACAAGGAAATCAAGTCATTTGTCTGAGAAAGATAGCCATTCTTGCAGGGATGAAAACCACCACAAAAGGTTAGTCGTTCTTGTGGGTGTCGGTGACCACCACAAATACGTCCAAAATTTCAGCACAAGGATCACAACAAATGCAAAATATTTTTGGGATTTTTTAGAGATGCAAGGGAACCAAAACTTGAGCAAGAACTTTGGGAAGAACTTGTCAAGAACTAGAGCAAGAAAATGAGAGAGATAGAGAGGGAGAGAGAGCTCCTAGCAGCAATTTTCAGAGTGTGTGAGTGTGTGAGAGCAAGCAAGCATTGCCCAGCATTTTATAGGCCAAGGGGAGGGGCATGCCCTGGTTCGCCCGAAGGCTCTGGTTTGCCCGAACCAGGCCTGGTGGCCAGGGCACTCCCATGTGAGTGCAGCCCCCTCCTTTGCTTTGATTCCACGCCAAAATGTGTGGCCAAGAATTTTTGTGGTCATGTGAGTGGAATTTAGTGGTAGGTAAGATGGAAATGTGACATGACCAAGCGGGACTTCTCCTGTCTTCAGTTGCTTGTATCATCGTCCGGTCCCGGAGTGGACGACTCGGACGATGCAACCTTCTTCCGCCACATCTTCTTGTTCTTCTTCTTCGGTGTCGGTGGCGGTGGGATTGGCGTCTCTGGAGAATTCCAGAGGGCTTGTTCTTCCTCGTATTTCTTTACGAGGAAGTCCATTTCTTTTGCACTCGTTGGCCTTGTCGGCTCGTTCCATTTGAGCTGCTCGCCACCGAGTATCTCCAGCTCTCCATTAATGAGAGCCTTGAGGAAACACTCAGCGCTCATCTGCTCCGGTGTAAGTGGCTCTGCCTTCTTCTCGTCCCGGGGTTGAAACTTGAAGTATGTCAACCTCCCGTCGATACGGAACGAGATTTCTCTCGCATCCATATCGATCCTAGCCCGGGTGGTGTTCAAGAATGGTCGGCCCAACACAAGGGGAAACGAATGCGTGTTCCCCGTGTCGAGGACAACAAAGTCCACAGGGACATACCTCCAGTATCAAGCAAGATCGAAGAACCAGCCAAGACAAAGACTTAAACAAGACTACAAGCACTAGAACTATAACTGACTATAGTCTAAACAAGATATAGGCAGTAGTAGGTGATAAAGTAGGGTAGCGTAATTTCTTAAATAATGCCCCCAGATCGTAGAGTGCATCATCAATGCGACGATTCCAGATCGTGCACTGAATGATGGGTACTCTGGGATCCTTCTTCCTGTCCGGAGAGGTCTTGATGATCGCCCTTTTTGCAGCTCTCGACAGGTAGGTCCATCTTGGTGTCAGCACTTGGATGCGTGCGACCTTCCCTGCGTGGTTAGTATGGAACACACTACGAGACATCTTGCCATGCCTTGTAGTGATGGCTTTTACTGTCTCGATGGAAGGTTCGGGTTGCCCCGGAATCTTCCCCGATTCAGTGACAGGGACAGCAGCAGCTAACTGAGCGACTTAAGTTTCTATCATTTTATTGAAGCTCAGTTGATTTTTCATAGCAGAAGAAAATAATAACTAACTATCTAGAGTCTATGCTTTCCAGTGTTTTATCATTAGCAGCAAGCTTTTTATTGATGTTTTCAGTTATTTTCATCTGGCCAAACACAAGATCTCTAAGAGACGGCTGATTATTGAAATTGCTGGAATTGAAATTGTTACCTTGTTGAGGCCTCTCAAAAGGGAGGTTTGGGCGCGGATTCCAGCCTTGGTTGCCGTAGTTGTTCGGTCGGTACCCGTTGTTGTTGGAGTTGTTGACGTAGTGGGCATCTTCTCGCGTTTCGGGGCAGTCATTCCCCGAATGGCCAGTGTTGCCATAGACTTCGCAGGTCATGCGAGCGTCCATGGCTTGCACCGTTTCTTGAGCAGGGGCCTCCAGTTTCTTCATCAGGAGGTCCATCTTGGCGGCGAGCATGTCCAAAGCTTCAACTTGGTGAACTCCACGGGTCTTCGGTTGAGTCCGGTCGTCGGACCACCCTTGGTTCTCGACCATCTTCTCTATGAGAGCCTTCGCATGACTCTCCTCAAGAGAGAAGAACGAGCCTCCAGCAGCAGCATCCAGGTACTCACGGGCAGAGCTTCTCAGCCCGTGATAGAAGGTTTGGATTATGAACCAACTCTACATACCATGGTGAGGACAAGAAGAAATATAGTCCTGGAGGCGATCCCATGCCTCCGGGACTGTTTCATCTTTTAACTGCTGGAAACTAGCTATTTTATTCCGGAGGGCGTTGGTTTTCCCAATCGGAAAGAACTTTAGCAAGAAAGCACTAATGCACTTATCCCAAGTGTCTATAGCTTCGCGGTTAGCATAAAACCATTGTTTTGCCTTGCCTATTAATGAGAATGAAAATAAACGAAGGCGAATGGCATCGATACTTACTCCGCGTATGGTGAAGGTGTTGCAAATCTCCAAGAAATGCTGGAGATGAGCATTGGCATCTTCGTGAGGCTTGCCGCAGAACGGGCTAGCCTACACCATGTTGATGAGGGCTGGCTTCAGCTCGAAACTACCATCTCCGACTGGCGGAGCTGGTCCGGTACGCACGTTCTCGCTTGATGGAGCGGAGAACTTGCGGATCGTCTTGCCGGCCATCCTCGATGAAGCTGGATTCATGACGGGAAAGACTGGGTTCGTCGGAGTGAGTTGCTTCGGAGGAGGTACAACACGGGGTCGGACTTTCCTCACAAGAGACTCAGGATTTTCTTGGAAATTTGACGGTAGCTGGAAACCAGTCGTGCACTGCTCTGCTCCACAAGGACCAACGAACAGAGCAAGGATAAACCCGCTTGAGTAGTGGTACTCAACTAAGATAGCTCAAGATAAAAATTCAAAAGTAATCTAGCCAAATGCTTCCCCGGCAACGGCGCCAGAAATGCTTATTGACACTTCTTACGATCCAATATCAGAATTGAGAATCCTGGTACTGGGGTAATGAGTGTTTCAGTGGTTTTTCATATGCCTTAGTAAAATATATAAATATTCTTCAAGCGCAAAAAATCACCGCTGTAGCACTTCACGTGGGAGTATCCCGAGGTATCGTAATTTATATCTCCGCAGGGAAGCTTTGGCAAGACTACTAGTGAACAGATATTCGAGACTATCAGAGAAGGGTACACGACTAGACAAGACAAGGGATAGCGGTATTGGATAGGAGTGGATATACCGGACACACAGCTCAAGGGATACTCAGGTAAGGGAGAGAAGAGATAGATAGCTGGGAGGACAACGAGAAGAGATAGAGGACTCCTGGATACTTTATCTACCTATGTCACTCTAGCTTAGAGATACAGCGGCTACAGAGCCAGCACTAGGAGATCTGGGATAACTCTATTGTCTTAGCTTTGGGACAAGGGAACCGGTGGACACACAGAAAGGGATGAGAAGGGGTGCCATTATTTCCCGGGCTGGGGGGATCCTATGGACTAACTAACGTGATGGGCTACGAAGACCAAAAGGGCTGTCACCACCTCCCGGCTACCATGGAGCCCATATTACAATCTGTCTCTTATACACATCTGGCTAGGCTAGGAACCACTCCTACACTAGTCAACAACTACTTACTCTGCTAGGAAGAGCAAGCAACCTTGTCAATACTCTTGGTGACAATTCACCTCCAGTATCAAGCAAGATCGAAGAACCAGCCAAGACAAAGACTTAAACAAGACTACAAGCACTAGAACTATAACTGACTATAGTCTAAACAAGATATATTTGCAACTAGAATAAAGTAGAAGCAAGATATAAATGACAAGGGCAAGCAGATAAAGATAACTATATTGATAACTGAAAGTCTTACAAAAGGTAAAGGTAAAAGAGGGGATTCGGGCGAACGGATCAGTTCGGCCGAACTGCCTGGTTCGGCCGAACCGAGGGATGCACCGACCTGGCCACCAAGGGCCAGGATTTGGCCCCAGGGTCGGTTTGGCAGCTGGGGGCGGTTCGGCCGAACCCTCCAGTTCGCACGAACTGGGCCGGAGGCCCAGGCCTGCCCCTCTGCACCGCCTCTGCTCTGTGAACGCCCTGGGCTGGCCTCTGGTGGTGTGCCTCGTGCTGTGTGGGCCCAGGTTGATGTGGCGGTGCTCCGGGATGAGTTGGCGGTCGTCCACGTGGCGTGTGATGTGGTTGCTTGGTCATTGTTGACGCAGACGGCTCCCGGTGACTTGTACGGCTAAGGGGGGTAACCGGCCGAACGGAGTCGTTCGGCCGATTCGGTCAATTCGGCTCCAATAGCGCGTATTTGTCGTAGTTGTACCTGTACAAGTGACACTCACCAAAACTTGTGGAACTTTATTAGAAATAAAACCTAAGTACATGGAATGTTGCATAAAACCTCATTTATTCCCGAGTATTGGTGGTCGGATTTGGGTTGTAACGACCGCCAACACCGTGCTCCTCATCGGATGCGGAATCGACGACATTCATGGTCCCACTAGGCTTCGCTTACGAAGTCCCCTTCACCCGTAGCAATGCATAGGTATTAATCAACCCGCAATACCTCGCCACCTCTTGTTGTCTCGCACTGCCGCACACACCCCTTCGCCTTCTCACATCGCTCGCATCCCTGTCATCGACCCGCCGTCGTCCCGGGCATAGTGTCGTGCTTCTCATTGTATGAGGAATTGGCGGTGTCCATGGCTTCCATGTGCCTTCGCTAATTAAGTCTCATTCATCCGTAGCAATGCACGAGCACATTTGCTTGTATATATATGTAAATGATCAGATATAATCTTCCTCCGAATTTGATTCCATACTGTGCTTCATCCTTTTTTGCGAAATATTCTTCCTCTCTCATTGCTATTGTTGAAAAAGGTAGAAGATTATTGAATGGAGATTAAAATAAATATCAATTCTCAGAACATATAAATAAACCCTTTGCAAAATTAGGATTGCTTACAGTAACACTTCTCTACTTTCATTTTCCTCCATTTTTCTCGTTTCTAATAGTTCGTTTGGGCCAATGTAATTTGCACATGTAGAACACCTATAATATAGAGTGGAATAAATTCAGAAAAATACAACTTACCAACTGACCGCGATGGGTTAGTCAGTTTTAGTATTCTTTTCATGAGGTGATCAATTACTGAATTGGCCCCGCGATATGTAATGACTCTTATACTATGAAGGAGATGATGATGAAATTATCTACTATTATATTTACCGATGAATACTAGAAGAAAACTGTAAGTTACAATTTCAACTAGATTTATGTCTTATTCGTGTGGCTCTCTTGGTATCTATCGGCGCCACGTTCTAACCACCGCATCAATACGCCAGGATCCTTTGTATTTTGGGATCGTGATTAGTAGAGATGCTTTAACTTTACGTAGAGTATATCCGCATCTACTACACTGCACACCGATTTACCTTTAATTAATCTGCTTTATGTGGAGAGATAAGTAGCCCATTGACATGTGCTAGCTCGTGAAGTCAATGATGCCATCACCGATACTATATCAATTTAAAAAATATGTAATTTAATTTGTACCGGCCGTTTCTGTTCTAATATCAATATACTAAGAATTATTTAGGTTCGATAAATTAATACTGAAGATTGTCAGTAATAATCATCATTTGAAATGTCACTACATACAATTATGGATTTTAGCCGTAGGCATGTGGGGGCTGTGGTACCGACCATGTGTGAAAGCCTTCACTATTATTGTTGTTGTTAAGAAAAAGGCTTCACACCATTATTGAGTTCGTACTTTATAAAAACATGCGCACTATGATTACATTTTCCCCTTACAACTAATAATAATCTTATGGTTGGTTTTATATGCATGTTTTTATATGTGGTGGCACCGCCTGTGGAAGATGCACATTCCACCGAAAGTCGGGGTCTTCTGGTGGCGAGCTCTTCATGATTATTATATCTGCCAGATAAAGCAGTGCTACATAGACGTCACGTTGCTAGAGAGGGGCTGTGCTAAGGTACACTGATTACCTGTTAGGAGGTAAGACCCCAAAATAATCAGCCGCCCATATTCAACA
Organism: Echinochloa crus-galli; assembly: GCA_900205405.1. Lineage (NCBI taxonomy): Eukaryota > Viridiplantae > Streptophyta > Magnoliopsida > Poales > Poaceae > Echinochloa > Echinochloa crus-galli. Next base: position 312,013 of record OAMR01000894.1, read on the forward strand.
TTTAATAAATATTAAAAAATAACAATCCAAAAACCTCTAACCAGCACCCCACGACCCACGCCTTCCTGTGGCTGTACCCGCCCCTGCGCTCACCCTCACGCCGGCGCAACCGTCGGCATCGCCCTCACTCTCGCATGGCCCCCTCACGTGGTTGCTTGCGGCAGTTTTTTTTTAATCTGACCCTCCCAGACAGGCTGAACAGGATTTCAAATGGGCTGCCGATTGCGCCCTACAACATGGACCATTTCAATCGTATTATAAAGAAAAGATTATTTACTGACATGTGGAACGATGTATTTTTTATAGTAAACTCTATTGATAGAAATAATGTTTGATTAAATATAGTAGGTCACCAATATGTAATAGTTCACTAAATTATGTCAACTAATATTTTCGTGCTATTAAATTCTACATGTACTATATCATACAAAACATATTTTTCAGTTTCTAAATTTCTAAAGAATTTAATATCATGTATTGTTATTTCATTTTCACTATACATTTTTCTCTCGTTTATCTTTCTATGTTGTAACTTACACCATTTGTCTCGTCTCATATATCATTATATCACCTTATAAACATAAATATGTTATAACAAACAATCTTGTATGAAAGAAATTTTTACAATTCATTTTGTCATGTTAAGAAAAATATGTTACAACTCATCATGTCACGTTATGAATACAACTCGCCCATATCAATTACTATGTCTTATTCAGAGAAAATTCTTTGTCCATCATTATAAGATGAAATTAGGTCTAAATAGGTTTAAATTGTCATAGAAAAACCAATGAAATGACCGATATGTTACTAGATGCAACACTCAAACATTCATGTTTTTGAGGATGCACACCTGTAGCGGCAGGGTCGTACCGCACCGGATCAACAACGGTGATCGTGGCTGCGCAACCAGCTACCATGGCTGCACATGGGCAGGCACAACCACAGCGGACACCTGTGCACTCTAAGTACCACCACACAACCATTTGAATTAAAACATGCACACATTACACAGCCCAGATATGGCACACGTCGGCGTATTTTTACCTTTTATGTATAAAACAAACCAACATGATCATGTACACTAATGCACAAAGATGGGACATCAACGAGACGACACGCAACAAATTAAAACTCACGTTTCGTATAAAACATACACGTCTATAAATATGCACACACAACTAGCTTACACACCACACACTCACGTTTGTAACAAAAAAAAACCTCATGAATGCAACACTCACGTACAACGCATGCTTGGAGGGCTTGTTTGCTTGCAGCCCTGGCAAAGCTGCCTGGCGCAGGCAGCTCTCCCAGGCGCTCGATTTCCTCAGCCTGCGGTGGAGATCGCTGCCTGGCTGCTCAGCTGCCTGCCAGGCTGCAACCAAACAGCCCCGGAATGCCCACATACACGGCCAAGTCATCCAATGGTCCCGTTATAGGGCCATGCCCATGGGCCCACTCACGTTTGTAAAAAAAACTCATTAATGCAACACTCACGTACACGCTAACAGGGCATGCACGGAATGCTCACGTACACGCCATCCAATAGTCCCGTACACGGCCATGCCCATGACGCTTGCACGTCCTTCTTTTTTTTCTTTTCTCACATTTTTTCTATTTTTTAACAAATTAAGATATTACCTCTTAGAAGGTAATATATTATCAGATCAACGGTCCATATTCATTTCAGAGTACCTTAGCAAAGCCCGCTAGGGAGAGCTTTTGTGTAGACTGCAGCTACCCATCAGAGTCGGTGTTTCACTCGATGTTTGAGTGCACAAATGCTCCGCGTTTCTGGGAATTTTTAAGGGAATGGCAGGAAGATGACAGGACGTAGGATGTTTGATTGCACCATCATACATGGGCAAAGCACATTATAATGGGAGGAGTATTTTCGGAGGATGATACAACACTGTTTGTATGTGGTTGCTGGTCACTTTGGACTGGTAGGAATGCGAGACAACATGGTAGAACTGCGTGGACTCCATATGCTGCGGCAAAATATGTTACTAAGATGCTAGACGATCTGTTACAGATTTTTGAGAAACCAATGGACACTCGGAGAGTGAGGATGGAATGGAAGAAGCCGGCTCCGGGTTATTTTAAGATCAAATCTGATGCTGCATTCTATGCAAACGAAGGAAATGGCGGCACCGGTGTTGTGATCAGGGACGAGCACGGTGGACTGGTGAGTGCTCGGTCCCAGTGGTATGATTATCTGGAGGCATTGGCAGTGCGAGATGGCTTGGACCTGGCAAAACGTTGTGGAATCGGCCGGGTTGTTGTTGAATCGGACAACTGTATGGTGGTGCAATGGCTTCGTTCCCTTATGGTGGCCGGTCAATGATTGCGGCCCTGCGGGAGTTTGGCATGATGTCCAGGAGCTAGTTCCGAGTTTTTCTTCCATGGCGTTTGTGCATGTAAATCGGGAAGCAAACGAGGCTGCTCATATTTGTGCCAAAATCGCTTCTCCGATGAGTGGTGTGGGTGAATGGATGCAGCATACCCCGGATTTCTTGATGGGGGTGGTGACCAGGGATTGTAATGTTGACAACTAAAATAAGAGTACGTGCAACTCGATCAACACACAAGAGGTTGTGTGTATTCTGAGGATCAAATTCAAACTGCTTGTTACAAACACATAGCCTCACTCTGTCATCAGGACCTTTGATTTGCTAGATATTATTTTTACCCAGCACATATGAAAGGTTTAGGAAAGCTCGGGATTATGTGTTAAATGGGAGAATAATTATGATTATATTTTATTTTTTCCTAATGATTTTGTTGCTAATCCAAGTAATATACTAATCGCCAATGACATGCAAATGAAACGTGTCGTTAACATGTATAATTAATGATCAATGTCGTCATCTAAAAGTAAAAGTGCATGCTCCAGTATTTTTTTTCGATAAGGGAAAATTTATTAATTTCCAAGGTTTTAACAAGCATGCTCCAGTATGTGAAGGTAATTTGCATTCTGTATGGTCTCCTTAGTTCAAATCGAATTAAAAGATCTTTTTTGCTCACGCTTTAACCAATTTTTTGTCCTAATTGGTTTGGTTTAGTTGGTGAGATAGTTAAGGTCCATTTTTTTTCAAGATTTGGAGTTTTTTGACAAATACTAGATACACGTGGATTTAATTAGACTTTCAGAGTATATCCTTGGATACCCAAAACCCTTTTATTTAAGAAACGGGAACTGGTTTTCTTAACCCTGACTGCCCTACCCCAGTAATTATCTATGGTTGTTGGAAAAGATGTTACAGTGATCCACTTCTTTGTGTGCTAGCTACAGCGGTGGCCCAATCTAGGAATCCACGAGTTCCACATGCAAGCTAGTGCTTTTATTTATTTTTAGATAATGGATAATATATTACCCGGCTTTCACCAAAACGGCTACGGCAAAAAAAACAAGAAAATTACATTCCATCAGGGGCTCTAGTAGTCTTACGCGATCACCAAGATCGCTATAACACGTATGTCAGACCTTACAAAGAACTGAAAACGTTGGACACCCACCACCATTGATGCTTCTTCCAGGGCAACAGTACGAAGACTTGGTGCAGATACTGCCAACCAACATCCGAACTGTTACGCCATCCAATGCCTCCTCCGTCCTGAGCTAAATACCGAACATAGTGTCCACACGGGAGAACTGCCCGGCCTTGACGAACAAGAACTTCGACGACGCATTTGCACTGCCGCCGCCGGCCTGGAGAAACCAGGCTAAGTTTTCACCCAGTTATTTATCAACCACGAACGCAACAGGGGACGGTCCGACCAACGACTTCAGCAGCGCCTTCAATAAGGTATGTGTCATAGACACTTCACGCCACCGGTCCGGCAAAACATGCCAGACAAGGATTTCTCCCAAATCGCCGCTACCACCGTCACCACTGCGCTTGGCCAACGAAGAGGTCGCCCTCACCGGAAGGACACCAGCATCTTCACACAGGGCGCCGCCACCACAAGACAAGACGCATTTCGGACGCCGTCGACGAACACCGCCACCCAGAGCAAGGATTCGCCGGAAAAGGGATGGCACCAACCTGTGGGGAAGGCCGCTGCACGACAGCTAACGAAATCCATCCAGATTGCCCCCGTGGGGGCGACGCAGAGTGATGCAGGCGTTGGGTGTAACCCACCGGCCGCCGCCCGCGCGCTCCGCCGGCATCACGCCGCGTCGGCCCGCGCGCTCGCCGACCCGTGCACCACTCGGGCTTCCGGCGGCCGGCTCCGGCGGCGGCGCGGCGAGGGAAAGGAAGGGAGGGGTGGCGGCGGCGGCCGGTTTCGGAACCGCCCGAGTCGCCCTATGCGGGGACGACGCGGGGTCCGTCAAAATAACTTCAGCCACAGATTTTATTTATAGCAACCTATATATATGCAAGTGTATGATAGGAGGCGCCCTCGATCGTGATCGTACGTGAACGTGATGTACGTGTGATGATGTGTGTGTAGCCGATGGAGCCACCGGTGTCAGCTTCATCATACATTAATGTCATCTTTCAAGATTAATAGTGTACCAAATAGTATTTTCTACTGATATTGATTTTGCAAAAAAAAAGTTTGTCTTTGTCGGTTGACAACGATGAAAGGGGTGGCTCCGCTTATATATATCCTTACTAGCAAATATGCCCGTGCGTTGCTACGGACGATGGCTAGTGCACATATAGTTACTATTACGATTAAATAGAAATTGGATTATTTTCTTTATCTTGTAAAAATGATTAAATACAACACGATTTTCTCTTTACCTTTCTAAATTTCATTCTCTTGAATAATGCAAACTGTCAAGCTTGTTTTCAAATCTGTCATGTTAACATCCCTACTGCTTCTTTTGTGTTCGTAAAATTGAGTGTGTGATTGTACATTCTTTGCAATATAATTTTGCCAACTAAGGCAGTCAAATCGAGATGTTACTTATGCACTGATATATTGTAAGTATTAAACATATTATATACAGTAAATTCTAAGTATTAATCTTTATATTTACCATAGAAAGCATAGAACCCGGTGAGCTGGATCTTAACAGACTTTTACCGATCATATCTTTCTCTTTAATTTATTTGTTTTTGTTTATTACTGCTGACTTGTGACTTCCTTAAAGAGACTGCACCACCTTTGATCCTAATGAATCCAACTCTGTCAGGCCACGCGTTGAGTAAAGTAAAAGAATCAGTTACAACCCGACATGCATATGCACGCACGCGTGCGTGTCTCCTGATCCTCACGTCGATCCGGAACTCGCCTCTTTGCATCCTTGATTGCTAAGTAAAATTGCTATTGATCGCAGTGAATCCAACTCCGTCAGGCCGCACGTTAGTGTTCAGTGTAGATTGCTAATTCGGTGAACTTCGGCTCAAATAATCCGGCTCAAATAATCCGGCTCAAATAATCTTAGCATCCTGATGGATGGCCACTAACGGTCCCTGATTGGTTCGATTCGATAATATATATGGCCGAGATGCTCCCCACACCGAAAAAAGATCCGGCGACTCTCCTGCACGTTGCCGACTCGACGACCCCTCTTTGTATATGTTCCGGCAAAATCGAGCAGACCCCGGGTAATCCTACGGTGCCACACCACGCGAGAAGCAGCTAACCAAGATAGTTTTATAAAACGGCACAGCAGTCCCGGACTCCCGATTCTAATTTGCTTGTGATAAGTGCCGGAAGAGAAAGACGAATACGTGCTCATATCCATATTCATCGAGCACAGCGTCTAGACCCACCTACTGGAACAGAACACATATCAGGGCAGAACATGCAAAGGTTGATTCATTACTTTAGAATTAGATAAAGATTAAGGAGGTTTTTGTAAAATTATGACGTATCGCTGAATAATCCTTACTTTATAATTATTTTATAATTAGAAATAGAGAATAATCCCGTTACAAAGGCGTAAATGAACCAGAAGCACGTACTAGTCGGTGTATGACGGTTTTGGTGTGGGTGTGCGCGCGAATCTAGCATAAAAATGACGCGCGCTGGTCCCAGGCCGACATGGATCATTTTCTGCGTGGGAACACGGAGACGGAGCTGAGGCGGAAAAAAAATGGGTGCGCGGGGTGCGTACCGCGCGCAGGGTGCGCGCCCCCTCGCATCGCCGCCCGTGCGGCATCGGACGTCCGCCCCGCGCGTCAGGCTCCCGCACGTCCGGTACGCGGCTCGGCTCGCTCGGCCCCGCGTCGGACGTCGGCTAGCCTCCACCTTCGTCGCCACACGCGCGCCATCGAGCTCCGCCTCCGATGCGATCGAGGGACGTGCGCCATCCCGCGCGAGCTGCAGTGCTCCGCCGCTGCGCGTGCGCCGGCGAGCTTCGCCTCCGACGCGAGGGCGGACGCCATCCCGCGCGTGCTGCCGAGCTCCGCCGCCACGCACGGCCAATGAGCTTCGCCTCCCGGCGCGTGCTCCCGAGCGCCACCGCCATGCGCGGCCGACGAGCTTCGCCTCCCGGCACGTGCTGCCCGCGCGAGCCGGTGAGCTCCGTCGCCGTGCACGCGCCGACGAGGTCCGCCTTCGACGCGAGCGGTGAAGCTAGCACGCGCCGCCGGCCGCCGCGCGTGCCGGCCAGCAAGCTCCGCGGCCGCCGCCGTGTGCGAGCCGGCGAGCTCCGCCTCCGACGCGACCCGACGGGCCGCATCTCCGGGCGCGAGCTGCGCGAGTTCTTGTCGTCCATGGGCGACGGAGGCCTGGCGCTGGGGTAGGGGCTCGCGCTCGGGCCCGGGCCGGAGGACGGCGGCGGGACCTGATGCTGGGGTTCGACGACTTCGTGCGCATCATGGAGGAGCAAGGCGGGAAGGAGGAGAGCGGAAGGATCTGCGCCGCGCCTTCGAGGCGTTCGAGGCCGTCAAGGGGTCCAGCCGGATCACGCCGCGCGGCCTGCAGCGCATGCGAGCTTGAAGCTCGGCGACGAGCGCTCTCTAACCAATCGAGCCGAGCCGACGTCCCCCGCGCGTTTTCTCTCCGCACGGCTCGGCGTCGCCTCGGCGCTAGGCTCACCCTCCGCGATGAGGCCCACAGGGCAGGGACGACGCAGGGCACGGGCGCGCACGCGCCGGCGTGTGCGCACCCCGCGCACCCAATTTTTTTCCGCTGAGGCACCCCACACCCCGCCCGCCGCGCGCGCGAGCATGGACATGATGCGGTTGCTTTTCTCAGTCGAGGCACTGCACGTGTTTCACGTACCCGATCATCACCGTCTCTGCGCGTGTACGTTTGCATCCGTGCGTCGTGCCTCTCCAATAATATCGATCTCTACACACTGAGAGAGCGCAAGAGGGACGACGTCGCCATCGATGTGTGTCTCACGACGAGCTTGTTCTCTAGCTAATTAATGTGCCTACGTATGCATATATATAATCAACGTACGCATTTTCTTCCTCGTTAGACTATTGTCCTGTTTTTTTTGCTTATCAGTCACCGGCCATCGGTGTTTTCAAACATGGAAACATGGTGTTTTCACTACCAGAACACATGGACATTAGCACCGGTTGGGAAGTCTCTTTAGCACCAGGTTTCCCAACCGGTGCTACTCTTCCGGTGCTAAAGGTGACTTCCGGTGCTAAATTTAGCACTGGGTCAAATAACCGGTGCTAAAGGTGGTAGCACTAGCTAAAAATATTTGAATATTTGCGTGTTGCGGGATTCAAACTCGAGACCTCTTGGCTCTCGCGCACCCACCTAACCATCTCACCTACACAGTGCACGTGATAAGATAGAAGATGCGCTCCTTTTGAAGTAGCATGTGACACCCCCATTAGCACCGGGTCATAACATCACCCGGTGCTAAAGGGTGGGGCACCCCCACCCCAATTTTACGCCCGGTGCTAATGTTGCATTAGCACCGGTTCTTGAGTGCGCCGAGGCATATAGCCGGGGCGGATGATGGATTTTCTGGTAGTGTTTTCTCTCAACAAAAATCAGCCACCAGTCACCAACTAGCCAATAATGTTTTTCTCTCAGTAAAAATCAACACCACCCACCAGCCGGCCGAATGTTCGGCCGTATTTCCGCTGCAAAAAAGAGATGATCCAGTGAATGAAAACAAAGACTCTTAGTAGACATCGCATAAAAAAGGACTCCCCTTACATAGTTTCATCTTACAGTTTTACAGGGTAGCTATAACATTTTAATTGCACTTGGCAAGTAATTGGATGCATACACATATATAAGCCCTAGGCTGTGTCTAGTTCCCGAACTTTCTCTCTCCAAATTTTACTATTCACCTATCACATCAAATCTCTCCTCATGCATGGAGTACTAAATATGGGTAAATGAAAAACTAGTTGCATGGTTTTGATGTACACGACGAGACGACTCTTTTGAGCCTAGTTAGGTCATGGTAGGACAATGTTTACCACAAACAAACGGAAAGTGCTACAAGGCGCTATAGTGCCCGATGTGACTTTTTCACCCCTTTTCAAGAATTAAACACCCCCCTCGTGTGTTTCAGCGGGTTTCGTAGTTTTAAAAATCATACGTGTATAGACTTTACTTTTTCTCTTCATAATTACGTTGATATATCAGCATAGATGTTGATATATCAGTCTATTTAATATGGATGAAACCTTTACAAAACTTGCATTAGGATTGATCTTATATGTATGCATGCATGTTGCTGTGTAAACATACCACCCAGATTTGTACTATCTCAATGACCCCATGATTTTGATGCTATCATCATCAACGCCAAACAAAACCTTCTGGAATACACATTTCAATCCAGCAAGAGTAAAAGAATAGACAAAAGTATCAAACCTACTCGCTCGGGCAAAGCCAAGAAAACCTAACCTACCATTCATGCGAGGGAGTGTCAAAGAAACAAAAGAAAAGAATAGTAGAGAGGTTCTTGCAATGTATATACCTGTGAATCATTCAGCTGATAGTCTTGTGGAATGAGCGACATGAGCTTGGAGCACAAATCTTCCATCTCCGTTCTGGACCCGGTCATCAGCTCCGCTGCATCCTTTGCGTCGAACACCATTGTTCTTCCTCCATCATCGCCTCCCCTCCTCTTCATACTGCTCTGGATGCCTCTCATGCACTCACTCTATCTGTATGTCTTCCCATCATGGAGGAGAGCGTCTGCTCCTTTATAGACTTAGCATCCACTTGTATAGGTAGGCATCATGGCGATGAGGAGGTGCACTACCGGGAAACCTATTTTTCTCGTGTGTTCGAAACTTTGTTGTGCGTATTTTATCGGGCGCACGGCAAGCTTTGCCATGGGCTTTTTATAAGACGCACGGCAAATTCTTTATTTGCCGTGCATTTTTTGTTTGACGCACAGCAGACTCAATCTTTGCCATGCGCTTTTTTACAATGCACTGCAAACTCAGTTTACCGTGTGCTTTCTTTTTACGCACGGCAAACTTTTTTTTCACATCAGCCATTAGCAACCATTAGCAGCTAGGTGGGGCAGAGGTTTTTTTGTCCCCTTTGCCGTACGCCTTCAGTTCTTCACTAAACGCACGACAAAGAGGTGTTCAATGTATAAAGGGATACTGTGAAGCAACTCATACCTATATTTATCTTCTATACTCTAAACTTTTTCCCACTCCACCATATATAAAGGGATACTGTGGTACTCCATGTTAAAATTTGGTACAATTTTGAGTTCGTTTATTATATTTAACTAATTAATTGTATTTCAAGTAATTTTTTAAATCAAGTCAAATTTGAACTGCAAGTGATTCAAATAATAAAATGAAGTGACAGCTTGTTGGCACTCCTTACGACCTACAGATAAATCCGTAAACGGACGGATACCGATGTAGCTTTCACCCGGGAGTATTCCAAGGTATCGATTTTTGCGGGAAACGAGAAGTGAACTAATTCTAAACTAAATTGTCCAGGGGTGGTGAAATGGAATGGGTGACGACGAAGAGAAGGAGAGAAAATGAAACGAACCGGATTTTCCTTACCGAAAATCTGACTCCCTATACCATCGCGATAGTCCCAGAATCAACAGCTATCGCGTATAGAACTCATTCCAGAAGTTATCACATCCATACATCGAATAAAACAGAGTACAACAAGGATATTTACATAGAGTTTACGAATTAGTACAAGCCCGTTGGGCTAGCAACAAGTAGAAACCCTACGAAGCGGTAGCTAGGGCTTCAAGTCTTCATCTCCAATCTTTGTTTCTTCTCCACAGGCATCCTTGAGCGTAGCGACGCAACCCTTCAATCGTAGCATCCACCATGATTGGACTCGAGCTCCAAGTCCAACCTGCAAGCTCACGATCTGTCCCCAAGGAATGGAAAAGTTCCACGTCACCATCCATATATGTGCAAGCTTTAAAGTGGACTAGTCTAGTAAACAAATAGACAAGGAATAGCTGGGGTTTCCTATGCAAGCAGCAGCACTCCTCCATGGGCAATCCTGACAGAACAGGCTCCTACCTCCAACATCTATTCGATGGGAGAACTCCCGCTCCTCCCATCTCAATGGCCATGCCGGATCCTTAGTTTAAAAAGGGGAGAGGTAGAAGTTTTAGTCAGAAAAACACTAATCAGAGCGTACACTCCATGGGGTATTGTCCATGACCGAGGATGCGGCTATACGTATAGTTTTAACTCTGCAGAGTGCGTACACCTGGAATCTATGCGAAGTGCACCCAGAAGGTAGCAAGCCAACTGAGCCACACAACACCGAACGGAGGTCTAGTAGTTACGGCACCATCCTGCTTTTCCGGGCTTGGGCCCATCCTCCCGCAAGAGGTCACCCCGGATCTGTGAAGCACTCCCCCAGGGCCAGTCGGGGGCCAAAGCAAATCAGGGAGCAAAGGTCAACACCAGTCCCCCTTACACTGATACTCTATCCTCCTACAGGCTTGGTACCGCACTTGCTAGTCTCAGGCTCGGGTCCACCCTCATAATGGACACACAGTGTGCACAGTAAGTTCCCCTGAAGCATGTAGTCCGACCCGGTCCTCAAACTGTTGAAGTGAGCTCTTCTCTCGAATGCGTGTTCCCCGCAGTGGACCGCCAGTCACACCCATTATAGGTATTGCCGCCAACTCCTCCATCAATCAAATGAAATCACCTCGTGCCCGCAACAGGCACTCCGCAGGGAATACCCAAGTATATTCCCCAAGCCCCCGATCTGAATGATCGGGTTATGGTATGCTCACTTCAACAAAAGGTTTTCGAAAGCTCCTTCTCCTCAGTTTTCACACTCACTCCGAAAATAGTTTAAAACATCAATTTTTCTCACACGCATGCAAGCGAAGCATTCTCATTGATATAATTATATATAGTAGTAGGACAATAAGGAAATGGTAGATAAACAGGCTATGCATGGTTTATCATCTCAGGCAGTTCATGCGAGTAAGTAAAGCATAGCATATCTACGAGCATATCTAATAGGAGTTCAAAGAATGGATGGGCGAGAACCTGGAGATTCCTCCTCCTTCTCGTCGTAGTACTCGTCGAACTCCTCCTCCTCAGTCCCGACGTGAGTCTCCGGTCCTCCTAAATAACGATCCGCTATTTAATTACCGAGACTACGGGCAAATAAACTCCAAACAAGAACCAAGGAAGAACCAAACAACACCAAACTCTATACTAATGCGTAGGTCATGATTTTAGAAAAACAATGAAACTGGTTTCATATTTTTCTGAGCTACGGTTGATTTATTATTAATTTTTGAAGTTTAAATCATTTTCTGAAATATTTAATTAATTCCGACGGACAGGGACACGTGGCAGCCTATGGTGGCGCCACGTCATCACTGCTGATGTCAGCATGACATCATGCTGACGTCATCAGTGGGGCCGGGTATGCTGACGTCATCGTGGGCCCTGATGACGTCAGCGTTGACTCGGTCGACGTTGACCAGTCAACGGTCAAGGGTCAGCGGGGTCAGCGGGCCCACATGTCGGTCTCCGGCAGTCTATGGCAGGTGGGGCCACGAAGTCAGCAGGGTTAAAAAGAAAAAGAAAAAGGAAGGGGGGGGGCGAGCTGGGCTGAAAGCACTTGGCTTGGCCCAACCGCTGCAAGGCTGCGGCCCAGAAGGCGCTGGAATTCGGCCCACGAAGGCTGGGTTTCGGCCTGATAGGCGGCGGACGCGGTGGACTCAGTCCACCATGTGCCGTGAGTGTGGTCCACGTGATCCGGGCACATGGGATCCAGATGCGGTCGCGACGCGCGTGCTCTGGCGCGCCGGCGAGCGGCGGCGGCTCGCGACGTCGAGGGAAAAGAAGGCCCGGCGAGGTCCAAGAAGAGAGGGAAAAGCTCCGGCTAGGGTTTGCGAAGCTATAGGTGGGAGAAAGGGTGGATCTTGGCCGGCGGAGCGGCCTGCCGACGAGCGCCGGCGGAGCTTCGGCTCCGGTCATGGCGGCGAGGTGGCGGGGTGAGCTCCAGAGGACGGAGGATTCGACCTTTGGGTCGGGCATTACGAGACGGGTGCAAGGCGAAGCCTTGGGTGCGGCCTGGAAGGGTTGAGAGGGCTTCGGTGAGATTGTCCACGGCGGCGCGCCGTCGGCGGCTCGCACGGCGGCGGTGCACGGCGAGCGCGCGTGGCGCAGGGCGTTCGGCCTCGGCTGCAAGGCGCACCCTTGGCGCAGGCTTTGGCTCACGCGCGCGCGCTGCAAGCCTTTGGTTTGGCGCGGCGCAGCCACTGTCTCTTATACACATCTAGATGTGTATAAGAGACAGGGTCTACCCCGCACACAGCGAGGATTTGACTCCATTTGGGTGATTGTGGACC
>OAMR01000894.1:329439-348205 GCA_900205405.1 Echinochloa crus-galli
TCGCGGAGACGAGCAAAGAACAGCAATTAGGGTTTGGAAAAGTGTAGGGTTTGAGAGATAAAAGTAAAGGACAAATATTGATTGATTCGATTGGAATACCTCTCAATCAGCCTTAGCCTTCATTATATAGGCCGGGAAGTCGTACCCCTATCCAAGTCGGTTACAATATGGGACAAAACTCGGAATCCTAAACCTACTCGAATTGCAGAATCAAACCGGTCTGACCGGTTTGGCAAACCGGTCAGACCGGTTTCCCTCGGCTGCTGCCAATTTTGACTATCAACAGGAGACGAGCAAAGAACAGCAATTAGGGTTTGGAAAAGTGTAGGGTTTGAGAGATAAAAGTAAAGGACAAATATTGATTGATTCGATTGGAATACCTCTCAATCAGCCTTAGCCTTCATATATATAGGCCGGGGAAGTCGTACCCCTATCCAAGTCGGTTACAATATGGGACAAAACTCGGAATCCTAAACCTACTCGAATTGCAGAATCAAACCGGTCTGACCGGTTTGGCAAACCGGTCAGACCGGTTTCCCTCGGCTGCTGCCAATTTTGACTATCAACACATATCTTGTACAATTACTGGTGGGTCTATGAAATTAGGGTGCCACTACCTTTTTTGACTAGATGGTTATCGGATACTTACTCGCATAAAGGGCTGGTAAACTAAGACAAGGTCATCTTAATGGTGAAGGACCATGGGGCATAAAGGTGGAGCGCCGAGACATAGAGATGTCACCCAACAATAGGAGTCATATGTGATATGATTAGCAAATGGTTGCATACCGATCTACCATGTCTTCTAGTAGTGATGCTAAAGCTCACTAGTGGACTTGTTAGTTGTGGGTCCTGAATCACTAAGTATCAATGGAGGGATATTGATTTTAGTGGGAGTAGATTCTGTTAAATTGTTTCATGTGATTTACTCTATCAAGGATAATTTATCTTGGTATTTTGTATTATTTTTTGTTGTAGATCAATGGCACCTAGTAACACCACATCGTTTACTTTGCGTTCTGTCCTTGAGAAGGATGAGTTGAATGGAACAAACCATGTGGATTGGATCCACAACCTTAGAATTGTTCTCAGGGCTTATAAAAAGGAAAATGTTCTAGACACCACATTACCAGCAAAGGGTGACATTAAGAAAAGCGCGGGCAGTAGCCATGTGATGACAATCCAGAACAAGCCTACCTTTAAGAAGAAAGGTAATTCTTGGAAGAAGGGCAAGGCTAAAGATGGGATATCTAAGCCAACACCCAAGGCTAAAGCTGGACTAGCTGCTGATAATGAGTGCTTTCATTGTCATGAACTGGGTAACTGGAAAAGAAACTGCAAGTTGTACTTAGCTTCTTTGAAAAACAAGGGAAGTAAGGGTACTTCCAATTCAAGTACACTTAATGTTTATGTTACAGACATTTTTCTCACTGATTCTTATATTAAATCCTGGGTATTTGATACCGGATCGGTTGCTCATATTTGCAATTCGATGCAGAGACTAATAAGAAGTAGAAGCGTGGGAAGAGGAGAAGTTGATTTCCGCGTGGGCAATAATGCAAGAGTTGTTGTGCTGACCGTCGAGACGATGCAACTTCACCTACCATCAGGATTTATTATGGAATTGAATAATTGTTATTTTGCTCCTAGTTTGAGTTGAAACATTGTGTCTCCTTCATGTTTGATGAAGGATGGTTATTCATTTGTGAGTGAAAACAATGGTCGCTACAGACACCACTAGCCCTCAAAAACGCAAATCAGGGGACATCACCCAAAAACCTCCATGGGCCAGAAGCTTCCCAAACACATGTTGAGCTATGGCCCGCTATAGCCTGGCGCAGACCAACAGATTACCGGACCCGCCCCTCGAAAGGACACCCCAAACTCCGCCTCGCTCGAGGGTTGTCCGCCCCCTCAAGCGGTCGTTGTACAAGCTCCGCCTCGCTCGAGGGTCGTCCGCCCCCTCGAGCGGACACAGTACAAACTCAGCCTCACTCGAGGAACTCCGCCCCACCTCGAGCGAGCAACCGCGTCCGCCTCGCTCGAGGCCTCCGCTCGACTCGCAGCGGGAGCGTGTTGGCGGTCGTTACAACCCAATTTCGATCACTAATACTCGGGAATAAATGAGGCTTTATGCAACATTCCATGTACTTAGGTTTTATTTCTAATAAAGTTCCACGAGTTTTGGTGAGTGTCACTTGTGCAGGTACAACTACGACAAATACGTGCTATACGGGTCGGAATTGACCGATTTGGCCGAACGACTCCCCTTAGCTGTACAGGCCACCGGGAGTCGTCCACATCAACAATGACCAAGCAACCACATCACACGCCACGTGGATGACCGCCAACTCATTCCGAAGGACCGACACGTCACTCCTGGGCCACTACAACTCGAAGACCACATGGATCAGAACAACTACAGAGCCAGGAGGTGGAGGCGGTGCACGGGTGCAGGCTTGGGCCTCCAGGCCCGTTCGGCCGAACAGGGCGGTTCGGCCGAACCACCCCCAGTGCACAACCTCCTCCCAGGGGTGGATCCTGGCCGTGGGAGCCAGAGGCGGCAGATCCCACGGTTTGGTCGAACTGGCCAGTTCGGCCGAACCGGGGAATTCGGCCGAAGGCCCGGCACCGCCTCCCTGGCCGCCTTGGCGGTTCCTCTGCCTACAACCGCCATCAACCGCTATAAATTGGATAGCCCTAGCCCTCATCCAACACACACCAAGCCAAGGAGCTCTCTCATTCCACTTGTTCTAGTAGAGTTAGGATAGTTTAGTTGGGAGTTAGAGTTGAGTCGAGCTTGCCTCGGAGGTTCCGAATAGTTTAGTTGGGAGTTAGAGTTGAGTCGAGCTTGCCTCAGAGGTTCCGGAGTCGTCTTCAGAAGCTCTGGTATAAGCTCTTGTATCTTTTACTTTTCCTTTTGTAAGACTTTGAGTTATCAATATAGTTATCTTTGTCACTTTGCCTTTGTCATTTATAGCTTGCTTCTACTTTACTCTAGTAGCATCTATATCTTGTTTAGACTATAGTCAATTATAGTTCTAGTGCTTCTAGTTCTTGTTTAAGTGTTTGTCTTGGCTGGTTCTTCGATCTTGCTTAATACTGGAGGTGAATTGTCACCAAGAGTATTGACAAGGTTGCTTGCTCTTGCTAGCGGAGTAAGTAGTTGTTAACTAGTGTAGGAGTGCTTCCTAGACTAGCCAGCGGCCTTAGTTTGCCCCTGAGTCCACGGAGGTGGTAGCCGTTAGGTGGTGACAGCCCTACCAGTCTTCGTATTCCATCACGTCCGGCTTGGCCTGCAGGATTCCCAAGTTAGGAGTTGGTCACACCCCTTCTCATCCCTTTCTACGTGTCATAGGTTCCTTTGTCCCGAAGCTAAGACAATAGAGTTAACCCAGATCTTCTAGTGCTGACTCTTTAGCCGCTGTATCTCTAAGCTAGAGTGTCATAGGTAGATATAGTATCCAGGAGTCCTCTATCTCTTCTCGTTGTCCTCCCAACTATCTATCTCTTCTCTCCCTTACCTGAGTATCCTTGAGCTATGTGTCCGGTATATCCACTCCTATCCAATACCGTTATCCCCTGTCTTGTCTAGTCGTGTACCTTTCTTTGATAGTCTCAAATATCTGTTCACCAGTATTCTTGCCAAAGCTTCCCTGCGGAAATATAAATTACGATACCTCGGGATACTCCTAGGTGAAGTGCTACAGCGGTTATTCTGTGCGCTTGCAGAATATTTACATATTTTACTAAGCCATAAGGAAAACCACTGAAACACTCCTTACCCCAGTACCAGGTTTCTATATTCTGATATTGGATCGTAAGAAGTGCCAACAAGCATTTCTGGCGCCATTGCCGGGGAAGCATTTGGCTAGATTACTTTTGAACTTTTATCTTGAGCTATCTTAGTTGAGTACCGCTACTGAAGCGGGTTTATCCTTGCTCTGTTCGTTGGTCTTTATGGAACAGAGCAGTGCATGACCGGTTTCCAGCTACCGTCAAACTTCCAAGAAAATCTTGAGTCTCTTGTGAGGAAAGTGTGACCCCGTGTTGTACCTCCTCAGAAGCAACTCACTCCGACGAACCCAGTCCTTCCCGTCGTGAACCCAGCTTCATCGAGGATGGCCGGCAAGACAATCCGCGAGTTCTCTGCTCCATCAAGCGAGAATGTGCAAACCGGACCAGCTCCGCTAGTCGGAGATGGTAGTTTCGAGCTGAAGCCAGCCCTCATCAACATGGTGCAGGCTAGCCCGTTCTACGGCAAGCCACACGAAGACGCCAATGCTCATCTCCAGCATTTCCTGGAGATTTGCAACACCTTCACCATACGCGGAGTAAGTATCGATGCCATTCGCCTCCGTTTATTTCCATTCTCATTATTAGGCAAGGCGAAATAATGGTTTTATGCTAACCGCGAAGCTATAGAAACTGGAGGCCCCTGCCAAAGAAACAGTGCAAGCCATGGACGCTCGCATGACCTGCGAAGTCTGTGGCAACACTAGCCACTCGGGGAATGACTGCTCGAAACGCGAGATGATGCCCACTACATCAACAACTCCAACAACAACGGGTACCGACCGAACAACTACGACAATCAAGGCTAGAATTCGTGCCCAAACCTCCCATTTGAGAGGTCTCAATAAGGTAACAATTACAATTCCAGCAATTTCAATAATCAGCCGTCTCTTAAAGATCTTGTGTTTGGCCAGATGAAAATCACTGAAAATATCAATAAAAAGCTTGCTGCTAATGATAAAACTCTGGAAAGCATAGAATCTAGGATGGAATCATTTTCTTCTGCTATGAAAAGTCAGTTGAGCTTTAATAAAATGATAGAAACTCAAGTCGCTCAGTTGGCTGCTGTTGTTCCTGTCACTGAATCGGGGAAGATTCCGAGGCAACCCGAACCTTCCATCGAGACAGTAATAGCCATCACTACAAGGCGGGGTAAGATGTCTCGTAGTATGCTCCGTACTAACCATGCAGGGAAGGTCGCATGCATCCAAGTGCTGACGCCAAGATGGACCTACTTGCCAAGAGCTGCAAAAAGGGCGATCATCAAGACCTCTCCGGAAAGGAAGGAGGATCCCGGAGTACCCATCATTCAGTGCACGATCTGGAATTGTCACATTGATGATGCACTCTGTGATCTCGGGGCAAGCGTCAACATCATGTTGAAGGTATTATTTAAGAAATTACGCTACCCTACTTTGTCACCTACTACTGCCTAGGTACAACTTGCAGACTCAACCATCCGCTACCCCGAGGGGGTGATTGAGATTGTTCCGGTCCGAATCTGGGGGCGATATGTACCTACGGACTTTGTTGTCCTTGACATGG
Organism: Echinochloa crus-galli; assembly: GCA_900205405.1. Lineage (NCBI taxonomy): Eukaryota > Viridiplantae > Streptophyta > Magnoliopsida > Poales > Poaceae > Echinochloa > Echinochloa crus-galli. The sequence goes on from OAMR01000894.1 coordinate 334,780, forward strand.
GGAACGACTGCTCGTTTCCCCTTGTGTTGGGCCGACCGTTCTTGAACACCGCCTGAGCTAGGATAGATATGGATGCAAGAGAAATCTCATTCCGTATCGACGAAAGGTTGACCTACTTCAAGTTTCAACCGCGAGAAGAAAAGAAGGCAGAGCCACTCACACCGGAGCAGAGGAGCACCGAGTGTTTCCTTAAGGCTCTCATCAATGGAGAACTGGAAATACTCGGTGGGGAGCATCTCAAGTGGAACGAGCCGACAAAACCAATAAGTGCAGAAGAAATGGACTTCCTCGTAAAGAAATACGAGGAAGAGCAAGCTCTCTGGAATTCTCCGGAGAAACCGATCCCACTGCCACCGACACCGAAGAAGAACAAGAAAATGTGGCGGAAGAAGGTTGCATCATCCGAGTCATCCACTCCGGGACCAAACAATGACAAGAGCAATTGAAGACAGGAGAAGTCCCGCTCGCGGACTTTAAAGCTGAGCTCTCGCCGCGAGGAAAACCGGTACGTATCTCATATTTCCCTTTCAAATTTTAAATTTCCAATTGCATTTGCATGTTTCCCTTTCCAAAATAAATGAACCACTTGAGTAATTAATTTGAGAGAGAATAGAAAATTTTGCAAGCTTGGTTAAAAATAAATGGACATATGCTGAAATTTAATTAGAGAGGGTGTAATTTGTAATTTCTATCACTTTTACCCCTTCTAGAACATCTCCATTTGTTTACCATCACCACCAACCAGCACCAAACATGTCTACCCCACTAAAAATGGTTGCACACTCACCAAGTTTCACAAACATGGCAGCATGGGGGTGACTCCACTAAATTCCACTTTGGTCATGTCACATTTCCATCTTACCTAACACTAAATTCCACTCACATGACCATGGCAAGTGCTGGCCACCAAAAAATTGCGTGGAATCTAAGCAAGGGAGAGTGCTCCACTCAGAGGGGAGTGTCCAGGCCACACATGCCTGGTTCGGCCGAACCAGGGCAAGCCCCTCCCCTTGGCCTATAAATGCTGTACAATGCCTGCTTGTTTCCTTGCACCATTCACTCACTTCCATTCTAAAAATTTGCTGCTAGGAGCTCTCTCTCTGTCATTTTCTTGTCCTAGTTCTTGACAAGTTCTTCCCAAAGTTCTTGCTCAAGTTTTGGTTCCCTTGCATCTCTAGAAAAGCCCAAAAATATTTTTCTTTTGTTGTGATCTTTGTGCTTAAATTCTGGACGTGTTTGTGATGGTCACCGACACCCACAAGAACGACTAACCTTTTGTGGTGGTTTTCATCCCCACAAGAATGTCTAACTATCTCGGACGACTGACTTGATTTTCTTGTGCTAACATCATATATTCAGTCCTTCGGGTAGTTGTTGTTGCACTAACCTTTTGCAGGAACCATGTCGAAGTTCCTCTCCACACTCCGTCGTTCCACCCGGCTTAGCCGCCGCACGGACGATGCTGGGAGGTCCCCAGCCCCGTCCCGTGGCTCGAGCCGGATGGATGAAGATGAACAAGAAGCAGCCGGCTCGGGATAGGGCCATGCCACGCCCCCGGCCAAGCAGCTCCTAAGCGTAAACGACATGAACCTCAGGAAAATGGGTATGGACGAGGAATTCCCAGAAATATTCCAGGCCATTGGCTGGCCTGGAATATTTCTGGCACATCAACGAGCAAGGTTCGTACTTACTCACCCTTGAATTTCTCTCAACTTTGGTTCCAGAAAATGGGCGGATTCACTTTCAATTCTTGAACCAAGAGTTCTTTTGCTCTTGGAAGGATTTCAGCTTGGCTCTCGATTTTGCAAGTCGTTGTTCTTTAGAGCCAAGCAAAGCTTTAAAAAGGTTTGATCGGGCTTCATTTTGGAAAAAGATTTCGGGGAACACCAGCTGTCGTGCACCTCGCACAAATGGCATTAATAACCCCACTTTGCATTTCATGCATCGATGGGTAGCCATGACAGTGTTCCCCCAGACAGATTTGCGTCCGGTAAATACAGTTGACTTGCGGATTCTTTATGCTATGGTCAAGAAAATTCCTTATTCGCCTATGAAGGATATGGTTAGTCACTGGCTGTCTCACATTTCTCGTGTGGGTAGCATGGCGATGACTTCTTTAGTCACTCGCCTCGCTAACCATCTGGCGTTGTCCAGGGCACCCGGATCACGTACATTGAGACAGCGCGTTCCGTCATGGATGCTGAGCACTTCGTGCAAGCCCATATGATACGGCGGACGCCTGACGCAACGCTAGTTATGATTTACTGTGGCTATACAACCGAAGTGCCTTTGCCTTGTGCAGCGCTGAGGTTGTATACCACCCCTAAACTGACTCTTCAATTGAGTACCGAGTCAGACGATTCTCCACCTCGGAGAGAGCCCGCTCGCAACAGCGTTGCAGGTGATGGACCAGTCACGAGGGGACGAGCTAGGCGTGACGCCGGGCTCGCCACCTCACAGGAGCCAAAGGATGCACCACAGATGCCACACCGATACACGTCCACATTTGAGGCCACCTACGACATGTACACCGGTGCTGGGACGTCCGGAGCAGGAGGCTCTGGACAACACCAGGAACCGAACTAATTCGCCTCAGGACGCTGGGACTACGGCCAGAGCATGGACTCTGAGTGGTTTGGGAGCTGGTATGCAGGGGGGTACAACAGTGCCTCCCAGCCAAACAATACCGGATACTTACAGTCCGCGCGCTTCGACTACGATCGGGAGCTGTCCTACATCTCCGACCGGGTCGATCTTATCGACGACCGTACTCGAGATATCGAAGACACGCTAGCCCGCCATTCTCAGTATCACCAAGAGAATAGCGGGATGATAGCGTCCATCCAGCATGATGTCCACGAGCAGGCAGACCAGTTGACTCAGTACCTTTCAAGGTTTAATCCCTACCAGTGAAGAATCCAAGCTTGGGGGAGGACGCCCACCAGGTACGTCCCGACTTACCCAGCACTTTGGTCATTTAATTGCATTTCCCTTTCATGTTTTATTTTGGATTCAAAAAAAGAAAAAAAAGAGAGAATGAAAATACCAAAAATATTTCCCTTGGTCCCGATGCTAATAACTCCCAACTATGCATGGAATGAATCATATGCCTCTCACCTTGGAAATGATGAATAGTTGCTCTGTCATTAATTTTGCAAGTACTTTGTTTCAACTAGTTGCTAGATTGTGCTTGAGTTATTTGGCATGAGTAAAAATGAACCTGAAAACCTTGTGGGAGCACATGCTTCATTCCAAGTCTAAGTTGTTGTGGGGATTGATATAGTGAGACTTTGGTCGAGTTCTATTTTTGCTCTTAGTACGAGGAAAATCTCGGAGATTTATGCTTTCAAAACGAAACAAGTTCCTCATTGGTCAAAATACCTACCTAAGCCATATGATAAGCCTAGTTGAAAATTTCAACTCATATGATGCTTGTTATCTTAGTGAGCTTTGTCAAATTGTTGTGACCTTTGAGTGAAGCTTTCATACTCTTAGAGATCGAGATCCACGTACACACACACCACCTCTCACTTTCAATTCCTACACTGGGAGTTAGCACCCATTTTCCATCATTCATCCACAAAAATATAATGCTCCATATTCTATGATTTCCCTCTCCAAATATTCTTGATAGAGACATGGGCTATGCAAAAAGAAAAGCATGCCAAAGAAGCATGGAAAAAATAAAAAGAAAAAGAAAAGCATGCAAAAGAGCATGGCAAAAAGAAAGAGAAAAAGAAAAGCATGCCGAGTGGCATGGCAAAAATATGAAAATAAAAGATAGCCCATATTTCGAAAATAAATCAAGGAGAGTGAGATTCATTCAAGGAGTTCCACCATATTCCACTCCATCCATATCCACACACTTGCACTTCTCAATCTTAAGATGTGATTTGATTCCTCAAAGATCCGGTCTTTGACTTAGCAAAATATAAGATGCATGCATGTCTTCATCCCTTGTCCCTGAGCCACACAAAAAGCCATATTAGATGTTAGGATAAAAAAAGAAGGCACAAGCCTTTGGTGAGGATTCAAATACACTTGAGAGATTGAGTGTGCCAATTGAGGAACAATTTGTAGTTTTCAAAACTTGTGAAAAACTCCGAGATGGGATCCCGAAAAGAGTAGAGTGGAACAAAACTGAATTCAAATTGTTCATCCTTTCAACCGCCCAAGATAAGGAGATTGCTATAAGCCCCAAAGGTAAAAAGGTGATCTGAAACTTTGCCTATGATTCAAGTAAAATTAACACTAGTTGTTTATAAAGTTACCTGCAAAAGAAATGACATTGTAGCAACTCCTAATCCACCGAGCCTAAGTTTTTATCTTTGCTCGAGGACGAGCAATGGGCTAAGCTTGGGGGGAGCTTGTTGTCTGAAATGAACCGGATTCTCAACGACGAGGATCCGACTCCCTGTACCCTCGAGATAGTCCCAGGAATAGCAGCTATCTCGTACAGAACTCATCTCAGTCGAATATCACATCCATACAACGATAAAAGATCCATTACATGACATATATAAAATATAGCGGTCTGGTACAAGCCCTCTGGGCTAAATCGACAATAAGAAACAACTGCGCAGCGGAAGCTAGAACATCAGGGACCACTCCTCCACATGCATCCTTGAGCGTAGCGCACACCCTTCAATCGTACCACCCGTCGTGGTTGAACTCGTGGTCGGGGTCTTCACCTGAGAACCCAAAGTCTGTCCCCAAGGAAATGGGACAGGTCCACGTCACCAACCATAATATGAAGCAAGCTTTAAAGTGGCCTAATCTAAGGTATAGAAATGATCAAGGTTTGAGCCAGGGTTTTCTTATGCGAGCAGCATCAATAACCCAAATTCATCTCATCACCAACTCCTTCTCTCACACGCACATCCACTCCCAAAACCACCCGTCAGCCTCACATTTCCATCGGGCTCGTCCTGCCACAGCAGGTTCCCGCAAACATCTCCCACCAACACCTTTCACTCACTAGTCGACTCGGTGAGCTCCCTCCCCACCTTGTCTCATCAGCAACGCTGGACCAATCTCTCATAACCCAAATCAAAGGATGAGGTAAGAAAGCAGATTCCCATGCTAGTCGGAACTTATCAGAAATGGGTCGTCCGTAACCGTGGACACGGCTATACGTATAGTTTACACTCTACAGAGGTGGCACTCCAGGAATCCATCCGGGCTGCAAGGCTAGTCCGCAACCAACCTGAGACACAGCCCACAGCAAAGACCCTAAACAGTAACGGCGCCAATCCTGTCTCCCTGGGCTCGGGAAACATCTGATCTAACATCTGCCCCAGGGATTCCTCCCATACCACCCACAACTCACGCCAAGAGGTTCAAATCACAACCATCCCAACACATGCATAGCATAGCGTATTTCGTAAAGTGAGTAGTAGGTAGCAAGGTAACAGGATAATAACAATGGCAGTGCAGGTTTATCATGCGAGTAAAGTAAAGCGCTAGCATACTAGTTGCATGTCTACTAGGTATTTCAGAGAATGGTCGGGCAAAAGTCTTCGTCTTCGTCAAAGCAGTTGTCGTAGTGGTCTGGCTCTTCCTGACTCTCCGGAACTCCTAGGGTCGCGGAAAAATAAAATAAGACACAACTACTAGCAAAGAAACTCCAAATCAGCGAAGAGAGAAGACCCAAATAACACCAAACTCTACACTAACGCGTAGATCATGTTTTTAGATAAATATAGAAACTGAAAATATTAACGCGTATTTTTCAACAAGTGGGGGTATTTCTCTTTCAGTACTGACTCTTAAATCATTTTCTGAAAATATTAAATAATTTCTGAAAAGAAAACAGACAGAAATTATCCTGCTGACGTCAGCATGACGTCATGCTGACGTCAGCAGTGGGCCCTGCTGACGTCAGCGTTGACTGGTCAACGGGTCAACGGTCAACGGTCAGCGGGGTCAACTCTGGTCAGTGGGCCCAATGTGTCAGTGACACATAGTGTATGACATGTGGGCCTCATACGTCAGCGCGGTTAAAAGAAAAGAAAAAGATTAAACGATGGTTGGGCTGGAATTGGGCCGAAAGGTGGATGGACCAAGATAGTTCAATGGTGCAAACCAGACTTAATCGCGAACTTTAGGCCCACGAAGGGGGCACTGCTGGATCTTGCTCTGGTGGACTCGGTCCACCGTGAACCGTGAGAGGGGTCCATGTGCTCCGGGTGCACGGGATCAGGTGTGGCCGACTCGGGATTGAGCTAATCAATTCATACGTTTGGAAACAACTCGAAGGTTGTTATTCAATTAAATTGAAGCAACCCTATGAATTTTCTAGGATTTATTAAAGCTTAAATAAAATTTTCTAGGAATTAATTGGAGTTCCTAGCCTTTTATCAATTTAAATACCACATTAAATAATTATTTTATCCAAAATAAGTATTGTTGCATTCATGCCGTTGCATATATTTTTGGTTGCTAGTAAATCAAGTTGGAATTTAAATTCTGTTTAAATTCAAATTTGATTTGTTTTTGTTTGAGTTTTATAAAAGTTCAAATCTGCCGAGTTCGATTTTGCTCCTCGAAGTCTCGGCCCAGTCCATCTTCGCCCCCTCTTCTTTTTCCTTTTTCTCCGGCCTGTTTTCTTTCCCGACCTGCTATTCTCCGAATTCGGCCCAACTCCGGCCCGTCCGACTTTTCCCCGCCGCTTTCTCTCTCTGTCTCTCTGATGAGTCGTTGACGTGTGGGGCATGCCTGTCAGTTTCATCGTTTCCGACCGGGAGTCTCTCCCGACGCCGAGTTCGTGCGCAGCCCACCTCCGACTCCAGTTTCCGCACGCCTGCCGAGGTCCCGGCCCCGGCCTATTTATAGCTGCCGCCGCGCCCTCGAGTTCTCCAACAACAGCCGCAACCCGAGCCGCCGAATTGAGCCACCATCGTCGCCGCCGCCAAGCTCTACCGCCGCGCCGTCGATCTGCCATTGCATCGACGGTCAGTTGTTCTTGCTTTCGCCAGAAGCTTCGCGTGATCGTGTGGAGGCCGCCCGTGCAGTTTCCCCCTCGTTTTCCCTTCGATTCGGCCGACGTCCGCACTCGTCGTCGTTCTTAACCGCCGCCGGCTGCCGTTCTTCGTCGTTGTCGCCTTGTGCTCATCGTGGAGCACTTCTGGAGGTTCGTCTTGATGCCCCCGAGCTCGCCGTCCTGTTCTTGCCCTGAGTTTGGTCGAGCTTCGCGTTTAATTGGTCGTCGCCGTTTCCGCAGCGCCGCCGATCGTTGTTGCTCGTCGCCGGCCGCCATCGTCGCTCCTCCCACGTCAAGAACCCCCGTGGTGAGTTCGCCGTTCTCTTCTCTTGCTTCCCGTTGAAGTCTCGTCGCTAGCGAAGCCCCGTAGCGCGTTTTCGACTCTCCCCGGCGATCCTCCGCCGTGGGATCAGGCGCCGCCGCCGTCCGGACCGCCGCCGGCGTCTTCTTCCTTGGTCCGATCCAATCCCGGCCATCAAATTAAGATCCAACGGTCCATAATTGATCTGACCCGAGTCAATTCAAAGGATACCGGTCAACTCAGGCGATTTTGCATAAGAGTCCTTCAGGAATTTGGAAATTAACCCGCAGTCCAAATTAAATTAAAAATAAATACGAATAGGTCCTGTTTTCTTCTATTTTAACCCCTGCAAGTTTTAAAATTATGCCCGAGGTCCAGCCCCTTTTATTTTATGGTTTAGCCCTCGAGTTTTTATACAAAATTATGTTTTAGCCCTCGGATTTTCGCAGTTAAGCCCCTAGAACTTTTAAAACTTTGCCAGCAAGCCCCTGAACTTTACTAAAATCATATCTTTCACGTTTTAACTCCGTTTTAATCCGTTCTTGTTGTGTTAGCTTCGTATCAACTTAAACTACGTGTTAGCACTGTTATTTACACCATACTTTATTTCTGAAATTTATTTTTTTTTATACAAAATTATGTTTTAGCCCTCGGATTTTCGCAGTTAAGCCCCTAGAACTTTTAAAACTTTGCCAGCAAGCCCCTGAACTTTAGAAAAATCATATCTTTCACGTTTTAACTCCGTTTTAATCCGTTCTTGTTGTGTTAGCTTCGTATCAACTTAAACTACGTGTTAGCACTGTTATTTACACCATACTTTATTTCTGAAATTTATTTTTTTATTAATTTAATTAAAGGCTAATTACATGTGCTTTCTTAAATAAAATCTAATTAAGTTTGACACATCGGTTTTTCTTGTTAAATATTAAATTGATTAATATTTATTCCATGTGTTTTGTAAGTAAAAGTTGACTAAGGTTATATCTCAATTTTCATGCCATATAGTACTTATGGTTGCACTGTTTTCCTGGGTGGTTCTCCATGTTCCGATTAAAACATCTTGATATTATAAATAAAGCATAGGTAGAAGGATGGTTAGGGACACTTGCCTTTCTCCAAAGTGTAGCTGCTCAAAACATCTTCAAAAGTCTTCTTCAGTTGAACAACGTTCCGTCTACTCGTAGCAATCATCGAACACAAGCATGCAAGCATAAAACTATACAAGCAAACAAACAAGTACAACTAAGAACAATACACCAATCAAAAGAAAAGCTTTAAAAGAGCGTACTAACGGATAGGGCTCGTTACTATGGTTACGAGAACCTAAGGACCACGAAGATCGAGAGAGAAAGAAAGATACGAAGGTTCCAAGGCAGAGCTTTAATTGGCACAAGGAATATCACACGTACAGAGGATTTATGAATACGAGGATCTCAAACAATAATATATTACTTTAATAATTTAATTTTATATTACAATACAATGACATAGTAACTCACACCATATCATTGAAGCAATATAAAGTTAAAAATTAAAATAATATTGATTTGCAGAGAAACCACAACATAAGAAAAGATCTATACTCAAACTTAGTGATATGGCTCAGAAAAGATGGACTAGCGTCAGGATTGCAGAAAAGAGTGCTGCGGACATTGGAACACTGGCCGATGAATTTATAGGATGCGATAGATATTGGAGACAGTTGATTGGCAAAACAGAATAGGGACTAAGTGAGAAACGTAGGGTGCACTAGCAGGATTGGGTTTAGAGGCATAGGAAAGGCTGAGAACAGAACTACGATTGAAAACTTAAAACTAGCGGAAGACTTTAGATTATAAAAGGAAACACTATACGCTTTATAAATTTTAATTTGATAAAATCATATATAAGAGACTATTTCCTGGAAATTGATTTAATTATATTTAAATATGTGAAACCAAGAATGTATTTTATTTATAACTATTTTTTTGTAGACATTATGTAATTAAACACATAACTTTAGTATTAAAAACAGATGCGAGCATCTAATTGATTAACTTTTATTGACCATGTTGAACTAATCAATATTATTGATAAAACACATTTATGTTGACATTCACACAAATTAATACTCATTTAAGAAAGCATTAAGTTTGACGCTAATCACCTTTTAGTTTGAAATCTAGTTTAATACTCATTAATCAATTTTACATAAGCTTATTAAAATCCGAAATATACTTAATCATATTTTATAGAGAAAACTTAATAGATAGATAATTAATAAGCAAAACGAGAACACTAGAACAAAGTCACATTGAAGGTTTATTAATCAAATTACTTGGAAGTGAAACTTCTAAGTTGGCTTTAATTAGAAACACTAGTTAATAACCATTTAAACCAAGTAACAGTGATCTATGAAAACATATGAAATCTAAATATAACCTTAATCCAAGTTACATCAAAGTTATACCTAGGTTTCCAATATTATAACTTGTTCAACTATCACTTTTAAAACTTATAATATATTAACCATATTAACATTAATAAGAAAACCAAAATATAATTCTTAATTGGCTTTTAATTGAAATGTAGAAATAGCTTAATATTAGTTTAATTATATAACTTATATGAACATCAATAATATAACTAATTGTAGTATTATCTTAACACATTTAAGTAATATTTATCAAAGTTAACTATTTATGAGCCGGAGTTTAATCTCAAAGACTATTTAAGTAATTTTAAATCCTTTACAAATCAAGATGGAATTATTATATTATCAGAACTAATGATGTAATTTGTTAACATTAATCAAGATTGACAATTATTTATGAAAACTCGAAGTTTAACTCTAATTAGCTTTTAATTAGAGAACTAGTGATCATAAACATTAATCAAGTTAACATAATTTTATGAAGCAACAAGATAGAGCCTAATTAAATTTTAGTTAGAAAGATTATAAAATTAATATTAATCATGTTAATATTATTTAACTTTAAACCCAACCACGCTGTGCAATTTTAGAGAGTTATAAACATATGTTGTTTTGAAATTAGATTACATACATTTACATTATATAGATAATTAATAAGCAAAACGAGAACACTAGAACAAAGTCACATTGAATGTTTATTAATCAAATTACTTGGAAGTGAAACTTCTAAGTTGGCTTTAATTAGAAACACTAGTTAATAACCATTTAAACCAAGTAACAGTGATCTATAAAACATATGAAATCTAAATATAACCTTAATCCAAATTACATCAAAGTTATACCTAGGTTTCCAATATTATAACTTGTTCAACTATCACTTTTAAAACTTATAATATATTAACCATATTAACATTAATAGGAAAATCAAAATATAATTCTTAATTGGCTTTTAATTAAAGGAACATGTTATAATATTGGAAACCTAGGTATAACTTTGATTTAACTTGGATTAAGGTTATATTTAGATTTCATCTGTTTCATAGATCACTGTTACTCGGTTTAAATGGTTATTAACTAGTGTTTCTAATTAAAGCCAACTTAGAAGTTTCACTTCCAAGTAATTTGATTAATAAACCTTTAATGTGGCTTTGTTCTAGTGTTTTTGTTTTGCTTATTAATTATCTATCTATTAAGTTTTCTCTATAAAATATGATTAAGTTATAGTTCGGATTTTAATAAGCTTGTAAAATTGATTAATGAGTACTAAACTAGTTTTCAAACTAAAAGGTAATTAGCGTCAAACTTAATGCTTTCTTAAATGAGTATTAATTTGTGTGAATGTCAACGTAAATGTGTTTTATCAATAATATTGATTAGTTCAACATGGTCAATAAAAGTTAATGAATTAGATGCTCGCATCTGTTATTAATACTAAAGTTATGTGTTTAATTACATAATATCTAAAAAAAATAGTTATAAATAAAATACATTCTTGGTTTTACATATGTAAATATAATTAAATCAATTTCCAGGAAATAGTCTCTTATATATTTTTATCAAATTAAAATTTATAAAGCGTATAGTGTTTCCTTTTATAATCTAAAGTCTTCCGCTAGTTTTAAGTTTTCAATCGTAGTTCTGTTCTCAGCCTTTTCTGTGATGCTAAACCCAATCCTGCTAGTGCACCCTACGCTTCTCACTTAGTCCCTATTCTGTTTTGCCAATCAACTGTCTCCAATATTTATCGCATCCTATAAATTCATCGGCCAGTGTTCCAATGACCGCAGCACTCTTTTCTGCAATCCTGTCGCTAGTTCATCTTTTCTGAGCCATATCACTAAGTTTGAGTATAGATCTTTTCTTACGTTGTGGTTTCTCTGCAAATCAATATTATTTTAATTTTTAACTTTATATTGCTTCAATGATATGGTGTGAGTTACTATGTCATTGTATTGTAATATAAAATTAAATTATTAAAGTAATATATTATTGTTTGAGATCCTCGTATTCATATATCCTCTGTACATGTGATATTCCTTGTGCCAATTAAAGCTCTGCCTTGGAACCTTCGTATCTTTTTTTTTCTCTCTCTGATCTTCGTGGTCCTTAGGTTCTCGTAACCATAGTAACGGGCCCTATCCGTTAGTACCCTCTTTTTAAGCTTTTTCTTTTGATTGGTGTATTGTTCTTAGTTGTACTTGTTATTTGCTTGTATAGTTTTATGCTTGCATGCTTGTGTTCGATGATTGCTACGAGTAGACGGAACGTTGTTCAACTGAAGAAGACTTTTGAAGATGTTTTGAGCAGCTACACTTTGGAGAAAGGCAAGTGTCCCTAACCATCCTTCTACCTATGCTTTATTTATAATATCAAGATGTTAATCGGAACATGGAGAACCACCCAGGAAAACAGTGCAACCATAAGTACTATATGGCTCTGGTCTTGGCTAATTAATTAGAGACTTTAGTGGATGGTAACCTTACCCGAAAGGGGCAAGAGGGGCGGCGGTTGACGGGGTATAGCTCGGTCCTCTTGAGCTGTGGGCTTTGGTAAGAGACAGACCTCATTAGGGAGGGTTATGCTTTGCTTCGGAACCGGAAACCTTAGCGGGTTACTATTTACTAAGGAATCTTTGTAAAGGCCTCGTAGCGTCCCTATGCGGTCACACCTCGGTAGTGTGATTTAAGAGGATTGGCCCCTCGGCATGGTTGGGTTTAAAGTTCTTTTGAACTTTTACGCGGCTTATGGTGAAAGTGTACAACCTCTGCAGAGTGTAAAACTGTTATAACAGCCGTGCTCACGGTTAAGAGCGGCCTGGATCCTCACATGAGTAATATACTTAAACATGATATTAAATTGATCTCTGGTTATTTCTTGTGGCCTTGCTGAGTACCAACCATAAGTGTACTCATCCTTGCTAACCTCTGCTCAGAAGAAGAACTTGTATGAAGTTGTTTGAAGATGGTGCTCAGTTCTAGGCGTACGCAACCCCCAGTCGACTGCCTGTGAAGTTTGGAGCCTTCGTTTCCAGGATACGCTGTATACTCTGATAGACTCGTAAGTCATTTATATAGTTTATTATACGTGATACTGCATCTTTTATTCACTACTGGTTTACTGTATGTATGAAACTTGATACTGGCATACATACAGTGAACACTCGGTTTGTTTTCTAAAACCGGGTGTGACAGGTCAGTGGGCCCAATGTGTCAGTGACACATAGTGTATGACATGTGGGCCTCATACGTCAGCGCGGTTAAAAGAAAAGAAAGGGATTAAATGATGGTTGGGCTGGAATTGGGCCGAAAGGTGGATGGGCCAAGATAGTTCAATGGTGCAAACCAGACTTAATCGCGAACTTTAGGCCCACGAAGGGGGCACTGCTGGATCTTGCTCTGGTGGACTCGGTCCACCGTGAACCGTCAGTGCGGTTCACGTGAGCCGGGAGTATGGGATCAGGTGTGGCTGACTCGGGATCGTCTGTGGCTACGCGTGCGGCGTGTTGGTGTGGTCGTGCGTCTGGCCACGCCACGGCGCGACGCGGCGTGCACGCGGCGCGCACTGGCGCGCGGCCAGCGGCTTCGGTCGTCGGCGGCGATCGCCGGAAAAGGGTCGGCGAGGCCCTAGAAGTGGCGCTACGGCTCGGCTAGGTTGTGGGGGTTCGATTTGGTAGGAAAAAGGCGGAAGATTGGGCGGCTAGGGGAGCCTCCGACGCAAGCAGCGGCCTGTC
>OAMR01000894.1:348767-372157 GCA_900205405.1 Echinochloa crus-galli
AGGGGATGGCGCTAGGGTTTTTGCGGCACGGACGGCGAGATGAGGGTTGTGGGCGGCCGCGGACACGCGTCCGCATCGCATCGGGCCGCGGAGGGTGTCACGGGTGCGCGCGGGCGCTCACGGGCGGCGTGGCAGAGGGAGGGAGCAGAGCGGCGCGCGGGGAAGAAGATGAGGAGGGAGAGAAAGCTGACAGGCGGGGTCCGCGCGTCAGAGAGAGAAGAGGAAGACGCAGAGGCGACGCGGTGAAGCTTGGGCCGGTGCTGGGCCGAAAGGCTGGCTGGGCCAGCTGGCTGGTTAGCACGGGAAAAGAGTAGAAGGGTGGTTTCTGGACTTAGGTTTGGAAGTTTGGGCCCACGATCGGTCACAAGGGTTTGACAATTAGTTTAGATAGTTAGAGTTTGAATTCAAATCTAGAATTTGAATTCAAACCAACCAAAAATCCAATTAAATCCAAATAACTCCAAATCACACTATTTCATCCTTAGCACTTCAAATTGATTTTAAATTTTTAAATTTAAATTGCTTAAGAATTTGGGAGCACAATAGAATTAATTTTAAATATTGGTTTGCATGCACAACAATTCACCAAAAAATTTTGAAATCCAAATTTTTGCACTCAACAAATCCTAGGGAAATTTAGGGTTGTTACATTGACGGTCCTTACAACCCAATTTCGACCACCAATACTCGGGAATAAATGAGGCTTTATGCAACATTCCATGTACTTAGGTTTTATTTCTAATAAAGTTCCACGATTTTTGGTGAGAGTCACTTGTGCAGGTAAAACTACGACAAATACGTGCTATAAGGGTCGGAATTGACCGATTCGGCCGAACGGCTCCATTCGGCCGGCTACCCCCCTTAGTTGTTCAGGCCACCGGGAGTCGTCCACGTCAACAATGACCAAGCAACCACATCACACGCCACGTGGACGACCGCCAACTCATTCCGAAGGACCGACACGTCACTCCTGGGCCACTACAACTCGAAGACCACATGGATCAGAACAACTACAGAGCCAAGGAGGCGGAGGCGGTGCACGGGGGCAGGCTTGGGCCTCCAGGCCCGTTCGGCCGAACCGCCCCAAGTGCACAACCGCCTCCCAGGGGTGGATCCTGGCCGTGGAAGCCAGAGGCGGCAGATCCCACGGTTCGGCCGAACTGGCCAGTTCGGCCGAACCGGGGAATTCGGCCGAAGGCCCGGCACTGCCTCCCTGGCTGTCTTGGCGGTTACCCTACCTACAACCGCCATCAACCGCTATAAATTGGACAACCCCAGCCCTCATTCAACACACACCAAGCCAAAGAGTTCTCTCATTCTACTCGTTCTAGTAGAGTTAGGATAGTTTAGTTGGGAGTTATAGTTGGGTCGAGCTTGCCTCGGAGGTTCCGGGGTCGTCTTCAGAAGCTCTGGTATAAGCTCTTGTATCTTTTACTTTTCCTTTTGTAAGACTTTGCCTTTGTCATTTATAGCTTGCTTCTACTTTACTCTAGTAGCATCTATATCTTGTTTAGACTATAGTCAGTTATAGTTCTAGTGCTTCTAGTCTTGTTTAAGTCTTTGTCTTGGCTGGTTCTTCGATCTTGCTTAATACTGGAGGTGAATTGTCACCAAGAGTATTGACAAGGTTGCTTGCTCTTGCTAACAGAGTAAGTAGTTGTTAACTAGTGTAGGAGTGGTTCCTAGACTAGCCAGCGGCCTTAGTTTGCCCCTGAGTCCACGGAGGTGGTAGCCGTTAGGTGGTGAAAGCCCTACCGGTCTTCGTATTCCATCACATCCGGCTTGGCCTGCAGGATTCCCCAGTTAGGAGTTGGTGACACCCCTTCTCATCCCTTTCTGCGTGTCATAGGTTCCTTTGTCCCGAAGCTAAGACAATAGAGTTAACCCAGATCTTCAAGTGCTGGCTCTTTAGCCGCTGTATCTCTAAGCTAGAGTGACATAGGTAGATAAAGTATCAAGGAGTCCTCTATCTCTTCTCGTTGTCCTCCCAGCTCTATACCTTCTCTCATTTATCCGAGTATCCCTTGAGCTGTGTGTCCGGTATATCCACTCCTATCCAATACCGTTTATCCCCTGTCTTGTTTAGTCGTGTACCCTTCTCTGATAGTCTTGAATATCTGTTCACTAGTATTCTTGCCAAAGCTTCCATGCGGAAATATAAATTACGATACCTCGGGATACTCCTAGGTGAAGTGCTACAGTGGTGATTCTGTGCGATTGCAGAATATTTACATATTTTACTAAGCCATAAGGAAAACCACTGAAACACTCATTAGCCCAGTACCAGGATTCTACATTCTGATATTGGATCGTAAGAAGTGCCAACAGAGCGCCCAACCACTCCGCCCAACAATGGCATTTAATGGCACACCCTGCCGCCGGGCGCCAAAGTCAAAGGAAGAATCTCTCTTCGCTCCATGCCACTGACACCACTAGCCCCACTGTGCCACCTCCTCCGGACACTATGCAGACATGCGGCCACTGTTGGGGCGTGCCGAGCCCTGTGCGGACAGGCCGGACGTTAGTCCGTCGCCCTGTGCTGCCAACTCCCGTCCTTCTCTCTGCAGCGACGCCCTCGAAGGGGCGTGGAGACACCCTCGAACGGGTGAACGGCGGCGGCCAGCTGCAGACCCCGGACAGCACGGCCGCCCGGGACGACGTAAGCCGGGTCCAATCTGACAACTCCAGGCCACTGTGCCACCATTCCTCGCCATGGGCGAGCACACGCGGCACTATTCCAACAGGGAACGCCTCTCCGGCTCCTATACTGCCAACTCTCGTCCTCCCCGTGCGGCAGGACCCTCGAGGCAGGCACAGGGGCACCCTCGAGCAAGTAGGTGGACAGCGACCGGGCACTAACCCCGGTCGGACCACCCCTTGAAACCACTCCGAGACAAGCACAAGGGTCACCACGTCGCCCGCCAACGCCGGAGCGCCACCATAACTTGCGCCAGGAACAAGGATTCGCAAGGACGGAAGCACGCCCGGCGCATGACTACCCGTACATCCTGACTGTAGAAATCAATTGTGCCCACGATTGTAACCCGTCCCTCCCTTGGTCTATAAAAGGGAGATACAGGTGTCCTTCAGGGTGACAAGTCCACAACAACGCGAACACGCGCACGGTCACCACACACCATGATATTGGTACACTGCCTCAATAACTCCACTCATAGGGACTTGGAGATCTCGTCTCCTCTCCCACATCGCTAGTAGCCCCCCACTGCAAGCACCCCAGTGCAAGATAATACAGTGCCACGAGCACACCCTGCTGGACGTACGGCCCCGTGGCCGGAACCAGGATAAACCTGTGTTCTTGTGTTAGCTCTTGCATCAACCGTCAAGGGACAGGAACACAGCGCATTTCTGATCGGTGTTAGCTAGAGGAGGACATTCCCGGCACCGACAGTGGCGCGCCAGGTAGGGGGAGCGCTATGATCGGCTCTCTTTATCTGCCAGTTTCCTTGACGGTAATGCGCATCGAGTTCATGCCGCTGCGATTCCCCATGGGATCCTCGGACCCGCTCCCGCACGGGTTCCAGATCACATTCGGGAGCCTGGAGTTCGAGGCGACAGGTGAGGGCTACCTCATGCGCCTCCTCTCCAGGAACCACAACATGGAAGCGGCACCACCACCACCACCAACGCCATCTCAGCTCAAGAGGCACCGTATGTTGCACCAGCTGCAAATACGCGTGGTACCGCGCAGAGCTGCCTGAGTGTAACACCCTAATTTTAATTTTTGCAAAAGTTTAAAATTTTCTAGCAATTTTCTAGAGTTAGTCAGGGCTGTTCACATTTTAGTTGTAAGCAAACAATATTTTGTAAATAAAATAAATGAATCATACGTTATATGAAGCTATTTGTTGCATACATGCTGGATGCATAGTGTTTATTGTTTGGAAAATGATTTTGTTTTCTCAAACTCCCCTTCTTTCTTTTTTTTCCCTGCGTTAGAACCAGCAACAAGCCCCCATCTCTGCATGACATCAAGCGCCACACCACCCCTGCCTTTACTGTACGAGGCCATGACCATTTGCTCTCCCGTCTACCCTTCCCTCCAATTCAAACCACTCCTTAATCACCATCATGGCAGGTAATTGCTAATTGGGAAACTGATGTAGCCGTGAGGCCTCCCCTCTAATTACGCAGTCTGCTGTCCTCTTTCCTCCACAAAACATAGAGGGCTGATCCCTTCCTCTCCCTTTGCACCTCGACACCACCATCCACCCAGCACTGTTCTGAATGCCGGCGAACTGATCGAGTGTCCGGCGACAGCTGCGAAGCTTTGGAGCAACCAGAAGGCAACCCTGACCTCCTCTGACGCGAGCCTAAGGCCACAACTCTGCCTGCACCATGCCGTCGGGTCTGCGTCCACCTCTCATCGGCGCCGGATCTCTACGTCGCTTCCCTGCCCAAATAAACAGCACAGTAAGCATCCCCATCCTCCCCTCGTCTGATTTTATGATTTCCTGTTGAAATCCAAGCACTGCAACACGATTCCGGCGAGGCGCTAGTGAGCCACCGTCACCTGCATGCATCGCCGTCTCTCTGTTCGTGGATGGCCATAGTAGTTAGCGCCTGCACCTGGGCCAGCAAAACTCACGTACTGGCCAATTTAGAAATCCATATACTCTTTGCGTCATCAAATCCCGTAATGATGTCGTACACCTGTTTTTCTCTTTCCGGTGGTCAAACAATTCCCGAAAGGTTGTTTCCATCTTAGTCCATCAGTAGTAAAAAGCTTATAACTTTTTGCTCGTAGCTCCGATTTAGATGATTCTTGCGCTCACGCGTTCATGGCGACGAGCTCTAGTTTTTAAAATGATTTTACTTCTGTTTTACTACTGTTTGGTGTACTGTTCTTATACTTTTATGTGTATGCTTGTTTCCGGTAGTTGATTCGAGTAGCTGCGTCGTGACGAAATCAGGAGTACGTGAAGGATTCGATGAAGAATTGAAGAAGGCAAGTGTCCTTGCTGCATGTTCCTTTTTACCTTTACTTACAACATGTATCACTTTTTATTTTACACTTTATGCATGCTTCGAGTCAAATTGATGGGAATCCTATGGTAGGGTTTACTAGATTTTTCTATGACAACCTTTAAGCCTTTAGTAGTCGGTTGAGTCATGGGTAGTTTCATGGTTAGATTGCTCTACATGGGTTGGGTTAATCTTTAATTTTTATTAAACAATTATACAACACTTTGGGTTGGTAATCTTTTAGTAACCTGGAACTCTAGGGGCTCGAGCAAGTGTATGTTTGGTGGACGGTGTTTATGGTTTGATGCTTGTCTTGCTCGGGCCGTCTCAAGGATTAATGCGTGGAATGACCACCCAGGACTTACAGTACAACCATGAGAACCGTATGGGCAACGGTCTTGGCTAATTAAGTAGTGTAATCCAGTGGACGGGGCTAAGCTATCTGGGATGAATGAGGGATGCGTTCCCAAGAGTTCGGCAAGGAACCTCGGGTGTCGCTGGTTAGCCAGGGCATACCGTAACCCGGTTAGTCCACGCTGGAGAACCTATGTAAAGGCCTCGTAGTGCACCACGTAGCACTCACATCTCGGAAATGTGAGGGGGGTTTAGCGGCTCCCAGCGAATGGTGTTGACACGACTCATGGTGAAAGTGTACAACCTCTACAGAGTGTAAAACTGTTATAACAGTCGTGCTCATGGTCAAGAGCGACCTGGACCCTCACATGTTTAGTTGGTGGTTTTGGGTGAATCGCAGTGCGGTAACTGTGGTTTGGGGTGGACAGTTTGGCCTTAGCTGACAGGTGCTTTGTCCTATAAGTTGGTTTTGGATGGGAAGACTTTCATATATTAGTCTAATTGTTTAATAAAACTTGTCAACTAAAATTTGTGCAATGCAACCAGTTGTGTCAGCCTTCCTTTACTTTAGCCCTGCATGTCATTACTTTCCCTCCACTTGCGGAGTACACGCCTCCAGGTGTACTCACCGTTTTCCTCTCCACCCCCTGTTGTGTCTACCCCTCCCTCTTGATTGCTGTTCAGGATGTTAAAGGCCATGGAGATCTAGGATGCGACCCTCGGTTGATTGCTTGTGGTCATGGAGCTCCGCTTCCGCACAAGATTATTAAACTATGAGTTGTACTTTTATTTTGGACCTATGGGTCATTTTGTATTATTATAACGTGATATGACAATGTATCAATGATGAAGTCGTTCCTTATGTATGAAATATGATCCTGGCATACATAAAGTGAGCATCTGGTTGTGTTTATAAAACTGGGTGTGACACTGAGCGATACTCCCTGACTGGGATGAGCCCCTGATGCTGCAGCCCCCCGCTGCGGCACAAGGAGCCATGCCATCCTCGGAGGACCCTGCGGAGGGGGGCCCCAGGAAAGCGCGGTCGGGATGGCACAGTTCCCTTACGAGATACGCAACGCCGCCGAGGCATACTCCTCGTCGGTCAGCACCGACCTCGACGCGTATGAGGACCTGCTGGGTCACTAGTTCATCTCGATCTGCAACCTCATTACGTCCTCGCTCGATGAGTCATACCCTAGCTCCGGCAGCGAAGGACCCGTCCGTGACCAAGTGAATGTTAGCACTCCTTATGGCCTACAGATAAATCCGCAAGTGGACGGATACCGATGTAGCTTTCACCCTAGAGTATTCCAAGGTATCGATTTCCACGGAGAACGAGAAGTGGACTGATTCTAAACTAAGTTGTCCTAGGTAGATGGAATGAAGTGAATGGTATTGATGAGGTGGATGACAACAACAAAGAGAGAAGAGGAGTGATAGGAGGGTAGAGAGGGTACGAGTCTGATAGAGGTATTCCACTAATTAATAGAGCAGCTCAAAGTATACAGATAGATACTTGCTTCAGGATAAAGGAACCTATGACACGCAGAAAGCGATGAGAAGGGGTGTCACCAGATCCTAACTGGGGAATCCTACGGACCAGAACTAACGTGATGGACTACAAAGACCGGAAGGGCTGTAACCACCTTACGGCTACCACCTCCATGATAGCAGAGAGACGTCCAAGGTATTCTCTCTGAGGCACCACGCCTACACTAGTTGACTAATACTTATCTACTGCAGACAGATAAGCACTCAAGCTAAGGAGCTAGTATACAATTATACTACACAACTAAGCATTGAATGAAGAACCAGCAAGCATATAAAAGTCAGAACTGAATGCTCAATTAATCAGAGAGAGATACAAGAGTTACCAGACAAGACCCGGATGTTACTCGAAGCAGAGCCGCATCCGTAGAGGTATAGCTTGAAGAGGGGCCGACACTCCGGCTCCTCTCCGGGATGATCACCTCTCCTCTCTCCCTATTTCTACTGATACAAGTGGCGGAACTTCGTAACGCTCACTCACTCTTGTGTTGTGTGTCTTTGCAGGTGACCAGGAGCTCATATTTATAGTGGACCAAGGCGGTGGAGCAGTTTTTCTTGTTGCTCTTTGTTCTTAAGCTTCCAACACTCCTCAATAATGTGATTTCTTCTTGCAATACTTACAGAACTTCTTGGGTGGTCTGGACTTAGAACGCCCTCTACTTTCTTGGCTCTTGTAACGATCATTACTTTCATTGGAAGATCTGTGCTCCGGTCTTCCTCTCACTTGCAAAGCATCGCCCTTGGAGGACGACCCTTCAGAGTGCACCATGCCTTTCATCTTCTCCCTAGATTGGAGTGCCTCATAAACATCCGAAACGGTTAGTTCATCACGGCTCAAAAGTATGGTGTCACGGAAAGATGCAAGCGAACTAGGCAGAGAGCATAACAGTAAGAGGCCCAAATCTTCATCCTCATACTTCACCTCCATTGGCACTAGGTCGGCAACAATCTCTTTGAAAGTAGATATGTGGCTTATAACCGAACCACCCTCCTCCATCTTGAGTGTGAACAGCTTCATCTTCATATGCATCTTCTTTTTAGATCCTTAGACATATAGATCGATTCCAGTTTCAACCAGAGTGCTGTAGCAGTCTTTTCCTTCAGACATTCTTGCAGAATATCATTAGACAGATAAAGCTGAATTAAAGACAGAGCCTTACGATCCTTGCATTTCTCCTCATCGGACCATTCGTCGGATGACATGCCACTGAACTTATCCAGCGCCTCATCAAGATCATGAGTTTGCACCAGAACAGCCCGCATCTTGACTTGCCACAGCGCGAACCTCGACTTGTAATCTAACAGCGGTAGATCAAACTTCATCGTCGACGACATCAAGGAAACTGAATCTGAAACCAGCTCTGGTACCACTTGTTATAAATGATGACGAATAAACGACGACAAGTAAGAGAATCAAACCGCAGGAGACACGAGATTTTAACGTGGAAAACCATCCCAATGTAGAAGGGAAAAACCACGGGCGCCAGCCAGCAAAACTTTACTATATCAGATGTGTGTTTACAATGCCTATTAGTGGCTTACAAGAGGATGATTATTCATCAAGGGCAAAGCTCTATTATATAGCCAGCTCACGTGATCATGCTTGGTTGCGTTGCCGATGTGGGACTAAATTGTGCGCTCATGAGAGAAAAACACAGTACCCCTTCGCTCCGGCCCAAACCTCTAGTGATGGGCCTGCGCTTCACTCCGTAGGTGAATTTGGATCATATCACAACATATTCTGTAGGTGGTCCATAGAGGTCCTCGTGTCCCGTGGCCTTGAAAAGCCTTTTGAGCTTCGCACACAAGGCCCTACGAAGGACTTCCATCTTGTCCTCCCACTCCAGACGTGCGAGCTCGCCCTCTGCCACCTTCTCATCTAGGTGGTTGATCCTTTGCTTCGCCAGCGCCAGCTCCTCCTTCAGGCTCTGCACGGTGGGTGGCTTCTCCTCCTCTTCTTCGCCGTCCTCCTCCTCGGAGAACTCCATGTCCCCGGGAAGCCCTTTGATGCACGGGGGCTGCCTATGGCGCCGCACTCTGGGGTGGTGCCATGGAGGAGAGGACTGGGATGACTCCGCCAGCCCCAGCTCGTCCCGGTTCAGCTGCGGGACGAGGACCTTGCCGTATCCCGTAGCAGTACGTTCACCCTTAATGGTGAACCGCAGCGGGACGCTCGGCTTGTACTCTGATGCCTTCTCATCCTCTTCCTTGGGCACCATCGAACCGAAGTTCGGCACCCTCGAAGAAGATGATGATCTTAGGCGCAGCTGCCCGTGTTGGGCCTTGGCGATGGCGGGCGTGGTGGCTTCTTGATTCCCTTTAGAGGAGCAAGGAGCTCCTCCATGGCAGCATGGCGCAGGGAGTCGGAGCGTGGCGTAGTCATGCGAGTGGACGTCCTCCCGCGTCTCCCCTCGTCAACCGAGTCGACGTCGGAGATGCGGTAGGCTTGCTCATGCCATGAGGACTCGCCGTTCCGGCTAGCGGGGCTTGAGCCCCTAGCCGAGGACGTAGCCTTGGATGAAGAGGAAGGCATGGTGGCTGTGTGTATGGGCTAGAGACTTTGTAGATGAGATGAGAAAGTCGATAGAGGGTCTTCGGGTTTTATCGGGGTTTTCTGATCGAAGAAACGAGTTTCCCGATGTTTCCCTCGTGAGTTTCAGGATAACACCAACTGCAGATGAGTTCAGAGGCAAATATCCATACGGGGGGCCAAAGCACCTGGTTCGGCCGAACCCTAGGGTTCGGGCGAAGTGGCCAGTTCGCCCGAACTGGCCCAGTTCGGCCGAACTGTCCTCTATGCCCCCAGGGGTGCGAGCCAGGTCGGGTTTTGTTCCTTTGGTCATGGTTCCTCGAGGTTTTTAGGAGTTTTGGCCCAGAAGATTTGGAAATGAAGGTTTGGGCCGTAATTCCACGGACGGGTTTCAGAGTTCTACAAATTCGACAACATCTAAGTCGTCGAGTGGCGGAGGCTCAGGTTTTAGGAAGATCTTGAAACACTGCCCGTTAACCTTGAAGGCATTTCCATCCTTGTCTTGCAATGTGACGGCCCCGTGAGGTGCAGCGTTAATCACTGTGAACGGGCCAGCATATGGTAGAAAGTTTAGAACTAATCCTATCATATGGCTTTGGTAGGAATTTTTGACCAATGAGGAACTTTGTTTTGAAAACATAAACATCCGAGATTTTCACCATACTAAGAGCAGAAATAGAGTTCAACCAAAGTCTCACTATATCAATTCCCACAACAACCTAGACTTGGAATAAGGCATATGCTCCCACAAGGTTTTCAGGTTCATTTCTACTCATGCCAAATAACTCAAGCATAGTCAAGCAACTAGTTGCAACAAAGTACTAGCAAAATTAATGACAGAGCAACCATTCATCATTTCCAAAGTGAGAGGCATATGATTCATTCCATGCATGGTTGAGAGTTAATTTTATTCAAGGGAAGTATTTTCAATTGAATGACCAAAGTGCTGAGTAATTCGGAACGTACCTGATGGGGGTGCTCCCCCAAGCTTGGACTCTTCACTGGTAGGGATTCAACCTTGAAAGGTACTGAGTCAGCTGGTCGGCCTGCTCGTTCTCGTCCTGTTCCTCCACTGTGTCATGCCTGTACTCATGTATCTTTTCGTTAAACAGGGCAATCTCCGGTTGGTTCAAATGCACCAACCGGAGCGTCAAATTTTATTCTTTTTTCATTCAACTCTAATTTTATTTATTCTTCGAACTAAAATTTGGAACAAATGATTGGAAGGGAAAATTCAGAGCACCCTAATCATGAATCTAAGGAAAATAAATGAATCACACAATTAACTAACACACCAAACTAAACTGAACTAAACGGTGCTCTATATAAAGACGAACGGGTTTCAGAGTTCTATGAACTCGACGACGTCTAATTCGTCGAGTGTCGGAGGTTCTGGTTCTAGGAAAATCTTGAACCGCTGTCTGTTAACCTTGAAGGTGTTTCTGTCCTCGCTTTGCAAAGTGACGGCCCCATGAGATGCAGCATTGATTACTGTGAATGGGCCGTCCCACTTGCTCCTCAACTTCCCGTGACCGAAAAGTTTGACATGGGAGTTGAAGACGAGAACCTTGTCTCCCGGCTTGAACGTTTTGACCTTAATCCTTTTGTCGTGCCATCTCTTGGTCCGTTCATTATATAGCCGGGAGCTATGGTATGCTCTCTCCATCATCTCATCTAGCTCGGCCACCTGGAACTTCCGTTTGAGGCCGGCAGCTGGAAGGTCCATACCCCACTTCCTAATGCCCCAGTGAGCTCTAAACTCCATTTCTACAGGTAAATGGCAGGTCTTGCCATAGACTAGTTGATATGGGGTCATGCCTATGGGTGTCTTATAGGCCATGCGGTACGCCCAGAGTGCATCTAGCAGTTTATCCTTCCATTGCCTGCCCATCTCGTTTACGGTCTTTTGCAGAATATTTTTGATTTGTTTGTTGGAAGTTTCTGCTTGACCGCTGGTTTGGGGGTGATAGGGTGTAGCTACGTTGTGCTGCACCCCCAAACTTGAGAGATACTTACAGAAGACCGAAACTATGAAGTGGGAGCCGCCGTCACTAATGACTATCCTAGGAATGCCAAAACGAGGAAAGATAACCACATGAAACATTTGTCTCGCATTCTTAGAGTCAGCAGCTACACAAGGCAAGCCTTCCACCCACTTAGAGACGTAATCTACCGCCACTAGGATGAATTGACAACCATCAGAATTCGGTTGTCTAGGATACGATCCAGGACTATCCGAAGATCTCTACTTGAAGATTGCTAGTGAGTGGCATTGCGTCTCTAGTATTGATGTTCCCATGTTTCTGACAGCGGGGGCACCGCATTACAAATGCTCTCGCATCCTCATACATGCTGGGCTAGTAAAAACCGCACTGCCAGACTTTAGCATTGGTCCGGAATGCACCGTAGTGTCCTCCGTACGGGGCTGCATGGCACCTTTCCAGGAGTTTATATGCCTCATGTGCGGATACGCATCTTCTGAGGAGTCCGTCACTACATATCCTGAAATGGTACGGGTCGTCCCAGAGGTGGAGTCGGCTCTCATAGGCTATCCTTTTCCTATTCTCTCCAGGGGGAACATAGCCCGTTACCATATAGTTTACTATGTTGGCATACCACGGATCGCCAGTGGTGACCTTAAGGAGTGTGTCATCTCGCAAATAGTCGTCGATTGGAAGATCAGACGGGACTTGCATCCGAGACAAATGATCAGCCACTGAGTTCTCTACTACTTTCTTATCTTTTATCTCAATATCGAACTCTTGGAGTAGAAGAATCTAGCGGATGAGTCTCGGTTTCGCATCCTTTTTGGTCAGAAGGTACTTCAGAGCAGCGTGATCTGAATAGACTATAACCTTGGCCCCGACTAGGTAGGACCGGAATTTGTCTATAGCAAATACAACTGCTAAGAGCTCCTTCTCCGTGGTTGCGTAGTAGAGCTGGGGGCCAGTGAGCATTTTGCTAGCGTAGGAGATAGCATAATGCTTCTTGTCCTTGGTTTGGCCCAACACAGCTCCTACAGCATAGTCGCTCGCATCACACATGATTTCAAATCGGATGCTCCAGTCGGGAGGCTGGATGATGGGAGCGGAAATGAGTGCCTTTTTGAGGGTGTGAAATGCAGCATAGCACTCCTCATCGAAAACGAAGGGGGCGTCTTTGGCTAAGAGATTGGTCAAGGGCCGAGATATTTGGGAGATGTTTTTGATAAAACGCCTATAGAATCCGGCATGGCGAAGGAAGTTACGAATCCCCTTAACGTTTGTGGGAGGTGGAAGTTGCTCGATCACTTCTATCTTTGCTTTGTCTACCTCGATCCCACGTTCTGATACCCTATGTCCTAGGACAATTCCCTCTCGCACCATAAAATGGCACTTTTCCCAGTTTAAAACAAGGTGTTTCTCTTCACACCTCTGGATGACCTTGTCCAGGTTTGTTAGGCACTCGGTAAAGGTCCTTCCATAAACTGAGAAATCGTCCATGAACACTTCCATAATCTCCTCAATCATATCGGAGAAGATGGACATCATGCAAGGTTGGAAAGAGGCAGGTGCGTTGCATAACCCAAAGGACATTCGCCGATAGGCGTATGTCCCATAGGGACATGTGAACGTGGTTTTACTCTGGTCTTCTGGATGGATAGGAATTTGGTGATACCCAGAGTAACCATCAAGGAAGCAGAAGAAAGAGTGTTTGGCTAACCGTTCAAGCATTTTGTCTATGAACGGAAGGGGGAAATGGTATTTCTTGGTGGCCTTATTGAGTCGACGATAGCCGATACACATACGCCAACCAGTGACGGTGCGCCGAGGGATGAGCTCATTTTTGTCATTGTGCACAACCGGCATTCCTCCCTTCTTATGAATGACTTGAATGGGACTAACCCATTCACTATTGGGGACAGGGTAGATGATCCCTGCGTGGAGTTTGAGAACTTCCTTTTTCACGACCTCTCTCATGTCATTGTTTAACCATCATTGAGGTTCCCGAGACGGTGTTGCTTCAGAATCGATCGGGATGCGATGAGTGCAAAGATTTGGGCTAATCCCTTTCAGGTCTTGGAGAGAATATCCTAAGACCGATCGATTCTTCTCCATGATAGTGATGAGTTGCTGGGTTTCTACTTCGGAGAGCTTATCACTAATGATCACTGGAGTTTGCTTATCCCCAAAGAGGAGAGCATACCTAAGTCCAGGTGGAAGAGGTTTGAGCTCTATTGGAGATGGTTTTGGAGTTTCGTTCGTATCAAGCTCAATCGGAGGATGAGTTTCCTCCTCCTCCATAAAGAATGGAATATCCTCTTCTGGAATAGGTTGTTCGAGGTCTAGCAAGGAAGCTGACCTGACTTCCTCTAAAGGGTCAGGATCAGGGTCTACCGGACTAACCCATTCACTATTGGGGACAGGGTAGATGATCCCCGCGTGAAGGAGTTTGAGAACTTCCTTTTTCACGACCTCTCTCATGGCATTGTTCAACCGTCGTTGAGGTTCCCGAGACGGTGTTGCTTCAGAATCGATCGGGATGCGATGAGTGCAAAGATTTGGGCTAATCCCTTTCAGGTCTTATGAAAAGTTCAGGATCGTTGACCTTATCGGGTGTGACCCGTAAGATCCCCAAACAGTCCAGGATTCTTCCTGAAGTAAACTTAAGTCGTTTTTGAGAAAACGACCATGATTTACCAGGGCATTCGGTTCGCACTAGAGAGCTAGAGATTATATTGATTTCGAGGCTTGGGTCATACCCAATTTCTCAGTCATGGCCCATGATTTCACAGAATATCCTCTTGGTTTTTCTGGGCATCTTGACCACCTCGGTCGAGGCTTCGGCTTCTTCTAGCCATTCCCGACTCATAACAGCGGAGAGATGTCCTAGGTACTCCCGCTGATATTCTAATTCCTCTTTATCGGGGGCCTAATCCTTTTGCTCTACACATCATTCCCGTGGGAAACTTGCTGCACTCCCGATGTCTTCGAATAGATCATCGTCAAAATCATAGAGAGTGGTGTAGAGTGAATCATAGTGGTCTAGGCTAGAGTATGGTTGTGGTTCGAAATGAGCTTCAGGTTCTAATGGAATGGAAGAGCTGATTGATTTGGATTGGATTTGCATGGGCTCTTCAGGTTTAGGTTGGTTTTCTTCTTCATCGGGAAGTTCGTCATAGACTCCCGTGTAGGGAGTGTCATCCAGGATACGATCCAGGATTACCCTCGTTTCACTGGGAGTCAAATGAGAGAACGACCCTCCTGAAGCAGAGTTCAAGAAAGTGGTGGCTACGGGACAGAGGCCAAGGCTGAAGTGTTGTAAAACATCAGGTTTTGGTAGACTTAGGTCTGGTCCTGAGGCCAGTATTTGCTTGAAACGAGCCCAGGCAGCTCCTAACGATTCTCCCTCTAATTGTTTAAAGGTCATGATTTCCGCTCGGAGACTGGCTACCTTGGAGACTTTTCCCAACTCCCTTCCATAGTATCGACAGCCAGGGAGTACCATTTCTTCGCTCCTCCCGTTAATGAGAACGGGAATAGCTTCCATTTAAGCGTCTCTTGTGTCATGCCCGCAATGACGAGACACAAACAGAGTTGCTCAAACTCGTGCAAGTGCGCGTATGGACTCTCAGCATTCATTCCTGAGAACGTTTGCTCACAAACCATGGCTATGAAGCCGGGACGTAGCTCATAGCCGGGTGTGGATATGGGATGTGATGATGGTGGTGGCTCCAAACAATCGCCCTTTGGAACCGAGTGTTGACGTAAGGTGAGAGTGGAATCCATGAGGTGGATGGTGGTGGGATACACGGACAACTTGGGTTCGGAATCAGAACAGCTACTGTTCCCCGGCAACGGCGCCAGAAAGCTTGTTGGCACTCCTTACGGCCTATAGATAAATCCGCAAGCGGACGGATACCGATGTAGCTTTCACCCTAGAGTATTCCAAGGTATCGATTTCCACGGAGAAGGAGAAATGGACTGATTCTAAACTAAGTTGTCCTAGGTAGATGGAATGGAGTGAATGGTATGGATGAGGTGGATGACAACAACAAAGAGAGAAGATGAGTGATAGGAGGGTAGAGAGGGTACGAGTCTGATAGAGGTATTCCACTGATTAATCGAGCAGCTCAGAGTATACAGTTAGATACTTGCTTCGGGACTAAGGAACCTATGACACGCAGAAAGGGATGAGAAGGGGTGTCACCAGATCCTAACTGGGGAATCCTACGGACCGGAACTAACGTGATGGACTACAAAGACCGGAAGGGCTGTCACCACCTTAAGGCTACCACCTTCGTTGTGACGGGAATAAACTAAGTTAGTCTCAAGTATAGGCACCACGCCTACACTAGTCAACTAATACTTATCTCCTATAGAAAGATAAGCACCCAAGCTAAGAAACCAGTATATCAACCAGTATACAGTTATACGAATCAACTAAGCATTGAACGAAGAACCAGCAAGCATATAAAAGTCAGAACTGAATGCTCAATTAATCAGAGAGAGATACAAGAGTTACCAGACAAGACCCGGATGTTACTCGAAGTAGAGCCGCATCCGTAGAGGTACAGCTTGAAGAGGGGCCGACACTCCGACTCCTCTCCGGGATGCTGACCACTCCTCTCTCCCTATTTCTACTGATACAAGTGGCGGAACTTCGCAACGCTCACTGACTCTTGTGTTGTGTGTCTTTGCAGGTGACCAAGGCGGTGGAGCAATGGAGCAGCGGCCAAGGCACCAGGAGGCGGTGCCGGGCCGTTCGGGCGAAATCCCCAGTTCGGGCAAACTGAGGAGTTCGGCCGAACGGTGGATCCACCGACCCGAGCTCCTACGGCCTGGATTTGTCTCTGGGAGGCGGTGCCGTGTTGGGGTCGGTTCGGCCGAACTGGGCCGGAGGCCCGGGCCTGCCCCTGCTGCACCGCCTTATCCTCTGGACCTCCTGGGCTAGGTTCTGGTACTTGGCTTTCGTGTTGTATTGGCCCGGGAAGAGGTAGCGGTCGTCCACGTGTCATACGTCGTTGTTGCTTGGTCATCGTTGACGTAGACGGCTCCCGGTGTCGTACACGACTAAGGGGGTAACCGGCCGAATCGTGTCGTTCAGCCGAATCGGTCATTTCCGCCCCATTTAACACGTGTTTCTCCATTTTGTACCTGCACAATGGACAATCACCAAAACTTGTGGAAATAGTCAGTAATAAGCCCTATAGCTATGGTGTGTGTCTCCATTGTGTTTGTTTTATACTCGGTTGGAGGTCAGAAATCGGTCTGTAATGACCGCCAACAATGAACCTGGAGTGGGACTACACCGGGCTCTAGGACTGTGACGCCGTAGCGGCCCTCTAGGCCGCGGCGGACCTTTGCCTCACCTGCTCGGACGATTCCAGCGACGGGGACCACGACCCCACGTGGGAATGCTTCGTCATCGATGGCGAAGTGGAGTCCGTGGGGGAGGATGATGAGACGGATGATACGGCTGGCCGCGACGAACAGCCCGTGAACAATGGAGCCAACCGCGATGAGCAGCCAGCAGGCGCGAGGGCGGCATCACCACCAGGCAAGGCCGCACTCGCGCAGGCACACCTGGCGCAAGTCCGGGAGCTGGAAGCGAGGCTCCAGGAAGAGTGCCAGCGGGTGCAGCAGCTGAGGACCGCGCTCGAAG
Source organism: Echinochloa crus-galli (assembly GCA_900205405.1). Classification (NCBI taxonomy): domain Eukaryota; kingdom Viridiplantae; phylum Streptophyta; class Magnoliopsida; order Poales; family Poaceae; genus Echinochloa; species Echinochloa crus-galli. Next base: position 365,830 of record OAMR01000894.1, read on the forward strand.
CTGCACAACCCCAACAAGGCGAGCGTGCCAAAGCAATAGGACACGTTGCTCAGGCGCGCATCGCCAACGACGACAATGTCAACGACCCACCGGTGTTGGCGGTCGTTACAACCCAATTTCAACCACCAATACTCGGGATTAAATGAGGCTTTATGCAACATTCCATGTATTTAGGTTTTATTTCTAATAAAGTTCCACGAGTTTTGGTGAGTTCTACTTGAGCAGGTACAATAACGAGAAATATGTGCTATAGGGGTTGGAAATGACCGATTCGGCCGAACGACACGTTCGACCGGTTACCCTCCTTAGCCGTACATGCCGCCGGGAGCCGTCCACGTCAACGATGACCAAGCAACCACAACATATGACACGCGGCGACCGTCAACTCCTCCCAGACCATGCCACGTCATTCCGGGCCCACACAACTCAAGAACCGACATCAGAGGGCAGCCAGGAGGTCCAGGCACCAGGGGCCAGGCCCAGTTCGGCCGAACCCCTGGCTTCGGCCGAACCGCCCCCAACAAGGGAAACTGCCCTTGGGGCCAAATCCTGGCCCTTGGTGGCCAGGTCGGTGCATCTGAGGGTTCGGCCGAACCGCCTCGTTCGCCCGAATCTAGGGGAATATCCCCCTGGGTGCCTTGGCGGTTACCCAGCCCCAAACCGCCATGTTCAAGTATAAATAGGGGGCCACTTCATTTGTAAACACACACCAAGCCAAGGAGCTCTCTCATTCCACTTGTTCTAGAAGAGTTAGGATAGTTTACTTGGGAGTTAGAGTTGAGTCGAGCTTTGCCTCGGAGGTTCCGGAGTCGTCTTCAGAAGCTCTGGTATAAACTCTTGTATCTTTTCCTTTTCCTTTTGTAAGACTTTGAGTTATCAATATAGTTATCTTTATCACTTTTCCTTTGTCATTTATAGTCTGCTTCTACTTTATTCTAGTTGCATCTATATCGTGTTTAGACTATCGTCGGTTCTAGTTCTGGTGCTTCTAGATCTTGTTTTAGTCTTTGTCTTAGCTGGTTCTTCGATCTTGCTTTATACTGGAGGTGAATTGTCACCAAGAGTATTGACAAAGTTGCTTGCTCTTGCTAGCAGAGTAAGTAGTTATTGACTAGTGTAGGAGTGGTTCCTAGATTAGCCAGTGGCCTTAGTTTGCCCCCGTCGCAACGGAGGTCGCCCTTTCGGTCTTTGTAGTCCATCACGTTAGTTCCGGCCTGTCGTGATATCGGCGTATCTGCTGCTCATGGCGCATGTGCCGAGTTAAGGCACAGAGCCTATGTTCTTCTAACACGTCGACGTCGACGTGTCGGCTGGACTCGGCTTCTCCTTCCTCGTAATTCTTGACGCGTGGTGCACTGAATGCGAGGTCGGCTCGTAGTACGGCTTCCGACCCGTAGACCATGAAGAATGGTGAATATCCGGTTGCTTGGCTTCGTTGGGTACGGAGGCCCCATACCACGTGTGGTACTTCTTTAGCCCAGCGACCTGTGCGTGGGTTTAGTGCGTCGTAGATTTCTTTCTTGAGGGAGTCCAGGACCATGCCATTGGCCCGTTCGACCTGTCCATTGCACCATGGGTGAGCTGAAGACGAGTAGTAGACATCGATCTGGCTGTCTTGGCAGAAATCCCAGAATTCGTGTCCTGTAAACTGGGAGCCGAGGTCGGTGATGATCCGATTTGCGACTCCGAAGCGGTGCGTTATTTCTTTGATAAAGGCCACTACCGTGGCCGACTTGGTGTCGGTGACGACCTTGTATTCAATCCATTTGGTGAACTTGTCCACCGCGACGAGTAGGTGCTTGAATCCGCCTTGAGCTGGCTTAAATGGTCTCACGTTGTCTAGCCCCCATACTGCGAAGGGCCATGATGGTGGGATTGTGCGTAGCGCCTGAGCCGGCAGGTACTATTGCTTCTGGAAGAACTGGCACCCGGCACAACGCTGAACGAATTCCTTTGCGTCAAAGACCGCAGTGGGCCAGAAGAACCCGGATCTGTAGATCTTGCCAACCAGCGTTTTAGCTGCCGCATGATTGCTGCACGCACCCGAATGGGCTTCGTGCAGTAGTGCCAGGCCTTCGCTGTGCAGGATGCACTTCATGAGTACTCCCGAGGATGCTGGTTTTCTGTAGAGTTCAGAACCGATGACCACATAGTTGGCACTTCGCCGACTGAGCTGTTCGAGGGCGACCTTGTCTGCCTTGAGTTTGCCTTCTATGGTCATGAGGTCGTTCTTCACGAACGCGATGAGTGGTTCGCGCCAATCTTCTTCTGCTTCTGAGGAGCTGTGATTGCTGCGACAACCTGGTCGGCAATGGCTATAGGTTCGCCTGCGTCTGCTAGTTTGATGGACGGCTTCCGTAAATCTTGTACGAATACGCCAGCGGGTACTTGGGATCGCTTGGACCCGATTTTGGATAGGACATCCGCGGCGACATTTTCTTCGCGCGGCACATGGCGGCATTCTAGCCCATAAAAGTGGGCTTCGAGCTTCCGAACTTCCGCGCAGTAGGCGTCCATCGTTTCTTTGGAACATTCCCAATTCTTGTTGACTTGCTCGACCACTACCTTGGAGTCGCCAAAGCATAGCAGGCGCTTGATACCGAGGGTAATGGCTATCTTTAGTCCGTGGATCAGCGCTTCATACTCGGCGCCATTGTTTGTCGCCTTGTAGTGGATCTGCAACACATACTTGAGGTGCTTGCCTTCTGGTGATATAAATAGTACTCCTGCGCCGGCTCCTTCGAGGTTCAGGGCACCGTCGAAGTACAAGGTCCAGTGCTCAGGCGGCTCGGTTGGTGTAGGCGACTGTAGTTCTATCCACTTGGCCAGGAAGTCGACTAGCACCTATGATTTGATGGACTGCCTTGACCTGAAGGTGATGTCAAAGCTTCCGAGTTCTACCGCTCATTTGACGACTCGGTCGTTGATATCGCGGTTGTGGAGGATTTCGCCGAGCGGAAAGTTGGATACCACATGTATAGGGTGAGCCTGGAAGTAGTGACGCAGCTTTCTTGAGCAGATCAAGAGTGCGTAGAGTAGCTTTTGCGGGTGCTGGTACCAGATTTTTTACTCGGCCAACACTTCGCTGATATAATATACCGGCCTCTGTACCGGGTAAGAGTGTCCGTCTTCTTGGTGCTCCACGACCAGGGCTGTGCTAACCACGTTGGTGGTTGCTGCTATGTATAGCAGGAGGGGTTCGCTTTTCCTTGGCCCGGCAAGCACCGGCGGGGTGACGAGGAATGCTTTCAGGTCAGCCATTGCTTGGTCGGCTTCTGGCGTCCACTCGAACTTGTCGGCCTTCTTCAAGAGCTTGAAGAAGGGGGCCCCTCATTCACCTAGCTTGCTGATGAACCGGCTTAGGGCTGCCATCATCCCTGTCAGCTTCATCACTTCTTTCTTGTTCTTGGGAGGCGGCAGATTCTGGTTTGTCGCGATTTTGGTTGGATTAGCCTCTATGCCCCGCTGGCTTACCAGGAACCCTAGGAGCTTGCCTGAGGGTACCCCAAAAATGCATTTGGTCGTGTTTAGCTTCCATCTATAGCGGCGGAGGTTGTTGAACGTTTCTGGGAGGTCGGCGACCCGGGTGTCCGGGTCGTAGGTCTTGACCATGATGTCGTCAACGTAGGCTTCGGTGTTACGTCCGATCTGAGTGTCCAGGCAACCCTGGATTGCCTTCTGGTACGTTGCTCCGGCATTCTTGAGGCCAAAGGTCATTGTCTTATAGCAATATATGCCATGGGGCGTGATGAACGCCGTTTTGTCTTGGTCGGCCGGGTTTAGGGCTATCTGGTGGTAGCCGGAATAGCAGTCGAGGAAGGAGAGTAGTAGACACCCGGCCGTGGAATCGACAACCTGGTCGATGCGGGGAAGAGGGAAGGAGTCCTTAGGGCAGTATTTGTTGAGATCGGTATAATCGATGCACATTCTCCATTCACCGGTTTTCTTCTTGACAAGTACAGGATTTGCAAGCCATTCGGGGTGCATGCACTCCCGAATGAAACCGGCTGCTAAAAGCTTATTTAACTCTACCCTAATGGCCTGCTTGCGATCTTGTGCGAACCATCGAAGCTTCTGCTTGACCGGCTTGGCGGTCTTCACCAAATGCAAGGACTGCTCAGCCTTCTCCCTTAGGACTCCTGGCATATCCGAGGGTTTCCACGCGAATATGTCCCAGTTGTCCCGCAGGAAGGAGGTGAGCGCGCTTTGCTATTTGGGGGACAGGCCTTGGCCTATCAGCACCGTCTTGCTGGGGTCGTCGCTGAAGAGGGAGATCGCCTTGGTCTCTGCATCTGGCTCGAGCGCGGTCATCGTTGCGTCTTGCTCCGGCACCTTGGAGTCGGCTGGTGGATTGGTCTTGGCCTCGCTTGCGTGGAGCACACTGTTGCCGAGTTGTCGCGAGAGCTCGGCAAGGCGTACAACTTCTCCATCACACTCGTACGACATCTCGACATCGCCCCTGACGCTTATGACCCCGTTCGGGGCCGACATCTTCATCACCAAGTAGGTGTGGTTGGGGATTGCCATGAAGCGAGCCAGCATGGGCCGCCGAAAGATGGCGTGATAGGAGCTGCCAAAGTCGGCGACCTCGAAGTGCAGGAACTCGGTATGGTAGTTGTCGGGCGTGCCGAAGGTGACCGACAGGGTGACTCTCCCCACTGGGTAGGCCGCCTTGCCTGGGATGACGCTGTAGAACGGGTGGTCGGAGCCTCAGAGCCTGCTGTAGTCGAATCCCATGTCGTTCAGGGTCCTGGTGAAGATGATGTTTAGTGCGCTGCCTCCGTCGATTAGTACCTTAGTCAGGAGGACTCTGTCAACAACCGGGTTGACAATCAACGGATATGAGCCTAGTTCAGGCAAGTGGACCCAATGATCCTTCCTGCTAAAGATGATTGGAGTTTTCGACCACCTAAGGTACTCGACGCCCTTGGTGCCCACGAGATTTATATCACGGCTGTGGAGCTTCTTCTTCCTTTTGTCGCAGAACGCGTCGGGTCCTCCCAGGATCACGTTAACCTGGCGGTCGGCGCGCTGGAAGTTGCCGCGCTGCTCCTCTGCAGCGGCAGCGTCTGGGCCCGGTCGGCGGGCATCGCTATCCGGCACCCTGTCGTTACGGTGATGGTCGTTGCGGCGGTCAGGGCGGCGATCGTTGCGGCGGTCGCCATCTCTCCTGTCACCGTGGTTGTTGTTGTAGCGTGGCTTCTTTGGCACCGGGGGGACGCCGAGTTCCTTCTTCAGGGTCCAGCAGTCCCTGAACGAGTGCTTCACGTCCTTGTGGAGAGGACACGGCTTGTTTAGGCGGGTGAGTTGCTCGTGTTGGAGTCGTGACTCCACGCGGCCTTCGCCTTCTGCAATAGTTGTGACGTCAGGCCTGCTGCGTCTGTTGCGTGTAGGTTCCGCCTTCTTTTGTTCGGCCGGCAGGCGGTCGTGGTCTTTGTCTCTTCGGTCTCTGGTCCTGAACTGGGCTAACTCGGCTGCATCGGCTTTAGCCTCCTCCTCGACCACCTTCATCATCTCCCCAACTGTCTTGGGGTCTTTCTTGAACAGGTTGCGGAAGACGTCCTTGTCGTACAGTCCGCGTCGGAAGGCGTCTATGATGTCCCTTTCTTCGACGTCTGTAAGCTTGTTACGGTTGTCGAAGAAGCGGTTGGTGTAGTCTCGGAGACTTTCACCCCTGCTTTGGCGTACTAGATCCAGATCGAACCTAGTGACCGTCCGAGTGTAGGTGGCCTGGTAGTTCTCTGTGAAGACCTTGCAGAACTGCGCCCAACTGTCGATAGATTGTGCCGGCAGTCCTGAGAGCCACAGGAGTGCCGCTTTCCCCAGCATGACCGGGAAGTACGCTGCTGCCTGGTCAGTACTGCCACATGCGGCCTTGACCGCCGTGATGTAGGTTTGGATCCAGAGCTTGGGGTCGGAGCGGCCGACGAATTTCTCGACCATGGCTGGCTTGAAGGTGTCCGACCATGGGACCTGTCGTAGCTGCTTGGTGAAAGCCTGAAAGCCTTCGATCTTGAAGTCGTCCTCGCCGAAGCTGTCGCTGCCACCACCGTGGCGATGATCACGGTCCCTGGGGGAGCCATAGCGGCGGTCATACTGGTCGCGCTCGTCGAGCTCGCGGCGTGCGCGGTGATCGTCGACATCCGAGTACTCGGAGTAGTTGGCTCGGCGCTCGGGTCGGCCAAAGTCGCGATCGTACCGCTCTCGGCGTTCCATCTCTGCGGCGTCGCGTTCGCGATGCCTCTTGTCGAGTTCTTCTCGTACATCGCGGTCATGCCTGCGTAGGCGGTCGCGGAGGTCGCCGTCGTTGCGACGGCGATCACGTCGC
>OAMR01000894.1:378879-393478 GCA_900205405.1 Echinochloa crus-galli
CGACGTCGGAGTACTCGGAGTAGTTGGCTCGGCGCTCGGGTCGGCCAAAGTCGCGATCGTACCGCTCTCGGCGTTCCATCTCTGCGGCGTCGCGTTCGCGATGCCTCTTGTCGAGTTCTTCTCGTACATCGCGGTCATGCCTGCGTAGGCGGTCGCGGAGGTCGCCGTCGTTGCGACGGCGATCACGTCGCCTGTTGCCATCGTTGCAGCGGTTCCGAGGGTGCCTGCCCTCAGACTCGTCCGGCTGGTGGTCAGCCGTGCGTTCCTGATCGACCTCCTCTGGGATGACATCCAGAGTTGGAGATCTACGCTGGCGCCTGCCTCGGTCAGATCTGCTGTACCCGGTCCTGCGGGAACTCGATCTGCTCGAGCGTGATCGGCTAGATCTGGATCTAGCCTCTCTGTCCTTCTGGTGGAGGTTCTGAGCGACGGTCAGCCGAGCTCGGAGTCGGGCCGCCTCTAGGTGGCCTCCATGTGAGCCAGCTCGGTGATACATGCCGCCATCGCCGCGGATGGGGTACGGTAGTCAGCCTGAGCTTGCTCGAACTCGTGTGCCAGGTTACGCGGGTCCAGCGGGTCCAGGTCTTCATGGTGTAATCCGCCGTCGGCATCTACCTCAGCTGCTTCGGGATGCTGGCACTGGGCTCGGAGGGTGTTTGCATCTATGTGACGCTGTCGCGCGGATGCGGTCTCGTTGTCTTGAGTCGATTGGTCCTCGGAGACGAGTACCTCGCGATCTGGCCGCGAGGTGTGGACCCTTGGATGCGTCTGCCGACTTCTCGGGGGTCCTCAGTATGGTTGTTGCGACCTGGAACTCACCGCAATCTGGAATCTGGGTGGGTTCGGGCGGGTTTTCAGATTGGATCTGGGCCTCGCGGTGTGGGAGCCGGCTAGAGTAGTCGGCTGCCGCATTCTTCAGTCCATGGGGGAACGTGTTCCCTGAGCGATCTAGGACTCGCTCGGACATGGCGATGCACTCAGCGAGGGTGTCATTGATGCGGTTTAGCCCGTCGATGATCTCTTCGGGGTAAGGTACTCGACGCCTCGGAAGAATATTCGGAATCCGTTCATGGACGCTGAGCTGCTCGATCTGCTGCATGAGCTGATCTGGCACGTCCGGGGGAGTCCCCGGAGTTGTCGAGGTCGAGTCCACCGGCGTCAAGTCGACGTTGGTGGAGCTGGAGTCACTGGAGTCGGCGAAGAAGCTGCATCCCGGAAGGTGCGTGGGGCTGCCGCTCACGTTCGCCGGGAAGACGACGTCGGATCGATCTGCCATCAAGTCAATGGTGTTTTCAAATCTAAAAAGCTCACCAATCTACCCCTACCTGGCGCGCCAACTGTCGGACCTTAGGACCGGCAATCCACCTGGGGGCGATTTGTAGGAGGGGTGATTGATGAACTAGTGACTTGATGGTACACAGGAGGCACTAATTTAGACAGGTTCGGGCTGAGGCGGGCGATTGATGAGCTAGCAGCTTGATGGTACACATGAGGCACTGATTTAGACAGGTTCGGGCTACCCGGAGGTATAATACCCTACGTCCTGTGTCGGTGGCGTCGTTTGTATTGCTGGTACCCGGCCAAGCTTCAGGAAGCTTAGGACGAGCGTTTGGTTTACAAGATGTGATGCGTGTGTCGATGTCCCTCGTGGGGGTGCCCTAGGCCGCTTTATATTGGGTAGTGGGCTATGGTTTATAAGTCGGTTTTCATCTAAACCTACTTGGTTCCGACCAGGACTCTAGTCCGGGTCGGTTACAATTGGAATATCCCTGGATATCCGGATGATTCGTTTATCGAGTCTATATCAACTTGTCCATCAAGTCAGGGAGCCCGTATGAGCCGCCTAGGGGTCGGCTCATGGGCCTGTCAGAGGTGGGCCCTGGACACCGTGGTCTGGTCTGACAGTGGGCCCAGGGGTACCCATATCCCACAATATTCTAGTTACAAATATTTGCATATAGATTAAACCATTTAATTATTTAACTTGAAATAAATGACATGCATGATTATCTAATCGATTTATTTTACATGTCGTGTTGGACTAAACAAGTTATACATTAAAAACATATTTATGTTGGCATTATTCAAATTAACATGAATTTATCGAAAACCGATGTATAAACCTAAACAAGTTTTATTTAGAGAACTGATTGAAAGGTAATTAATCAATTTAATATTTTATTTAATTTTATAAAACATGATCATTATGAAACCACACTTGTAACGATAGCCCACGCAAAAAGAGGACCATCACAACAAGAACGGACTAAAACAAAGCTACGACGAAAAAGCTAAGCCAAAACGTGATTTAACTATTTTCTAGAATTTTATTAACACCTAAAAAATTTTGTTTAAGCTCAAACTAATTTTTATAGCATTAGCATGGACTATAATATGTTTAGAATAAAATAAACTAATTTATGACATCATATATAAAATTATGACATCAACAAGGCATTTTATGTTTTACATTTTTATTAAATTATCAAGGGCATTTATATAATTTTCAGAAAGTTGCAAGGTCTATAATGTGAAATATACAAGGTTCAATATGGAAATGTTGTAAAACAGTGAAAATACAAGGACTAATATATTATTTACACTGAGTAGGGGCCTTTACATAAATAACTGTAGACATCAGGGGCTAGCAAGAAATTTTACCTAGACTCAGTAAACAGGCGGTGTAAAAACTTGGTTCTGCGGGGGCCCTTTCGCAAAACGGTCAAGATGACCGGTTGGACTTTGGTTGACCGGTTCGCGGGGTCTAAACTGGGCCGTCCGATCGCAGATCAGCGGCTCAGATGCGCTGCACGCATGTGGTCGCCGGCGTGAGGTGGGGGACGACGGCGCTGGGCGATTAGCGGCAGCGGCTCACCGGAATCGGGGCGCCCAGGCACTGTGGGGCTCGATTCGCGACCTGGTTTGGTCGTGGAGCAAGAGGGGAGGACGGCAAACTCGCCCATGGGGAACTCGTCGACGATTTGGCGATGGAGGTGGCTGCCGACGGCGCGGGGCGGGCGTCGGCCTCGGGTGCACGTGGAGAGCTCGGCTCGGCCTCGTTCTCATGCGCCTTGGGGTCAGGGCGGACTCCTATGGGTCTTGCGCACACAAGGGAAGTGGATACGGTTGAGGAGGGGCTCCACGGCGGCGGATCAGCGGGCGGCGGAGCGGCTCACAATGGCGGTGAAGGACGGCCGAATCGCCGGCGGTTGTAGCTCGGGGCTTGAGTGGTGATGCGGGGAAGCAAAGGGGAGGACGGAGCTCGTGGCCGGCCACTTTATAGGTGGCAAGGAGGTGCAGGAGGCCGGGAATCGGGCGGCGGCGACCAAGGGGGCCGGCGGCCATCAATGGCAATTACTCGCCATTGATGCCCAATTGAGGCAAGGGTTAACGGCAGGCGATTGATGGGGAGGCGGAGGCGTTTGCGGAGGTGGGCCGGGGCTACGCGAGCATGGGCGGGGCAGGAGTGGGAGCGAGCGGGGGTAAGCTGCAGCGGCTACGCGTCGGGCGGCACAGCAAAGTAGAGGGGAGGGAGGAGAGGGGACGCGAGCTGGGCCGCGGTGGGCCGTTCGGGAGGGGGAGGAGGTGGGATGGCGGTGGGCTGGGCTGGCGTGGGGTAGAGGGGGAAGAGGGTTTGGGCCAGGGCGGGTTGGGTCCGGGTGTGGGCTTGGGTTAGGGTGGGTTTCTGGGCCACAGATGGCCTAGTTCCTATAGGTATTAGGATTAGATCTTTAGAGAAAAGAAAAGGAAACAGAGAGAGAAAGGAGAGAAAATCGGCAAAGCCCTTTGATAATTATTCTAGCCCTTAATTATATATTCCAGAAATATTTAGTCCTTAAACTTAAACACACTAGCCAAAACTATTCGGATTTTATAAATGCTTTTAAAATCAACAATTTTCCAAACAACAAAAACAACGCAAGAGGATGAATGCATCAACCACCTTATCCATATCACCTATATTGATTTATTTTATAATTTATAAAATATTGTTTTATTTTAAAATAATTGTACACCCACTCTATTTAATTCTAACAAATTTTAGAAACATTTTAAAAACCTAGTAAATTCAAAAACTAGGGTGTTACATGCAAGCCATGGACGCTCGCATGACCTGCGAAGTCAGTGGCAACATTGACCATTCGGGGAATGACTGCCCCAAGACGTGAGAAGACACCAACTACATCAACAACTCCAACAACAACGGGTATCGACCGAATAACTATGGCAATCAAGGCTGGAATTCGCGCCCAAACCTCCCATTTGAGAGGCCACAACAAGGTAACAACTTCAATTCCGGCAATTTCAATAATCAGTCGTCGCTTAGAGATCTTGTGTTTAGCCAGATGAAAATGACTGAAAATATCAATAAAAAGCTGGATGACAATGATAAAACTCTGGAAAACATAGACTCTAGGCTGGAATCGTTCTCTTCTGCTATAAAAAGCCAACTGAGCTTTAACAAAATGATAGAAACTCGAGTTGCTCAATTAGCTGTTCCTGTCACTGAATCTTGGAAGATTCCGGGGCAACCCGAACCTTCCATCGAGACAGTAAATGCTATCACTACAAGGCACGGTAAGATGTCTCGTAGTGTGCTCCGTACTAACCATGCAGGGAGAGTCGCACACATCCAAGTGCAAACACCAAGATGGAACTACCTGCGAAGAGCTGCTAAAAGGGCGATCATAAAGACCTCTCCGGAAAGGAAGGAAGATCCCGGAGTACCCATCATTCAGTGCACGATCTGGAATCGTCGCATTGATGATGCGCTCTGTGATCTGGGGGCTAGCGTAACATCATGTCTAAGGTATTGTTTAAGAAATTACACTACCCTACTTTGTCACCTACAACTGCCCAGGTACAGCCTGTGGACTCAACAATCCGCTATCCCGAGGGGGTAATTGAGAATGTTTCGGTCCGAATTTGGGGACGCTATGTCCCTACGGACTTCGATGTCCTTGACACGGGGAATGAGTGCTCGTTTCCCCTTGTGTTGGGCTGGCCGTTCTTCAACACCGCCCGGGCTAGGATAGATATGGATGTGAGAGAAATCTCGTTCTGTATCGACGGAAGGTTGATCTACTTCAAGTTTCAACCTCGGGAAGAAAAGAAGACAAAGCCACTCACACTGGAGCAGGGGAGTGCCGAGTGTTTCCTGAGAGTGCTCATTAATGGAGAGCTGGAAATACTTGGTGGAGAGCAGTTCAAGTGGAACGAGCTGACAAAACCAACAAGTGCAGAGGAAATGGACTTCCTCGTAAAGAAATACGAGGAAGAGCAGGCTCTCTGGAATTCTCCGGTGAAGCCGATCCCACCGCCACCGACACCGAAGAAGAACAAGAAAATGTGGCGAAAGAAGGTTGCATCGTCCGAGTCATCCACTCCGGGGCTGGATGATGACAAAAGCAACTGAAGACGGGAGGAGTCCCGCTCGCGGACTTTAAAGCTGAGCTCTCGCCGCGAGAAAAACCGGTATGTATCTCATGTTTCCCTTCCAATTTTTATTTTCCATCATTGCATTTGCGTGTTTCCCTTTCCAAAATAAATGAACCACTTGAGTAATTAATTTGAGAGAGAGTAGAAAATTTGCAAGCTTGGTTAAAAATAAATGGACACATGCTGAATTTTAATTGAAGCGAGTGTAATTTCTAACTTTCATTATTTTTACCCCTTCTAGAACATCTCCATTTATTTACCATCACCACCAACCAGCACCAAACATGTCTACCCCACTAAAAATGGCTGCACACTCACCAATTATCACAAAACATGGCAGCATGGGGGTGACTCCCCTAAACTCCACTTTAGTCATGTCAAAAATGCATCTTACCTACCAAAAACCACCAAATTTCCATGACCTAGTGCTGCACCCATCAAAGAGTTTTTTGTGCTGGTTGGGGCATGAGTGGGCAGCACCTACATGGCCGTTCAGCTGAATGCCTTGGTTCAGCCGAACCAGGCTGTTCGGCTGAACCAGGCATGCTGCCCCTCGCGCGCCTATAAATGCTGCCCCCCTTGCTGCTTCCTTCCTTGCACCATTCACTCACTTCCACTCTGAAAAATTCTGCTAGGAGCTCTGTCTCTCTCTCTCTCTCATTTTCATGCTCTAGTTCTTGTTCAAGTTCTTCGAAAGTTCTTGCTCAAGTTTGGTTCCCTTGCATCACTAGAAAATCACAAAAATATTTTGCTTCTCCTTTGATCTTTGTGCTGAATTTTTGGACGTGTTTGTGGTGGTCACCGACACCCAAGAGAACGACTAACCTTTTGTGGTGGTTCTCATCTCTGCAAGAACGACTAACTCTCTCAGACGACTGACTTGATTTTCTTGTGCTAACCTTATATATTCAGTCCTTCGGGTAGTCGTTGTTGTACTAACCTTTTGTAGGAACCATGTCGAAGTTCATCGCCGCACTCCATCGTTCCACCCAGCTTAGCCACCGCACGGACGATGCTGGGAATTCCCCAGCTCCGTCCCGTGGCTCGAGCCAGATGGATGAGGATAAACAAGGAGCAGCCGGCTCGGGATGGGGCCATGCCACACCCCCGGCCAGGCAGCTCCTAAGCGCAAACGACATCAACCTCAGGACGGAGCGGGAGCAGAACACCTTCAACGAGTTACGGTTGAAGGAGTTCAAACACACCCGTGTCTTTGAGCAAGACTTGCTCAGGAAAACGGGTATGGACGAGGAGTTCCCAGAGATTTTCCAGGCCGTTGGCTGGGAAAATTTCTGGCGCATCAATGAGCAAGGTTCGTACTTACTCACCCTTGAATTTCTTTCGACTTTTGCTCCGGAAAATAGGGGATTCACTTTTGGTTTTTCAACCAAGAGTTCTTTTGCTCTTGGAGGGGTTTCAGATTGGCTCTCGGTTTTGCAAATCGTTGTTCTTTAGAGCCAGGCAAGGCTTTGAAAAGGTTTGATCGGGTCACATTTTGGAAAAAGATTTCGGGGAACACCAGCTGTCATGCACCTCGCACGAACGGCATTCATAACCCCACTTTGCATTTCATGCATCGATGGGTAGCCATGACGGTGTTCCCCCAGGCAGATTTGCGCTCTGTAAACACAGTTGAGTTGCAGATTCTTTATGCCATGGTCAAGAAAATTCCTTTTTCGCCTGTGAAGGATGTGGTTAGTCACTGGTTGTCTCACATACCTCGTGTGGGTAGCATGGCGATGATTTCTTTAGTTACCCGCCTTGCTAACCATCTGGGCGTTCTCCAGGGCGCCCAGCTCACGTACATCGAGACAGCGTGCTCTGTCGTGGATGCCGAGCACTTTGTGCAAGCCCACTGTTGGCACTTCTTACGATCCAATATCAGAATGTAGAATCCTGGTACTGGGGTAAGGAGTGTTTCAGTGGTTTTCCTTATGGCTTAGTAAAATATGTAAATATTCTGCAAGCGCACAGAATCACCGCTGCAGCACTTCACCTAGGAGTATCCCGAGGTATCGTAATTTATATTTCCGTAGGGAAGCTTTGGCAATTTATATTTCCGTGGGGAAGCTTTGGCAAGATTACTAGTGAACAGATATTCGAGACTATCAGAGAAAGGTACACGACTAGACAAGACAGGGGATAACGGTATTGGATAGGAGTGCATATACCGGACACACAGCTCAAGGATACTCAGGTAAGGGAGAGAAGAGATAGATAGCTGGGAGGACAACGATAAGAGATAGAGGACTCCTGGATACTTTATATACCAATGTCACTCTAGCTTAGAGATACAGCGGCTAAAGAGCCAGCACTAGAAGATCTGGGTTAACTCTATTGTCTTAGCTTCGGGACAATGGAACCTATGACACGCAGAAAGGGATGAGAAGGGGTGCCACCAACTCCACACTGGGGGATCCTACAGACCGTAACTAACGTGATGGGCTACGAAGACCGGAAGGGCTGTCACCACCTTACGGCTACCACCTCCGTTGTGACGGGGGTAAACTAAGGCTACTGGCTAGTCTAGGAACCACCCCTACACTAGTCAACAACTACTCACTCTGTTAGCAAGAGCAAGCAACCTTGTTAATACTCTTGGTGACAATTCACCTCTAGTATTGAGCAAGACAAAGACTTAAACAAGAACTAGAAGCACTAGAACTATAACTGACTATAGTCTAAACAAGATATAGATGCCACTAGAATAAAGTAGAAGCAAGCTATAAATGACAAAGGCAAGTGATAAAGATAACTATATTGATAACTCAAAGTCTTACAAAAGGAAAAGTAAAAGATACAAGAGCTTATACCAGAGCTTCTGAAGACGACTCTTGAACCTCCGAGGCAAGCTCGACTAACCTCTAACTCCCAACTAAACTATCCTAACTCTACTAGAATAAGTGGAATGAGAGAGCTCATTGGCTTGGTGTGTGTGATACAAGAGGCGTGCCCTGCATTTATAGGTGTCCAAGGGCAGTTGGAGGCTGGGTAACCGCCAAGGCAGCCAGAGGAGGTTGGGGGCCGGTTCGGCCGAACAACCCGGGTTCGGTCGAACAGGTCGGTTCGGCCGAAGCCCTTGGATGCACCGCGTCTGGTCCAAGGGCCAGGATGCAGCCTGGGGAGGCGGTGCCGGCTTGGGGGCGGTTCGGCTGAACCCCGCAGTTCGGCCGAACTGGGCTGGAGGCCCGGTTCTGCACCCCGGCGCTGCCTCTGGTCCTGGACCCCTCCTGGGCCTATTCTCTAGTGATGGTCTTCGTGTATTCTGGCCCAGAAGTGATGTGGCAGCGGATGAGGTGTCGTGCTTGGTCATCGCTTGGTCATTGCTGACTTGGATGGCCTTCGGTTGTTTGTACGGCTAAGGGGGGTAACCGGCCGAACGGAGTCGTTCGGCCGATTCGGTCGATTTCGACCCCAATAGTGCATATTTGTCGTAGTTGTACCTGCACAAGTGACACTCATCAAAACTCATGGAACTTTATTAGAAATAAAACCTAAGTACATGGAATGGTGCATAAAGCCTCATTTATTCCCGAGTATTGGTGGTCAAAATTGGGTTGTAACGACCGCCAACAAGCTCCCCCAAGCTTAGCCCTTTACTCGTCCTTGAGCAAAGATAAAAACTTAGGCTCGGTGGATCAGGAGTTGCTACAATGTTGTTTTTCTTGCAAGTAAACTTTATAAACAGCTAGTGTTCAACAATACTTATATAGGCAAAGTTTCAAATCACCTTTTTACCTATGGGGCTTATAGCAATCTCCTTATCTTGGGCGGTTGAAAGGATGAATAGTTTAAACTCAGTTTTATTCCACTCTACTCTTTTCAGGATCCCATCTCGGAGTTTTTCATAAGTTTTGAAAACTACAAATTGTTCCTCATTGGCACACTCAATCACTCAAGTGTATTTGAATCCTCACCAAAGGCTTGTGCCTTCTTTTTCATCCTAACATTTAATATGGCTTTTTGTGTGGCTCAGGGACAAAGGATGAAGGCATGCATGCATCTTATATTTTGCTAAGTCAAAGACCGGATCTTTGAGGAATCAAATCACACCTTAAGATCGAGAAGTGCAAGTGTGTGGGATGGATGGAGCGGAATATGATGGAATGGAATATGGTGGAACTCCTTGGATGAATCTTCCTCTCCTTGATTTATTTTCGAGAACGTGGGCTATTTTTTTATTTTCATATTTTTGCCATGCCACTTGGCATGCTTTTCTTTTTCTCTTTCTTTTGCCATGCTCTTTGGCATGCTTTTCTTTTTTTTATTTTTGCCATGCTTCTTTGGCATGCTTTTCTTTTTGCATAGCCCATGTCTCTATCAAGAATATTTGGAGAGGGAAATCATAAAATATGGAGCATTTTATTTTTGTGGATGAATGATGGAAAATGGTTGCTAACTCCCAGTGTAGGAATTGCAAGTGAGAGGTGGTGTGTGTACGTGAATCTCGATCTTTAAGAGTATGAAAGCTTCACTCAAAGGTCACAACAATTTGACAAAGCTCACTAAGATAACAAGCAGCATATGAGTAGAAATTTTCAACTAAGCTTATCATATGGCTTTTGTAGGAATTTTGACCAATGAGGAACTTGTTTCATTTTGAAAGCGTAAATCTTCGAGATTTTCCCCGTACTAAGAGAAGAAATAGAACTTAATCAAATTCTCACTATATCAATCCCCACAACAACTTAGACTTGGAATAAAGCATGTGCTCCCACAAGGTTTTCAGGTTCATTTTTACTCATGCCAATTAACTCAAGCACTATTAAGCAACTAGTTGAAACAAGGTACTTGCAAAATTAATGACAGTGCAACTATTCATCATTTCCGAAGTGAGAGGCATATGATTCATTCCATGCATAGTTGGGAGTTATTTTATTCAAGGGAAATATTTTTGGTGTTTTCCTTTATTTTTTTAGATGCAAAATAAAACATGAAGGGAAAGGAAAATGCAATTGAATGACCAAAGTGCTGGGTAAGTCGGGACGTACCTGGTGGGGGTACTCCCCCAAGCTTGGATTCTTCACTGGTAGGGATTAAACCTTGAAAGGTACTGAGTCAACTGGTCCGCCTGCTCATGGACGTCGTGCTGGATGGATTCTATCATCCCGCTATTCTCTTGGTGATACTGAGAATGGCGGGTGTTGGCGGTTGTTACAGCCCAAATCCGACCACCAATACTCAGGAATAAATGAGGTTTTATGCAACATTCCATGTACTTAGGTTTTATTTCTAATAAAGTTCCACGAGTTTTGGTGAGTGTCACTTGTGCAGGTACAACTACGACAAATACGCGCTATTGGGGTGCCTTATGGATTCTATCATCCCGCTATTCTCTTGGTGATACTGAGAATGGCGGGTGTTGGCGGCTGTTACAGCCCAAATCCGACCACCAATACTCAGGAATAAATGAGGTTTTATGCAACATTCCATGTACTTAGGTTTTATTTCTAATAAAGTTCCACGAGTTTTGGTGAGTGTCACTTGTGCAGGTACAACTACGACAAATACGCGCTATTGGGGTGCCTTATGGATTCTATCATCCCGCTATTCTCTTGGTGATACTGAGAATGGCGGGTGTTGGCGGCTGTTACAGCCCAAATCCGACCACCAATACTCAGGAATAAATGAGGTTTTATGCAACATTCCATGTACTTAGGTTTTATTTCTAATAAAGTTCCACGAGTTTTGGTGAGTGTCACTTGTGCAGGTACAACTACGACAAATACGCGCTATTGGGGTGCCTTATGGATTCTATCATCCCGCTATTCTCTTGGTGATACTGAGAATGGCGGGTGTTGGCGGCTGTTACAGCCCAAATCCGACCACCAATACTCAGGAATAAATGAGGTTTTATGCAACATTCCATGTACTTAGGTTTTATTTCTAATAAAGTTCCACGAGTTTTGGTGAGTGTCACTTGTGCAGGTACAACTACGACAAATACGCGCTATTGGGGTGCCTTATGGATTCTATCATCCCGCTATTCTCTTGGTGATACTGAGAATGGCGGGTGTTGGCGGCTGTTACAGCCCAAATCCGACCACCAATACTCAGGAATAAATGAGGTTTTATGCAACATTCCATGTACTTAGGTTTTATTTCTAATAAAGTTCCACGAGTTTTGGTGAGTGTCACTTGTGCAGGTACAACTACGACAAATACGCGCTATTGGGGTGCCTTATGGATTCTATCATCCCGCTATTCTCTTGGTGATACTGAGAATGGCGGGTGTTGGCGGCTGTTACAGCCCAAATCCGACCACCAATACTCAGGAATAAATGAGGTTTTATGCAACATTCCATGTACTTAGGTTTTATTTCTAATAAAGTTCCACGAGTTTTGGTGAGTGTCACTTGTGCAGGTACAACTACGACAAATACGCGCTATCGGGGCCGGAAATGACCGAATCGGCCGAATGACTCCGTTCGGCCGGTTACCCCCCTTAGCCATACACGCCACCGGGAGTCGTCCACACCAATGCTGACCAAGCAAACGCAACACATGACGCATGGACGACCGCCAACTCATCTCGAAGCACCGCCACATCAACCTGGGCCTACACATCACGAAGCACATTACCAAAAGCCGGCCTAGGAGGTCCACAGAGCAGAGGCAGTACAGGGGGCAGGCCCGGGCTCCCAGGCCTGTTCGGCCGAACCGCCCCCAGCAGCCAACCGACCACCAGAAGCAATCCCAGGCGTCCAGAGCAAGGCGGTGCATCCAAGGGCCTTCGGCCGAACCGGGCAGTTCGGCCGAACCCGGGGTGTTCGGCCAAACCGACCCTGGACCGACCCTAGGTGCCTTGGCGGTTACCCAACTGCCAAACCGACCTTGGACACCTATAAATACAGGGGTTAGCTGTTCATTCAACTGTTTGTAAGAATGATATTTAAAGAGTGGTCATCCGGTATAACTTTGAGTTATCAATATAGTTATCTTTATCACTTTGCCTTTGTCATTTATATCTTGCTTCTACTTTATCCTAGTTGCAAATATATCTTGTTTAGACTATAGTCAGTTATAGTTCTAGTGCTTGTAGTCTTGTTTAAGTCTTTGTCTTGGCTGGTTCTTCGATCTTGCTTGATACTGGAGGTGAATTGTCACCAAGAGTATTGACAAGGTTGCTTGCTCTTGCTAGCAGAGTAAGTAGTCGTTGCCTAGTGTAGGAGTGGTTCCTAGACTAGCCAGTGGCCTTAGATTATTCCCGTCGCAACGGAGGTGGTAGCCGTGAGGTGGTGACACCCCTTTCCGTCTTCGTAGCCCATCACGTTAGTTCCGGTCCGTAAGATTCCCCAGTTGGGTAATAGTGGCACCCCTTCTCATCCCTTTCCGTATGTCACCGGTTCCCTTGTCCCGAGGCTAAGACAATAGAGTTAACCCAGATCTCCTAGTGCTGGCTCTGTAGCCGCTGTATCTCTAAGCTAGAGTGACATAGGTAGATAAAGTATCCAGGAGTCCTCTATCTCTTCTCGTTGTCCTCCCAGCTATCTATCTCTTGTCTCCATTACCTGAGTATCCCTTGAGCTGTGTGTCCGGTATATCCACTCCTATTCAATACCGTTATCCCCTGTCTTGTCTAGTCGTGTAACCTTCTCTGATAGTCTCAAATATCTGTTCACTAGTATTATTGCCAAAGCTTCCCTGTGGAAATATAAATTATGATACCTCGGGATACTCCCAGGTGAAGTGCTACATCGGTGATTCTGTGCGCTTGCAGAGTATTTCTATATTTTACTAAGCCATAAGGAAAACCACTGAAACACTCCTTACCCCAGTACCAGGATTCTCAATTCTGATATTGGACCGTAAGAAGTGCCAACAGCCTAATTATCTTGAGAGTAGTTATCAGTAATGGATGTTTGTTGATGTATGTTACCTATAGCTATCTTAGTTGAGTACCGCTACTCAAGCGGGTTTATCCTTGCTCTGTTCATTGGTCTTTGTGGAACAGAGCAGTGCATGCCTGGTTTCCAACTACCATCAAACTTCCAAGAAAATCTTGAGTCTCTTGTGAGGAAAGTGCGACCTCGTGTTGTACCTCCTCAGAAGCAACTCACTCCGACGAACCCAGTCCTTCCCGTCGTGATCCCAGCTTCATCGAGGATGGCCGGCAATACGATCCGCGAGTTCTCCGCTCCATCAAGCGAGAACGTGCATACAGGACCAGCTCCGCCAGTCGGAGATGGCAACTTCGAGCTGAAGCCAGCGCTCGAGGACGAGCAAAGAGCTAAGCTTGGGGGAGCTTGTTGGCGGTCGTTACAACCCAAATCCGACCACCAATACTCGGGAATAAATGAGGTTTTATGCAACATTCCATGTACTTAGATTTTACTTCTAATAAAGTTTCATGAGTTTTGGTGAGTGTCACTTGTGCAGGTACAACTACGACAAATACGCGCTATTGGGGCTGAAAATGAACGAATCGGCCAAACGACTCCGTTCGGCCGGTTACCCCCCTTACCCGTACCAGCCGCCGGGACCCGTCCACATCAACCGAACACATCACACGACACATGGACGACCTCCACTTCATCGCGGACCATGCCACGTCATTCTGGGCCAGATCAACATGAAGTCATGCACCAGGAGGAAGCCCAGGGTGGTCCAGGCACCAAAGGCGGTGCTGGGGAGGCCGACCACGGGCCAGGCCCAGTTCGGCCGAACTGGGGCCTTCGGCCAAACCGCCCCAGCACCAGAACTGACCTCAGGGGCTGCATCCTGGCCCTTGGTGGCCGAGGCGGTGGATCCTGCGTTCGGCCGAATGCCAGGATTCGGCCGAACCGACGTCCTTGGCCGAAACGGCCGCAACCGCCATCCAACCTCCCTTGGTGGTTACTCCAGCTCCAAACCGACCCTGGAGCACTATAAATAGAGTGACATTCTTCACTTGTACACACACCAAGCCAAGGAGCTCATTTCCACTTTCATTCTAGTAGAGTTAGGATAGTTTAGTTGGGAGTTAGAGTTGAGTCGAGCTCTGCCTCGGAGGTTCCGGAGTCTTCTTCAGAAGCTCTGGTATAAGCTCTTGTATCTTTAACCTTTTCCTTTAGTAAGACTTTGAGTTATCAATATAGTCATCTTTATCACTTTGTCATTTATAGCTTGCTTCTACTTTATTCTAGTTGCATCTATATCGTGTTTAGACTATAGTTAGTTG
>OAMR01001517.1:12247-27810 GCA_900205405.1 Echinochloa crus-galli
CCGCCTCCTCTCCCCCACGCCCGGCGCCGCCCCCGCGCCGCCTCCTCTCCCCACGCCGACCCTGCGCCGCCTCCAGCCACCGCCGACGCCCCGATCCGGCGCCGCCGCCGCCTCCTCGGCCGCGCGCCGCCTCCAGCCGCCGCCGCCGCGCGCTGCCTCCTCCAGCCGCCGCCGCCACGCGCCGCCGCCTCGGCGCCTCGCCTTCCCTCGACGCCCCGTGCGCCTCCAGACGACGCCGCCTCGGCGCCCCGACGCCAGGCCGCCGCAGCCATCGCGTGGACCACCGAGGTCCGCCGCCTCCATCGCGTGGATCGTGCCCGTGCGCTTCGGAAGCTGCAGGTTTGTACAATTGCCTCCTCCTCCTTGCACCTGGTTTCCAATTGGAAAAAGGATTGTGCCATCTCGTAGGATTTTTGGTCGTGTGTGCTAGATGCAGGGAATGATTCCTGATCGCTGGTACGTGGTGTGTGTGCTAGATTGCTATATTAGGGTTAGTTACTGCATTTTCTTAGTCACTGATGGCCACATGATTGCAGAGTGCCTTCTCAATTAAAGATCTGGCCGTTAACAAAACTTATGCTACAAATGAGCATTCAGAAATTTCCTTGATGATTTCACTTCCCTGTTGAAAGATAAATTTGCCCTCCATCAGTTAATTGTTCTTGCTATAACAACCCTTCCTGGACATAAACATTATGTTTAGCCTGCACATAACGGCTGCTAGGACAATGTTAACCCTTGCACGTTTGGCATTGAAATGAAATGAAAGTTCCTCTTACATGTCTCAAGTCGATCTGAACTCTGTTTGTTAATGTAGTTGTTTTATAAAAAGCACATTCTAATTTAATGTCGCAGGACACCATCCACAATACAAGGGTGGAATGGACAGCCTGGAATCAAACTGAACTTTTTGTTTGTTTTTATTCTGATAGAATCAGACATTTGAGGTAAAAATACCATGATATTTGTCTTGCATTGTCCAATAATGTACTGACTTCTTCTTTTTAGTCTTTCGCTTCTTTGGACTGATGTCGTACTCCTTTTCAATGGCATAATCCGATAAATTTTTGTTTTAGTGGGCAAGAGAAAGTGACACAGTTAACTACGGTCGGCTAGCTCTTCATATAGAGAGTAGCTAGCTTCACAACTGGAGCTTCTCTTTGGTGAAACAGTTACAGTCGCAAACTCGCAACAGAAAGGTGATGCCTTCATTTAATCACAGTACATGCCAGGGAATTTAATGACATTGAATTGCCTAGAGTTAATACTATGATGGTACTCTTGTATTGCTGGTTGCAGGTGAAGAAGAAGAACTCGGAGGAGAGCTCAACACAGTGGACTACTGGCATTGCTGAAGTTCAGCTGCCTATCGAGTGCGTTCTTGCACTGTCTGTTGTTTTTAAAGATTGAGCTGAATATTATTTTATAATTAGGAAGTCAGAATAGATGGGTACACATGAAAATTGATGCTAACTTGCTAAGCGCGAACAGCATGATAGGGATTGTTCACAGAAATGATAACCAACTCACCATGATTGAAGGGGATTTCACCCCGGGAAGAATATACACTGAAGAGTTGAGGATCCAACGATAAAGTTTCGCGGTATGTAGATCAACTCTCTTGTGGAACATTGTTAACTGGTATAATCGATATGCCAGAGCATCGATATGCAGGGGCAACTCTCTTGTGGAACACTCTTTTTTTTTTGAGGTAAAAGAAGCATCGATATGCCAGAGCATAACGGTTTCAGTTTTCTTGTTGGTGAAAACATGTGAAGGGGCAATTCGGCACAAGTAGGTGCAGGGTACTGTCAAACTAAGTTTTTTTTTCTCTTTGATAGGAACAGGTTTTGGTGCGGGATCTCTCCGCTAGCTTCTCAGAGAAGGACTCATTTTTTTACTCCTGAAAGAACAAAATCTCATCTGTTCTATTTTTTGTTGATGCTTGAGTTCTCTTTCTGCCAGACCCCGCACGGTGCGGGAAGCCTACGGCACTGGGTACGCCCTTGAGTTCTCTTTCTGATTGTTTTCTTTTCAAACTCTGTTGTTTCATGCCATATAATTTTGTTAATAGGAGGCAGCCTACTTGTGTTGTGCCCCAGCATTCCATTTTTTATTTCGTGCTGTTTTCTCATGTGGATCCGTGGCATTCCAATTTTTATTCGTGTTGTTTTCTCATGTGGATCCGTGGCAGAATCTGGTGAGCAGCATTTTACTGTAAGGCTGAAACTGTAGATTTGTATGTATGCACATTATTTTGTGAGCAGTTTAGTGTCTGCCACTTCAGTTGCTAAATATTTAGGGATCTAATTAAGGATTGGTCATAATTTTTTGTCCTAGACATGTCAAAGTTACTTCAGATTCCTTTTTGTTTCAGTACTGATCTATTTTTTGATACATGCTAAAGTCGTGATCAAATTTTGTATGATAGCGGAGGATATCTTGTGTGCTATCTGTTCCAGTTTTAAACCTGTAGTTGGTAATCCCATTTATTTGTATTTGTACTAATATTATATGCTGAATCTTGGTGTGCTTTTTTTTCTCAGTCTCATGTCGTTGTTTATCATCATTTATATCAAATTGCAATTTGCAGATTCTCACTCCCATGTTGTTGTTTATTGTCATTACTAGGGGATTGCAGTTAGTTGTTTCATTTGCTTGTCGTGGTTGCAGAGGGGCACAGGCAGAAGTAGTTCCATGTTTGTTTAGAGCAGAACACTACTTGGGATATGGTAGTTGACAGTAAGAAGGTCAGGGAACATCTTACATTTGAGAATAACAGGAAATTGTCATTTTCCTCCATCATCTTTGGTGGGATTCTATTCTGCAGTGGAACTCACCCTTCTAGCATAATGTAGGTGTTCAATGTGTTCACGGGGAATCACCTTGGCCATTGCTTGTAGTCAGACACACCCTGATAAGGCAAGTAATTTATCGTCCCTTGCATTTTTATTACACCTGAAACTTGTATAGGAAACAGGTGTGTATGGAATCTATATTCTGCATCTCACTAACACTCGTTGAATGCTTACCAGGACACTGGCATTGTTCTAAGAGGAATTTACTTGCTTAAGAAAAAGGAGGTTGATTGGTTCTATGAGGGAAGGCGAGGCGCCGAGGCGGCGGCGCGTGGCGGCGGCGGCTGGAGGAGGCAGCGCGCGGTGGCGGCGGCTGGAGGCGGCGCGCGGCCGAGGAGGCGGCGGCGCGGATCGGGGCGTCGGCGGTGGCTGGAGGCGGCGCAGGGTCGGCGTGGGGAGAGAGGCGCGCGGGGGCGGCGCGGGCGTGGGGAGAGGAGGCGGCGAGGGGGAGAGGAGGCGGTGCGGGGAGGCGCGCGGGCGGCGCCGGCTGCGGGACTGGGAGGCGTCGGATAGGTTTTGTAGGGATTAAATTGATCGCACGTGGGGACGAGGGACGGGCAGACGGAAGGAATGCACGGTCGCGGTTCCCTAGCACGGTCGAGTAGAGAATGGGCAGACGAAGACCTTCAAACATTTTTATGATGACTTCATAAACTTAGGTGTGGCAAATCTGTGTAGTAAATTCATTGTGATAAGTCTTTGTATTTTTTCGAAAAGTTCTAAATTATTTCCCTCAAACATGAACAAAGTTTGCATAACACCTAAACTATGTTTGGTTTATTTTACACCTAATATTATGTTCATTGGTTCAATCTACCCCTTAATAAGATTTATCTTTTTGGTTTTTATACATAACTCTAAAAATTATGTATTTAAAAATAAGAAAACGACCTACATTTCGGAGCAAATATGATATCTCTAGATTATGTGTGCGCGTAAGGGAGCAGTATGTTCGGCGAACAGTATTCTTGTTGGGATGTGGGAGTTGAGATGCGCGAGCGGCTTTCGCAATGGCTCATGGGCTCACGGCCGTGGTGGATGTCATGCCTGCGCGTCGTGGAGAGTTGGTTGCGGTAGTCGCAGCCCACCCACTACTCTATAGTTTCTATAGTTGTCATATATCCAACCCCTTATTCCGGCGCAGGTTGGCGCCCCCACAGCGCTCCCAGGTGGGCCCCACCTGCGAGCCGTCCGATTCGTTCCCATCCAGCTGAATTTTTTGTGAAAACACCCTCTGGTTTTAAGGGAATCAACCCGCGGTCCATAGAGGTCCTCCGTAAACAGTAATCGCGCCCGGAAATATTTCAACACGAAGAAAAGAAAATTCGGAATCCGCGGCACATTTGCAGAGAACCGCCCTGCCGTCCGCGCCCCCCAGCGCGTGTCTGGCGATATTTAACTTTTTACCATTATAACGGATGGCGACTCCTCGGATACAGCTCAACGGATGGCACTACAACTTTAGCATGCAACGGAAAAACGGGCAACACAAATACCACATTTGCATCCGTGGCAGGCCATGTCACATGTCCACGCTGGATCCGGTGCCAGCGGGGGTGACAAATGACCCTTGATGCCCCTGCTCATGGGAGCTCTTGGCCATGGCGGTCGAA
The DNA here is from genome assembly GCA_900205405.1 of Echinochloa crus-galli. Taxonomy (NCBI): domain Eukaryota; kingdom Viridiplantae; phylum Streptophyta; class Magnoliopsida; order Poales; family Poaceae; genus Echinochloa; species Echinochloa crus-galli. Next base: position 16,719 of record OAMR01001517.1, read on the forward strand.
GGCTCTGGTCGCTCTGGCTTGCCGGCGATTCGGTGGGGCTAAGGCTCCGACGAGGTGGAGAAAACAAAGAGGAGGTCAAAGGGGTCACGCAGAGGTGCTCACCGGCGAGGCGCTCGGGGGGCGTGACGCTCCGGCGGCGAGAAGACGACGGCGACCGGCGGAGGAGCTTCAGCTCGACGAGGACAAGCCATGGCGGCTGTCGCGCCCTCGCGCAGGGACGCCAGGAAGAAGGAGCGGCGCGCGCCCGAGGCCGCTGCGGTGAAGAATGCCCGCCGATCTATCCGTCACCCTAGGCGCGCGTGCCCCGACCGCCGATGGGTCCTCCGCCTCAGCCGCCGCCGTGGACAACACCAGGGACGTCGTGGTCGAGGACTTCTCCGTGTCCGCAGCGTGCGGGCGGCTGTTCGACGACGCTACGCTGCTCAAACTACCGGCGTGCGAGAGGACGGCGTCGGCGGCGGACGAGGCTCGGCGAATCGGAGCGACGACGGCCGACGGGGCTGGGGCGGGCAGAGGCACCGGCGCTGCGGCGGCGGGGCTAGGACGAGGGCGGCGGGAGCGGCGGCAGCGCCGGCGAGAGTAGTGGCAGCGCACGATGAAGTCGGAGCCGGGGGAGTGGGGGAATAACGGCTGGAGGTTGAAGGTGACATGTGGGTCCCACGTGTAAGTGGCAGTAGAGAGAGAGGAGAGGAAGGGGACAAAAGGGTATGAGGGACATTTTACACACACGGGTGCCCTTAATTCAACGTGGACAACTGATCTAGCGTGTCACGGATGTAAATATGGTGTTTTTAGCGTGTTTCTTCGTTCCGTGGTAAAAATGTAGCGGCAACCGTTGAGCTGCTATACGAGAAGTGGCCTGCCGTTATAATGGTAAAAAGTTAAATATCCCCCTCGTTCCTCTCCCTCCCTCCCTCTCTCCCCCTGACGGCCGCGGACCCCGGAGCCGCACCGTCCGCCGCCGCTGCCGCTCTCCTCCTGCCCCGCGCGCCGCCAGAAGCCCCTGCAACGCGCCCTCTCTTCCTACCTCCTGCCACCTGTTCGCTGGTCTTCCTGCTCCACGACTCAGCCCCAGCCATGGGCCCGAACCGACGGCATCCCAAACCCTAGGTGTTGGGTGGCCTCCGAGTCAGAGGCGGCGGAGCGATGGGCCGAAGGGTGGGGGGGAGCTCCGGCCCGCGCCAGGATGGAGGACGAGCAGTGCGGCCCCTTCCCTGGTGCCGGCGGCGCCGCCTGCCCCGCCTCCCACGGTTGCCGGCTCCCACCCCATCCGCCGCCTGTGAGTGCAGCCATGGCGTCGCGTGCCGCTGCGGCGCCGTTGCTACAGGACGCTGCAAACTTGGAGCCCTCCACCGATGGCGCGCCCCTTCTTCCCTGTGGGAGTTGCGCCGCGGTCGTCCCTGATCCAGTCCGCAGCTCTATAAACACGGTGGGGGCTCGTCACGCGGCCGGGAGGTCGGAAGAGGGGGCCCAGGCAGAGCCCAAGCCAGCCACAACCGCACAACCGAGGTCTGCTGCCTCTGATTCTGTTCTCTCCTCCACTACTGGCTAATTTCTTGCCTGCTTTTTCTATGGCAAGAACAGGCAGTCAGCTCCACCAATCTTCCCATGGCTGAGTAGGAATCGCCTTCCTGCGAGCTGCGAGATGCATATCACTCAGCCATACCACTCAAACATCTTCACCTCTCTTTTCCTCCACCGGTGCATCCCAATCCAGTCCCTAGCAGCAGTAATCCTCACATCCTCTCTGCTCCTCGTTTCACCAATTTGTTCTTTTCCCGCTGTGCTGGAGGCTGGAGCAACTACATCAGCAGCAGAGCAAGGCCATACCTTCTCTCTTTCATCTCCCGCAGATCAATGGCAACAACCTTTCTTTTTCCATAGCGAGCGCCTCCAAGTGCTCCCTACCGACAATGGGGCTTCCATGTACGATGCCTGCAATGTGTTCGATGAAACGGGCCCAAGGTCCGCATCCCCCTCCCATTTCCAATTTTGCTTGCTGTTTTGTACAGTCCCCATCTCTATAGGTTGTACTAGGCATATCCAGTCACAGAGGTCGACATACGTTCAATGATTTCAGTGTAATTGCAAATTGTGTGATATTGTGTTCTTGTCCTAGGCATATGCTTTCCTTCAAAGTTGTGTGCTGGTCCTTTACCATTGGCTTATCAGCAGACTACTTTGTCACCTTGCTGTTACCATGCTATGTTTACATGTTACTAATTCATAGACATGCACTCAATTCCACTTTTCCATATATGTGCTAATGCGTATTTATTTAATTACTCATCAAAATCCCCACTACAATGGCATTTTAGTAGCTCCTATGGATCTCAATCTTCTGTTCCTAATTGTGCAGTTTACTGCCCAACCTATCCTTATTGCTGAAACTATTCTAATTCCAGGAGAGACAAAGAAAAGTGGGCTTTATTGATGATTTTTTTTACTGACTGCTACAAAGAAAACAGAGGCAAACATGGTGGCAGTGACCACTTTAGGGCAACATGGCAGAATTGATGGATTTTTCATGCATTTCTTGGTTCAGAGAGATATCTGAAGGTGAGATGGTTCTATGTCTCGGTTATTTTGTGAATAATGCTTTAGTGGATCAAATTGTCATTGAATTCTTGATTTATATGTGCTATGTAAGTTTGCTTAGAGAGAGTGGTATTTTGGGAATATGATTACTGTATATGTTCATATGGAAAATGGCAATGGATGAGTTCCTAATGAGTTATAAACAGGTGTGTCTCGATTTACTAGCTATACGAGTAAAGGTGTGGTATGATATTTTACAACTTATAATTATATATCTATGCATCATGGCTCTATGAGGTTAAATATTAAATTTCATTGGGTGAGGGATGAAACGAGTGTGGAACACCAGAAATTGTGCTGACTGTGTAATAACCAGAATACCAGCAAATATATCACAATCAGATGCGGCTACCTTAAAGTCTTTGTTCTTGGTATTGGTCCTTAGAATGTCCCAATAGACACCTTTTCCCAACTGATGCAGATGTTTGTCTGTTGCTGCTTGGAATTTTTTTTATCTTTCTCATCTCATGGCATGCTTACCTGTCTCAGTTTCCACTTTCATTTCCGGGACGACAGCTCTGGCTGCTCTGCTCAAACGGACTCTGAACAAATGGCTTCTTCTTTGCATATGCTGCATTTCTTGGTTTGGGCTAAATTTGCTTAATGGTTCAGGGAGGGATGGGCATGGTGATGAATGGAGGACCAGCTGCTCAGAGAGGGATGCAGGCACAGCCAAGGAAAGCAGAACAGGTCAGTTAAAGCATTTGGACCACCCTTCTCTCTCTCCCTCTCTTTCATTTTGCCAGAGATCCCCTTTTGGCTAAACTGATCTCATTGGTCCTCCATAAAGGTTTTTCTCTATGTGTTATTTACCAGTTCATTCATCTGTTTAATATTTGTTTTTGTTCTTCCTTAATAATTTACAGAACGATTGTCAAAGCAGAGTATGGACCGAATCTGTGGAGGAAGAAATGACCTTGATGCGGCTCGCCTAACAGAAGTTCAAAGTTACAGGTAGCCTTTTTTCACTGCATGTGTTTCTTTGCCCTGTGAGCTTAGAAATCGAATGGAATGCATCGGACCAACTGATCTGTTGTGTAGTATTAGTATGGTAGTGTACAACTCAGATTTGAAAGTGTGTCGGTTGTCGTCAACAATATTGCTTGTTTGAAGTTCTTGCAGTTAGACTTTGCTGCAATAATCTGACGAAGTTCTCTTTTTCCTCTCTTGCTTTTGTAGAATCTTTGCCTCCACATGAAATGTCGGTGGTAAATCGCCACCAAGAGGATTAAATCTTGATGACTGGCTCCATTCTTCACCTCCAGCAGATATTTATGTCTTAGGGTGTGTATTGCCCAAGGGCTTCCTGATTTTTTTCAACGGAATCTGACTTAACTATACACACTCATTCCCTGAAACCTCTTTTTCTTGTCTTCAGATTTCAAGAAATTGTTCCAAGAAATTGTTCCTTTGAATGCCGGAAATGTTCTTGGCACTGAAGATAATCTCCCCAGCTAAAAAGTGGGTATCCCTTGTTAGGAGGGACATTGAATAAGAACCCTGGGTCGTACTGTTATGGTGGCTATCGCACACCATCTCCTGTCCCTGATCCAGTTGTGGGGCTAGATGCTGATTTTGAGGGATCATCGACAAGGCAGGATAGTCTCTCATTTTTGCATCGTCGATCATTCAACCTTAGCCAGAGTTTAAGAGTTGAAGGGGTTATCACACCCAAGGTTGGATCGTAGGTTCAGTATGTGCGATCCAGTTAGCTTGGGAGACAGGCCAAGTGATTTTGATGGAAATTTCCCATTCATCAGATCGCCAGATGATAATTGTATTGAGGAGGATACAAGTAGTGGAAGACATATTTCACCCTTCCCATATGGCTACGGTGCCTCAGTGCCTATGGAAGAAAATGATGATCGACCAAATACACCAACGTATCCTTTTGATATTTTCCGTAAAAGTTTGCACATGCTGGTTGTTATATACAATTTTATACTTTTGTCTTATTTGATCTTAAAGCTCTGACGCCTGGTGATGGCCAGAAGACCTCCCAGTGCCCCTCTGTAATACGCGCTTGTCACAGCCCTATACCTGCAGTAGTTGTGTGTAGTCAGCATGAGATTCGTGAAGAAAAGGTAAAAACCAAGTGAGGGTAGGTGCAAAATTCCCAAATTCTCAATAAAAATAACTACCCAGCATGCCTAATATATCACAACCTAATATATGAAACACTAACACTTTTCAGAATGATAGTATAACACCAGAATGTCATTAAGTACTTTTAAGCAAATAAAAGAACACTAAAGACTATGTTATTCGTGAACATTCTAAACTTTCTTGTCAAGAGAAAGGAGTTCAGGATAAATCTCGCAGTAACCAATGAAATTAGTAAGGGTGGTTTGATGCTTCTATCCCATATTGCTCGGTTCTACCACCACTTCACTAGGACCTAATCATGTCTTCCACCGCTTCTACCAGATAATTGAGTGATTAAAATAATTGAGTGGTAAAATAGCCATTTGCTCAGGAAAGAAGCGAGAGTAAATTTTTTTCTCGAACACGGAGAGAACTGCGTATCTATATATTTAAGAAGAAAAAGCGAGAGTAAATAATCGAGGCGGTGAACCCTTCACACTTACTAACTATTTTTTTCAATGCACATTAATTATTTTTTTAAAGAACTCGTAGTCAAAATGGGCCGTAAAAGCGGCGCGCCCCAGAGTCTAGTATATAGAACATATTCAATGGGGCGGGTCCGGCGCGCAACTAGGTTGTACACGTTGGCAAAAATTACTTTCACCGTCCGATACAAAATTTACGGCTCTTTCTATTCGTTTAGCTTCTATGTAGCCATCCAATCTTCACAATCCACGTGTCTTGGTAGAAAAAATATCTCCGTCCAGAGAGTTCGCGTCTCGGGTGAAAAAAGGTTCCCTCCAGATAGTTATTCGACATCTCTGCACCGGCGTCCAATCTCTTTCTCTACTGCCTCCGCGCTCCGCTTGTCTCCAGTTCGCAGTCTCTAATCCTCCACGGTGTTGCTGACTACCGCTGCCTCCACCCGTCTCGGCGCTGCCCGCTACTCATCTCCTTCTAAAATCCTGCGTGGCCGCAACAAGATTTTGCAAATGTTTCCTCTATTTTTTTTCTCTTTAATGTTCCATACGATCTTCTCAATGCTCTATTGACCAAATCTCAACCCGTGGTGCTTTATCCTCTACATCCAAAGGTGCGGCAACGCCTTTTTTTTGATGGCCAGATCGACGGGCCGGTGCTGGTGCTGCGGCGGCCCCACGGCTATTTCTGTTGACATGGACGCCTCAGTTCTGGAGCTAGTATTGTGGACGCAGGCCATATAACTCGCCGGTGGCGGATCTCCCTGCGTCCTGATTTGTTGCAGCGGCAGGGGGGCGTGTTCCTGGACAACTAACTCCGATGTCACGCGACCCCATCGGCAGCACAGGTCGGCGCCGGCTACGGCGGATCAAGCCCCTCCTACATGCCGATACGTGCTTTGGAGCTAAGCACGGGGATTTACCCCAAGGACTGTGAGCCAGGCAGTCGATGGTCAAGCCGCGGGCCTCCTCTCCCTCTCCTGATCCAGGACGGCAACGCCTTCCTCCGCGGTGCGGCCCAGCAGCATCTCCAGGTGTGGCCCCTTCTCTCCCAGTTCTGCTCCCGCACCCTGGCAAGCACATGGTTGTTCTTGTTCGATTTGATTTATTTCTACATCGATATGGTGTAACTATGGTTTATTTTTGTGAATCCGAACCAGCCCTTTCGGAACTCGCGTCTGCCTGCCTGGCGTTACAAAGAATTGCGATACAAAGACATTATACATCGCAGTAGGGTTGTACACTGGCAGGATTCACTACCCGAGTCATCGCCCTTGTTTAGATGCCAAATTTGGTGTCTCAATGTTCGTGTGCCACTGTAGCATTTCGTTTACATTTGTAAAAAATTGTTCAAACATTGATTAATTAGGCTCAAAATGTTCGTCTCGCAAAGTACAACAAAACTATGCAAATAGTTTTAAATTTCATCTATACTTAGCACTCCATGCATGTGTCAACATTTTGATGTGATGGGAATCTTTTTGCATAGTGAACTTTGGGGTGTAAATTTGGGTTCTAAACAAGGCCATCATATTGACGCTACAGTACCAATCTAATAGTTAGTCGTTCAGATGCGTGCATCACTCTGCAGCTCAAATACATAGATTTCATCAAGGGGTTGCTGGGCTGAGAGCCAAATAATGACATGCCAGCGAATTCAATTTTGGACATAATTTCGCAGCTCCAAAGACATCAACTGCCTTGCCACGGGAGGTGTCAGGTTACCAAGGAGGCATCATGATCCTGATCCACTCCTTGTGACCCTTCGGAACATATCTTTTATGTTCTTGGATCCTACCTCCGTCTTTGGCTTCTTCGCCGGCCGCCCTTTGCTTGACTTGGCACTACCATTCGTATCCTTACTCTGTATGGGCACAGTGCAAGATTGTTAGGTTATGACCACTAAGAAAAGCTGAAGCATTCTCAGGGAGCTCACCTCAGAGGGGAGAGCAGGTGCAGGGTAACTGTCAGCACAAAATGAAGCTTGACTACTTTTGGTCGTCGTGTCATTGATGACCTCGTGCATATCCAGCCTGCAACAAAATGGATTTTTTTTCTAAGCTTGAGCACAGACAGGCAGAAGAATAAGAGCGAATGAAGTCTTACTGCAGCTTCTTGCAGATCAATGTTAACCATGGTTCGTCCTTCAGATATTCACGGATCATTTGGACAGCCTCCTTCACTGTAGAGGAAACAATATAATCACCTTCTCCAGGAAATTAGTGCACACATGCACATAATCAAGGCACTGTCAACTTTTCTTCCATAACAGATATAGTGGATCAAAATATTATCGCTATGCACTTTTCTGCTTTGCATGCTGCAACTGCCAGAGGCTCAAAGCTAGTCAAGTCTCTAGTAAGCAATGACAATAACAAAGTAAGCGGTCTGAAGCATAACTACAAGAAGAAAATGCCTGATTTGTATCTCTTTTCCCTTTTGAAATAAGAAATTAAGTAGCACTTTTTCTCTCTTGAGATCAGAAATTAATGTCCATCCTTGGCACCAATTATTTTAAGAGCAGTACCACGCATAAATCCAAACTACCGAGCATTGTTACATTCAACCGATCAATTAAATAAACAGTTTAGTTTAAGGCATTTTTTATTACGAGTGATTATGGATAGTAAATGATCAGAAGCTACACACTTCTTTCCATATTACACTACCCGAGTATTACATACACTGAATAAAATGAAGACCAAAAGAAACATACATTGTTCCTTTTCTGCTTGAGCAGCGTAATTTTTGCCCAATTTGGGAAAGACCTCTTTTAGGCTGTATACCTGCAAGAGATTCAAAGATATATTGGTAGTTTTCAGAACAGTGAGGGGGGAATAAATATTAGGATTCACATATGAATGCTGTGAAAAACAAACATGTACTGAACTACCTAGGGTCTCTTTCAGGATTCACAACGTTGAAAACCTATTCAGAACAAATTCATAATCCATATTCCACAAAACCAAAGAAAATTGTAAAAGAGTCCAGAGAATCAATATGGTTCATCCCACTTAAAATCTCAGCAGGCATGCTGAACGGTAAATTAGAACATGGCATCTATATTCCTTGGTGGGAAAAACAAAACAGGCAGAGAATGTTAGTTATGACAACAAAATATTTCTTTTTTGTAATTCAGTGCAGCACATCCCACTGCCTAGCTGCAGTCTAAAGTTTATATAATTGTTTATGTATAGTAGTATAAACAGAAGCAAAACAAAAGTATAGATTAGTTCTTATAATGATAAGCACAGAGAGAATATGTCGCCTTTGAATTGAGTAAACAAGAGTAAGAACAGTAAAGGGTACCTTACAGCACAACCAAGATAAGACCTTGGAGTCGTCCAGCCTAAAGAACTTCATGTTAGCTACTTCTACAATACAGGTAATATATGTGTGAATAATTAATTCTGTAAAACTATTGTCCACTACAAAAATAAGTCATACCAAAAAAACATGCAAGGCACATAAAACTGTCTGCAGGACAGATTGACAATCACAATGCAATTGAAATCATCAATTAACTCAAACCAGAAATTGAACAGCTTCCAGGTTGCAAGGAAGTTTAGTACTTCGGTGCTTTTAATGTTGCAGCAGCTTAGCATGGTATATTACAATGAAACATTTAAACATCTACCTTTTACTTCGCAAACCAATTCCATATGGTGTTCAGCTACACTCATTAGTTGCTGATATCCAGGATATCCCTCAACGTACAATATTTCATCCAGTTGTCTGAATTTTCCCGGATCCTTCCCGTTCTGTAGCACAGTAAAGTAAGTGGATGTAAGTAATAGGGTTTAGGTTGAAGAAGAACCATGTGCCAGAATTCTTTTTCATCAATTGATCATACCGACATACGCGCAGCTTCAAAAGCTGGTAGGAAAATGAAGATCGGATCGACAGGGGTACAATAATAGAGGCCACCATCTATAAGGAGAAGCAGAATTGGATGCCAAAGTTAGGCACTGAGGGACAATGCAGTCTGATATCTGTTCAGAAACAATTTGTTTTGAGCAGATTATACTGCTCGGCACTTGCTATGTTGATGCACCACGGATGGTAGAAAATTTTCACTCATTGTTTTAGTATGTTCCTTTTTTTAGAGAGAGGGCGGGCTTGGTGCAGCGGTAGAGCCTACCGTCTGTAACCGGAAGGTCCCTGGTTCAAGCCCCAGCCTCTGCACATTTGTGCGGGTAAGGTTTGGGCGCTATTACAACCCTTCCCCAGACCCCGCACGGTGCGGGAAGCCTACGGCACTGGGTACGCCCTTTTTTTAGAGAGAGGCTAAGGTAGTGAGCTGTATCTGAATTCACTATATAACAAAATTGACCGGATGGTTTGAAGTGGCACGGAAGCAATGACTATCCATTGACTACAGAATGATAATAGGAGGCATAATTAACACAGAGGGAGGAATAAGTCCATGCATTTGAGCAGTAATAGAAAATTTTGTTTACAATTGTACATACCTTCGCAAACATAGTCCCCCAAGAACCAAGCACCATAACGCTCCTTAAACCAATTGATTTCTTGAAGTTGACCATCAATAAACAGATACCCTGTTTCTTCTCCTGATTTATTAAAAGACAAAGGTCAATGCGAACTGCTGACCAATTGTGAGGATGCAGACTAATCCTAAGTGCCAACAAGGTAATCACATTGCACAAGAAACATCTGTATTTTGCTATTTTCCGGTGATTAGAAACTCATTCTGGAAAGCACTATCCAGGCAGGCACATGTGTACCTGATCTTGGGTGGCGAAGTGACAAAACATTCCCTTGAGAGGCGACATCAGAAGGACCTGGAAGGTACAGAAGAATGCCAATTGCGGGTCTGATTGGAGCAAATTGACAATATGGAACATTTCCCCCAAGTCCACCATCCAGCAGATCCCCAAAAAAACATAAACAATCAAGCCTCAAGCCCAAAGGTAACTTCGGTTAGGGGTTAAGACTATTACGCTGGATGAACAGATTTACAGCCACATGACGCTTAATCGGACGTCAACCTAACAGCACTCAAAGGTCGAAACAGCATAGTGCCACAAAAACCTAAATGCCTCGAATCCAGAACAGTAGAATACTAGAATCAGTAGATGGACCTATACTCTGCCCAGTAGCCAGTACTAATCCCAATTCCCAACGCCAAAATCCCTAGCTCGGACTAGGCAGCAAATCACAAACGGGTAGGATTAGGAAGGAGGTCGGGGGTGCGCTCACGTGGGGAAATGAGGACGCGCGGCGGCGCCGCCAAGCCGTCGTGCCACGACGCCATGGGGCCGGCCGATCTGCCTCCTCAGACTTCGCCGGTGGTGCCGCCGCCGCTGGACGGTGGGGAGGGGATGGGGATGTGGATGGAGCAAGGGGCAGGGAGGGCGTGCGCGGGGGCAGTCAGTGGCCGTAGTCGTAGGGTTTTGGCGCCCCGCCGGCCGGGCAACCGCGGGATGTTTCCCCCCTATTCCTTCGCTGTGCTGTGCTTTTCTTTTTCTTTTTTTTGAGAGGTCGCTGTGCTGTGCTTGTGCCTGTACGGCTGTGCTATTCGTTCGTTTGTGCGAGCCCAGTAGATGGCTTTTTTTTTTGAGCACAGCCCAGTAGATGGCTTTGCCGGACAAAGTGGCCCAGCGTGATTGCGTAAACGACTTCCAGCCCATTACTGTATGTGCGTGCCGTGCTGCACGAGGCCTGTATATGGCCCATGGGCGTTACAGCCTCGGGCGTTACTTACGTGCACTGTAGGTTTATTTTGCATCACAGACCACAGTCCTCCAAATCCGAAAAAAAAAGGAAAAGAGAGAAAAAAAGAAGTATTTTCACGTTAATAACGCGTGTTTGTTAATGATGATCGTTTGGGATTCCGTTGTTGAATTGTTCGTCAGCAACGTCAGTTTGCGATTCTCCCGCCAGCCACGACACGAAGAGCGAACCCC
>OAMR01000124.1:10766-25306 GCA_900205405.1 Echinochloa crus-galli
ACACATCTTGCTCCCGCCCAGTCCGCCCGCCGTGGCCGACAGCCGAGCGGCCAGCCCCGGCCGGCAGCCAAGCCACGGCCCTCGCGCGCCAAGGCCGGCCATCTTCGCTTGCACCGGCCTCCCGCCGCTGCCCCCGTGCCCATCCATGCTGACCTCCACCGCCGTCGCCGCAGCTTAGCTCCGACAGCCGCCCCCACCCATCTTCACGCGCTCCCATCGCGCCGCCTCCAGATCCGGCCGAGACGACGCCGGATCTGGTGGCCCCCGCCGCCGCCGACGAGGAGATCCGGAGGGCCCCGGCGGCCGCGCCCGCCCCAAGCCGCCGGGAGGAGGAGGAATAGGCCCCGCCGCCGCCTTCACTGCGGGCCGCGCGAGCAACCGGCGCCCCGCTCGGGTGGCAGCGCGACGGGAGGGTGGGGACGGGGAGAGCCGCGGCTAGGGTTAGGAGGGGCCGCTCGGTCGCCGCGCGGAGCGACGCGAGCGCACAGATAGACTAGCTAAACCTATATTTTTAGAGACAGAAAGAATATAGGCTATTCCCTAAGGAATTTGCATTTTTTTATAAACTAACAATCATGCTTGTGCGCTGCTACGGGAGAGCTATATCCCGACATACATTTTGATTTGTTTTGGACAACTAAATGAGAAAGCCTATATATTATGCATTATATTATCATTCGGACACCTCGTGTGTGGGAACACAGTTTAATAGATACAAGAATCATTTTAAATAAAAAGAACGTTTCATTACATTATCCTCAAGCATTATTCTCTTTTGAGCGACTCATTCCACAAAATATATATAGCAAATATTGAGTATGAACATCAATTATATTCTTATTTTTCTCACTGAAATTGTCTCACCAGATGGCAGAACTAAAAGTTTTCTCACGTGGAGCTAAAGAAGACAAATCATCTTCTTATATAGCATCTTCCATAAGTAAACTGAAGTCATGAACATTGGAATCAAAAGAACAACGGAGAGGGTAATACTACCAACAAAATCTATCGCTTCAGGAGCATAATAAAATATCAATGAGAAGCTGAAAAAACTTAATCTTATGTAGATAAGGGTATATGCATCATGCCAATAGATCGCAAGTTCAACCACACACCAAAGATTGCACAAAATCATCACCCAACCCGACACGTACTATCTGAAAATGGTCGGACTCATATGCAATCTGTCAAACAAACCAATCACCATGTTTGGCACATGCTTTACATAGCAGGTTCAGACATTCAGCCTCTGCAACCTCCTCCCATGATGCGCCCATTGCAAGAATGGCACCGCCATGAGGCCAGTCACTACCCAAGGCTTCCCAACACCTTCCTCCTACTACCAGCATCGCCATCGCCTTCGCTCTGCACCCTACCATTGGAATTGAACATCGTGTGATCAAGGCAGACGCACGTAGCACCACCTCTCCCGATCGTAAGGTCTCGCTATGGCGCCGGCGTCGCCGTTGCACACCACTGTTGTTGTCTTGCCCACGCCTGCTTCACCCTGCCCTTCACCCACCGAAGTTGGCGTCATCGGCGCGGCGAGGCCTCACCCGCACCACAGCAGCTACCTTCGCGTGGACGCGGCGAGCAGTCACCGCCGCCGCGCCCTTCTTCCCGTCCCCCCACTCCGCGACCGGGCCCCTGGCCCCGAAGGAAGCAGCCACGTAGAGGGTTCGTCTCAGGGGGGGTGCCGCGATGCCGCGCGGTTGCGGGCGGCGCTGGGCGTGGTGAAAGGGAAGGGAAGCGATGGGCAGACGTCGGGGTTTCAAGTGGGTTTTTTTTGCAAACTTTTACCGCACATGTTAAAGGGTTTGCGGGTTGATTAACAAAGTTATAGGTTTTTTTTTGCAAAATTTTAACATACCGCAGAATCAATCATTACTTTATAATTATTAGGTAGAGATAGAGATTTGCATTCAGTAGGTCACCTCAGCTATGTATCATCCAGAAAATCGGCAACCTTTATATTTCTGTAAATCATCAGCCTTTATTTTTGCGGGGTACCGATTCTGAAAATCACCTCTACTATGGCAAAAGCTTTACAAATCTAAGTTGCAACAAAGAACCAATATCCCCGCAGGCCCATCTTATAGGTTCTTTGCTGCAGCATGAAAATTCTAGCAGCTCCTTAGCAACGGCGGATTGGCGAAAGGCCCCTCGAGCACCCCGTGGGCGATGACCTCGTATGCCTTTTCCGTCATGTGCATGCCGTCCCAGCTAGCGAAGCCTCTCGGGTCACCCCAGATCCTGGCCATATTGTTGCACAATTTGCCATCGTGGTATGGCTGATTATCGCCGCCGCAACACGCGGTGAGGGGGTTGCCAATGCCGAACCTATGTGGGTCCCTGATGAACTCCATGGCGGCGCCGTAGTAGTCGGCATAGATGAGCTTTACACCTGGGTTCTGTGCGCCAAGCTGGTCGACGAGGCCGCGCAACGCCCCGTTGTGCCTCTGAGAGAAGTCGTTGAACCACCGGAGGCACCCATATTCATCATAGTCCATGGGATTGCCGCTTCTGTGGAAGCTGAGAAATGAAGGCACGCACCCGATGGGGAAGTTGTTCGGGATCAGGATCACCTTCGCACCCATACCTATGAGCTCCTGCACAATATAATGCATGCACGATCTTTTAAAATGGCTGGAAAAGGAAATACACGTGATCTAATTAGGATGATGATTGATGACTAGTAGGTACCTGGATGGAAGAGCCTATTGTTGCCATGATGTCTGGGATGAATTGGGCGGCTTCCTCACGAGGCTTAAGGCCATTGAACCAGAAGTTGTAGTCGTTGCCACCAATCTCACCCATCACGATGAGAGACTCGCCTAAGATCTGCCTCTTGGCATCTGATGATCAATTCGTGCAATGGATAGTCAACCATATGAACTCATGTATCAGACACAGTGTATGGAATAAAATATAATAGTTACCATCCCCGGGAGCAATCCGCTGCATCAGATCTGTGAACCACCCCATCTGCATGCGCAAGTGACACCACATTGGTACTTGGTGGTCCCACTTGTGGTAGTAATCGGGCGGCATCGCCGTGGATCCAAACACCGCGAAGTTAGCACCAGTTGGGAACAACCCCGTGTCCTTCTCTGGTAGGTTTGGTGGTAGCAATGGCAGCTGGAGTGCTTGAGCTGAAACAAAATGCATGGTGGTGAACACTTATCCTAAGCAATGTATATTTACACAGACAAAAGACGGACTAGTCATTGTGGTACTTACCATAGAAATCAACAAGAACACGGCCGTCAGAGACGCGGCCAGTGCCCCGCCTGAAGTATGTCATGCCAAACGGGAACTCCATTAACTCGCCCTTGCCTCCCGCGAAGTTGCCGGTGTCGATGATGGAGTCGCCGAAGCTGAAGATACGCTTGTAGCAGCCACACAGCCCCACATGAGCATTGAGCAGGAGGACGACGGAGACAAACAAGATGTGCATGTATGCTGAATAGTGTTGGCAGCTGAAACTCGCCATCTCTGAACAGTAAGCTACTGCTCTCGTTTTGCACTTCTTTTGATGCCCCCTTGGACGACCTTTTATAGCAGTCTTAAGTAGTGAACCAGTCACAATGTGACATGTGAGATACTAATATACTAATATCCCATTACTGTACAAATAAACGATTGTATCCTTTTTAAGAAAGGAAAATCTGTTGAGTATGTGCTTGAATCTAAATATGAATGCACCACTAATGTTTTAGGAGAAGGAATTAAATGGTCACTAAAGTTTATGGAACATTTCTAGATGTGTATAATCTGGAAAATCTGGAAGATATAACATGATATGCTATGGATACTTCTTTTTTTTGAAAGAAGATAACCTATGGAGCACATGCATGCACGTGTTAAAAATAACTTTAGAAGATGTATACATATATCAATATTGAAGTAAAAAAGAAATGTATATATATACTAGTCCAAAACAAGAAATGGATACACATTCCTTTTATTTTAAAAAGATCTATAAGATAGCCTAGGATCATGGACCTAAAGTGAATCCATATGTAAAAAATTAAAGTAGAGATTTAATGCTCACTACCATTCGTGGAATATGGAATATCTTTGTCCAGTTTCTGGCCATACTATGAAGAATTAATTGGAAGAAATCCTGATATGGAATCAAAGCATGCATGTTTGGGCTGGAAAATAGTTTCAGAAGATATTCATCTATTGGCGGTGACATGGAGAAAGACCAAAGTTGATTCTGAACACAATACTGTCGTTAATTAGCTATGTTTGCCAGCAAGATTTCTGAAAACCAGAGCAGTTCCCACGGAATAAAGTTTCACATTTCAAGGCATGAAATTAAATGCAAACAAATCTAATTAGAAACAAAAACAAAACTAGTTCGAATGCAACTTTCTACTTGATGAATTTTTTCTTTCAATGCGGAAATGAGGAAATCCCCATAGAAAACTCTTAAATGGAATATCATCCAAATATGATTCTTACCAAAAACAAAATTGAACTTTGAAATCAAAAGGAACTTTGAATGCAAAGTTTGGTTTCCAGTTAAGAAACTGGACTTCCATACCTTTCAAAACATAATGCTAGGACCGTGCTGAATTCTCAACATATTATTTGGCAAACTACTCATGCAGATTCGTTTACCTTTCTTGTAGAGCAGTGTTATCCTAAAAAACACAAGGTGTGGAACTAGGTTGGAGCCCTAGTGGCGGTGACCACGGGCGAATTCTTGGGCGCCATTTGCTATACACATACATGCGAGTTGCGGCTCAGGAAGATGTGAAGATGTACTGCTTGCCTCCCAAGAGTTATTCCTCATGACTATCCTTTGGTCTAGACATGATGTGCTAGTGTACTTTGGAGGAGTTGAGAAGAAGGTGAAAGGGATGGGAGAAAGTTATACTAATGTGGTGGGTCATATGGGCTCAATAGCATGGATACTTATTCTCACCCAAAGCGCGGAAGTGCATGCACACTCCATATGACGTAGGCGGCATTGCTGCTATAAGATATACTTATAATACTTGTACAAATTTAAACATCAATTAAGTGTCATTGTTAACTATTTTATAAATATATGAATAATATTGCCGACATCTAAACCAATGCAGATCGATAAGACGACAATACTGCTATATAATATTATCAAAATACTATTCAATTCTAGCAATGAGGATGACAATGTGCATCTTCTCAGCCATGTGAAAGTCCTCCAGTTTGCGCAGATTCCGTGGTACTATCCATTGTTGTTGGAGCACACCACTAGAGGATTGTCGATTTCTGCCATACCCCTATAGACAAGAGGCAGAGTGAACATCACTAAGGTGTATGGATAGGGGTATGATGGTCACACTCACCGCCATTATCATGCATTCATGCTACTATATCTCTTAAGGTCTGTTGTTGTGCTTCCTCTATTTCAGCCAGTCTAACATATGTGCTACCCTCTATTAGATTCTACGTATGAACGTAAGCAACACATACACCACATGATCTTTACATAACCAACACATGATGAATCTCTAATGTCGAAAACTTATCTAATCATTACCAGCATTAGCGGAAGCCATCTCAGATGCTCGAGCCATAGAGGACGTAGTTGTTTTAGTTGATGTAGCGGTCGCAGCAGAATAGCGGCGCCCCTTCGGGCGCCAGCGGCACTACCGTGGACGAGGGCAAGAGCTTCCTCTCCCCCCAGCACCCTCAACAACCGAATTAATGGTGGCTAATCACGAGACTAACTAATGGCGTGATTAGTGAATATATAGTCACCCCTCATTCTTAGGCAGAGCCTTGCCCTTAGATGGAAACTTATTTGGGCCCACCGATTATAGCTCAAATCATGATTAAGTACCTTAATCATGAGATAATCAGGTTCAAGTAGTTTAAATGTTTTCCTAATATGTTGGTGTCCTTGGCAGGAAGATCATTTTCCCAACACCCTCTACCAAGGAAAAAGAGACCCTCCCCACCTTGCATCATCACCCACATGGCAAATTGTTTGTGGGATGATTATAAAGGCCACAACAATATACATTTAGCAAATTGGCAAGTGGTTAGCATGAGCAAAGATGTAGGAGGCTTAGGTATATCGAATCTTGGAGACATGCAGGGACGAACCCAGCGGTGGGGCGGGCGGGAGGGGGGAGGGGGCTAGAAATTTTGAGGAGGAAGAAAAAGAAGGAGTGAGGAAGAAGAAGAAGGAGAACCCCCCTCCCCCCCAGCTCTCCATCCTGGCTTCCCCACTGGAGACATGAAGCTGGTCTTGGTGGGGTTTTGGGTTAAGAGATACATCAGGGATGAGGGAAACTCCGGGACACCATTGTCAAGAAGAAATACATGAGGAGATGAGCTACCAATATCTTTAGCATACATGTATCCCCCTCCTCCAACTTCTAGAGAGGTATTATGTGGGCAGCAAAAGCACTAAAATTTGGTTATAGATGGAGTGTGGGGGTCTGCAGGATGGGACTAGTATTAGATTTGGGGAAGACACTTGATTTGGTACTGCACCTCTAGCAGTCAATTTTGGGACCTTTACTGCATTTCTAACCAAATAGGGCAGACCCTAGCCAATGTTTGGGATAATCAGGAACTTTAGCCGGGTAATGATGGTTAGATGGTTAGATGGTTTGAATTGGTTGAAGTAGTTTCTAGTGTCAGTTGCATACATGAAATAGATTCCTTGGTCTGGTTTGAATTGGTTGAAATAGTTTCTAGTGTCAATTACATACAGGAAACAAAGTCCTTATATGCCATCATTAATTTTAGAGAAGTACATTCCATGTATGTGCTTGCTGTATGTAAAGTTTGTGTTCCACCTAGACGAAGTTTTCCTATGGCTGCTTTCCAACAGCAAACTTATGGCTATGGATAACCTCTTGAAAAATGAGTAGAAAACCTCTAGAATGTTGTTTCTGTCTTGAAAATGACTCAATACAGCATCTTTTCTTTTATTTTGTTGTAGCTAGATGTGTTTGGGTTATGTGGCTAGCTTTATTGGTAATGAAGGAGAAAACTATACTAACTTGGCAAGTAGATTTGTATCAAATAAAAAATTGGCTATGCCAGGGGCTGCCTGGTGTATTTGGCTAACTAAGAATGATTTGGTGTTTCATAAGCAAGAATGTTCAGATACCAAAGTGATAGTGAGAAAGATATGGAGGTACATAAAAATGTTGATGCTGATTTTCAAGCAAGACTTGGAAAATTGGAAGACCATCAACCTATCCTTCTGGCTTATCAGCCACCAGCTAGCAGTACTTTTCTCTCAGAACAAATCAGCCACCAGCCGCCAGCTAGCGGTACTTTTCTCTGAGAACAAATCAGCACCAGCTACCGGCCACCAGCCAGCCAAACAGGTTGCATATAGGCTGATAGTGCAGCTTCGTTGGAAGAGGTCCTAAAGACCCTCCCTTGGTGATCACCTGCTCGTAAAGAAGATTAAGCTGGGGACCGTCGAGTGGGAGGCTTGAGATTGAATGTGAACAATCAGTTGCCAAATAAAAAGCTGTGATGTAATATGCTCTCTAGTTTGTGTTCTTGTTCTATCTGTGCTGCAGGGATTGTGGCGCGATAGCGCCGGTTAAAACATGTAGGCGTCTTGGCTGCTTCTGCGCTTCTGTGGTACTGAACATGCACAACATTCTACCTTGTCTTCATGGCGATGAGCGTGTCGTTCTAAAAAAACACCTTGCATCTCACCACCACTGTCTTGATGGCTTCCCACCTCGATCCAAACCTCACAGAAAAAAGAGGAGCTTGCTGCAAAAGAATGAAGCACGAATCTTCAAGCGAATTCCACATGTACAAAATTCAAATTCTCCCACCCCTCCTTGAAATTGTTGAACAAATCAATATCATTTCTTTCCATTTTAAAAAAGGACAGGTTTGTTGTAAATCTTGACCGATGAAATTTCATTGAACATAAGACCTCCTCGCTTCATTCTTCAAATGACTCAATGTTACTACCTCTGTTCCATATTACTATTCGTTGTTGACTTTTTTGCTTAACGTTTGAACATTCGTCTTATTCAAAAAAGTTCATAAGTTTCATTTATTTTGTATGTGACCTACTTTATCATTATATATACTTCAAGAATAACTCATCGGTTTGTATATTTGGACAAATTTTTGAATAAGACGAATGGTCAAAGATAATGGGAAAAAGTCAACAACGAATAGTAATTTGGAACTGAGGTAATATTACTTATGTGGATACAAGTTCCAAATGTGGCGTCTCTTGACAATTCTCAGCTACATGATTCCTAGCAACTCCTCAGCAATGGTGGGTCAGCGAACGGCCCGTTGAGCACCCCGTGGGAGATGACATCATGTGCCTTGTCTGTCATGTGCACACCGTCCCAGTTAGCGAAGGCACTCGGGTCACCCCAGACCTTGGCCGTCTTGTTGCAATCTTTTTTGGTGTGGTAGTGGTTGTCGCCGCCGCAGCACGCGACCAGGGGGTCGCCGATGCCAAACCTGTGCGGGTCCTTGAAAAGCCCCATGGCGGCGCCAAAGTAGTCGGCGTAGATGAGCTTCACACCAGGATGTTGCGCCCTAAGCTGGTTAACCTGGTCGCGCAGCGCCTGGTTGTGCCTCTGGGAGAAGTCATTGAACCACCGGAGGCAGCCGTGCTCGTCGTAGTCTGCGGGAGGGTTGTCGTGCTCGTGGTCGCTCAGGTACGCCGCCATGCACCCGATGGGGAAGTTGTTTGGGATCATGATCGCCTTCGCACCCATGTCAATGAGCTCCTACAAAACGCATGCCATGTGCTACATCTGCTCAGCGGCCGAGAAAAATAACACATCTGATTTGATCATCAGGATTTTAACGAGATGACAGTGATGAAGTCCAAGCAATAGGCAGTCACACCTGGACTGCAGAGCCTATGCGTGCGACAACGTCTGGGATGAACTGTTCTGCGATGTCACGAGGCTTGCCGAAACGGAACCAAAAGTTGTAGTCGTTGCCGCCGATCTCACCCATCACGATGAGAGACTCGCTCAGGAGTTGCCTCTGGGCACCTGACAGAACCAATGCAATCGTGGCTGAGGATGACCAATCGATCAAGCACATAACCCATTTTTATGCGTGGACGTTAGTTGCAGGCAGACTTACCGTCCCCGGGTGCTATCCGTTTCAGCATTTCTTTGAACCAGCCGATCTGCACGCCTAGGCAAAAGGGAGACGGCAGTTTGTGATTCCACTTGAGGAAGTACTCTGGGGGCAACGCCGTGGCAGCCAGCGTCGCGAAGTTTGCACCGTACGGGAACATGCCTGTGTCCTTCTCCGGAAGATTTGGTGGTATCAGCGGTAGCTGGAGCGCTTGTGCTGAAAGGAAAAGCAACATGGTGGTGAAACACAGAGAGTGATAGCATCCCATCGATTAGCTGGGTGATGCAGCTAGTATGTACTCACCGTAGAAATCGATGAGAACACGACCATCACAGAGGCGGCCCGTCGGGTGCTTGAAGAACGTCATGCCGAAGGGGAACTCATGGCAGGGACCATTGCGTTCCATGTGCCCGAAGTTGCCGCTGTCGATGATGGAGTCCCCGAAGCTGAAGATGCGCTTGTAGCAGGCGCAGAGGCCCTTGGGAGCACCGAGCAGGATGACTATGGAGGCGAGGAAGATGCGCAGGGAGACGGAACTGTGGCGACACCTGAGACTCTCCATCTTTGAACACTGGTTCTTCTCCCTCTGCATGTTCTGACTCATTTTATTGGACTTCTGACTATGTAGTGCCAATTTAACATATCTGATATATCCAGTGTCAAACGGAGCCTCTCTGAAAATAAATGTCTGCGGATCCTTTTCTTTAAAATAATAATAAAATGGCTACTGGTCATCGACCCAAAGTGAATCCATCACTAAAATTCAAGGAGAGATTTAAATGCTCTTCCCTAGTCCATACTAAGAAGAATCAATTGGAAGATCTGGTATGATTTGCTATGGATTCCAAACATGCATATTCAAGCACGTGGCGACAGAGAATTTCAAAAGATATACAGCTATCATTAGTGATACAGCTAAATATCACTGTTTTTGGTTCAAAACAATACTTTGTTCTTAAACAATATCGCCGGTGCTTGTCGAACTACTTGCACGTCGGGAACATCCGTTGTAGCGGCGCATACCTTTGGAGTGGGGAAGGAGATGGTATGGAACCTCAATTCCCCAACCGATCTTTGAAAACCATGGCACCTGTCAAGAGGATGCAGTTTCAGTTTGCAAGGCATGAAATTCAACTCAAAGAAACCGATCTCATTTGAAAAAAAAACTACTTTCATTAACAAAATTGCCCAAATATTTGATGAAATTGCCATTTAATGAGAAAAATAAGAACGTGTGCTCGGAGTGCTAAACTTCAAATAGGAAAATTGCCCAAATACGACTATAAGCGGAAACAGGACTTTGAACTACAATACAAAACGTTTGGCTTCCAACTGAGAAGTTGCAAGTTTTTGACCTGTGCAATTCAAAAGAAAATGCCAAGATCTTGAATTTTCAACTGGTTATTTTTGGCAAACTATTCACTCAGTTTTTTTTCCTTTCATCTCGAGCAGTGTTGCGGGAAGGCAGCTACTTCCACCTGCTCCACCTTGCTGGTGGATGAGCTCACTGCCCCCTCTCAACACATGTTGCAGGACTAGCTAGGCTGGAGCCTTGGTGGTGGCGACTTCTTTGGGTGTCATCTGCTAGGCGCCTACTCATCAGCCATCATGGTTGTGGCTTCAAAACACTGCTTTGCCTCCCTAGTGTTATTACTGTGACAATCATTTGGTCTAGCTGTGCTATCTAAGCAAATCTTGGAGGAGTGAACATGGAAATGAACTTCCGAATTGGAGAAGTCCTCCGCTCAGGGTATGAGCTGTTGCCAGGCCCAAACCGGTCAGACCGGTTTGGGGAACCGGTCAGACCGGTTTCACCCAGTCAGTTGGCACTTGTCCAATTTTTGTGGAGTTAAGCTTCGATGAGAGTTCACTTGACCTGAGAAAGTATATGATAGACAAGATCTCCAATTTCTCAAGGTTTTCCATATAAGAGATAGGGTTTCCAATAAATCCATTTTCTTTCGTTTCTTCCAAAAGATATGGGAAAAGATAGATAGATAAGGATTTTATGGACTTGAGAAAATCTCACTATTTGTGACTAGCCTTCAATCAAGCAAAGTTAACTATAGTCACAAATAGATCGACAAAGGTCAAAAGACCAAAACTCAAATATTTTCAAAATCACACAACCTATCATGCTAGTTGGATTTTTTTTTTCAAAAGCTATCCTATTTCACACAAGTACATGCACTTGTATTGAGCTATAGACCATGTTAGTATATTTGGCTCACACCTCACTTAAACAATATTTGACACCAAGTCAATTGTTAAGAAGGTGTCAACCAAATATCTAATTGGTGCACAAAACTCAATATACTTGCATGCAAATGCACACACTAGCATGACAAAAAGCCTAGATGCACAAGGTAAATATTAGTCAAAGAAAACGTACCTTTGCCTCTAGCTAAGCTTGTTGTGCAATAATTTTTTTTTATCCAGAAAGCATACCTTTGCCTCTAGCTAAGCGTGTTGTGCAATATAATCAAATTTCATTCATATGCCCTCTTTTATGATATATTCCAATTCTTGGACAAAAGAGAGACAACATATTAAATTGCACAACAACTAGTTTCATAACCAATGACCTTTGGATGTGGATGGCAAATAGGTCATTAATTATAAAACCTCACAATATAGACCAAATTCCTTTTCCTTAGTGCATATGCAATAGTATGTATGTAAAAATGGCAGTCGGGCGGGTTTAAACCCGAAACCCGCGGGTTTCAGCCCCGACGGGGGCGGGGGCGGGTCTAGTTTCCCCCCCGCGGGGCTGCGGGTTCGGGGACCCGAAATGTAACGGGGCGGGGGCGGGTTTAGTATTCCCCCCGCGGGTGATCCACGGGCCCCCGAAATGATATATGGCCCGGCCCAATATTGTAACCCTAGGTATATATAGACCGTTCAGTCCCCAAACCTTATCCCTTCAACCCTTCCCCAGTTCCCCTCTGAGCCCCGCGCGGCTGCGCTTCCGCCTCCTACTCCCGCCGCAGCACAAACATCTAATGCAGATGCTGGCACGACCGATTCGGCTGCTCCAGGTACTGAAGATGTGGTAGAGATAGAAGATGATGTTATTGTTGGTAGTAAGAGGAAGCTAAAATCTGAAGTTTGGAAAGAGTTTGATAGGATTAAATTAAATGGGACTTGGAAAGCAAAATGCTCGTGGTGTAAGAAATTGTTAGGAGGTGAGACAAGAAATGGTACAAACCATTTGCGTGGTAGAGATAGAAGATGATGTTATTGTTGGTAGTAAGAGGAAGCTAAAATCTGAAGTTTGGAAAGAGTTTGATAGGATTAAATTAAATGGGACTTGGAAAGCAAAATGCTCGTGGTGTAAGAAATTGTTAGGAGGTGAGACAAGAAATGGTACAAACCATTTGCGTGGTAGAGATAGAAGATGATGTTATTGTTGGTAGTAAGAGGAAGCTAAAATCTGAAGTTTGGAAAGAGTTTGATAGGATTAAATTAAATGGGACTTGGAAAGCAAAATGCTCGTGGTGTAAGAAATTGTTAGGAGGTGAGACAAGAAATGGTACAAACCATTTGCGTGGGCACCTTGAGATTTGTCCAGATAGATCTGTTAGAAAAGGGTTAAAACAGTCCACCATTAAATTGTCTGCAAACCCACAAGATGGGACAGTTACTGTAGAGAAATACATATTTGATCAAGATGTAGCCAGGAAAGAACTTGCACTAATGATTGTTGTCCATGAGTACCCTCTTTCTATGGTGGACCATACTGGATTTCGCAAGTTTTGTGCTGCATTGCAACCAGCATTCAAAGTAGTGTCTAGAAACACAATCAGAAAGGACATCTTGGATATGTATGAAGTCCAAAAACAATCTATGTTGATGTACTTCAGGAAATTGAGTTCTCGTGTTGCTGTTACTACCGACCTGTGGACAGCAAACCACCAAAGGAAAGGCTACATGGCAGTGACTGCCCATTTTATAGATGATGATTGGACACTGAAAAGTTTCCTTATTAGGTAATATTCAAGCTTATGGCAGTCATCCTTTCTGTTCTCCA
The DNA here is from genome assembly GCA_900205405.1 of Echinochloa crus-galli. Taxonomy (NCBI): domain Eukaryota; kingdom Viridiplantae; phylum Streptophyta; class Magnoliopsida; order Poales; family Poaceae; genus Echinochloa; species Echinochloa crus-galli. The sequence continues at coordinate 23,899 of OAMR01000124.1, forward strand.
TTATGATTATTATTTACAATTTTCTTAGCTCGTACAATTCTTATTTTTGTAGGTTCATATATGTTCCAGCTCCACATACAGCGGATGTCATATCGGATGTTCTTCATGAAGTCCTCCTAGATTGGCATATTGAGAGGAATTTGTCTACTATAACTCTTGACAACTGCAGCACCAATGATAATCTCATGAAGAATATGACCGGCACCATCAATGATGAGCTCAAGAAGGGTATGACAGCTATGGAAGGCAAGTTACCACTTTCCTCATGTATGTTGAAGGGTAAACTAATACATATGCGTTGTGCTGCACATATTCTAAATCTGATAGTGAAAGATGGAATGAGTAGCATGGAGAAAGGAATTGATAATGTCCGTGAGAGTATTGCTTTTTGGTCTGCCACTCCTAAAAGGCATGAAAATTTGAGAAAATGGCGATACAAATGACTGGTAAATATGAAAAAAGAATAGCTCTTGATTGTAAAACTAGATGGAACTCCACTTATATCATGCTTAGCACTGCATTATTGTACCAAGATGTTTTTGAACGCCTTGCTGCTCGTGCTCCATGTGTTCCAACTAAAGAAGATTGGCAGTTTGCTAAAGATCTTTGTGATAGATTAAAAGAGGCTCACATGCATAAGAGTTGAATTACGAAGATCAAATAAGGAATTTAGACTATATTTGGTGAGTTACCAAACATACATTAAACACGGGATCCAAGGTATGAGATGATATAATTTACCGCTTTGGATCATAGATTGAGTTGGCAACTCCAATTGAGAGAAATATTCTCTCGAGACTACAAATTCACTAAGAGAAATGTTAGTCTCAAGGACACAAATGTTGAAGTAATCTCCCCCTCAATATGTGCATCATGCTAGGACCACATGAGACATGCACATTGTCTTGTTAAGGACTTGGGGGGATTAAGTCAACATTTGGTCAACGGCACAAAATAAATTGCTCATATTGAAATGTGCCACGAAAACTTACTACCATAGATATAAGTTTGATGTACATATGCCAAGAGTGAGAAATTTATGAGATAAATCACTTTAATCTTCATTTCTCACACAAATAGCCAATTGTCAGGTTTCTAGGCCAAACCGGTCAGACCGGTTTGTCAAACCGGTCAGACCGGTTTCACCAGAAAATCCAGTCCCCCCGGATCTTCCGACCATGTGTCGGATCTTCCGGCTATCTCGGATCATCCGGCTTGGAAAAACTCAAAACAGAGCCGCCCGGAACATATGGTCGGATCTTCCGGCCCTAGTGTCGGAACTTGCATTGTCTTTCCTGAAATTGACAATCTTGCTCTACTAGAGAGCCATTAAACGCATCTCATGGCATATGTTGTATAATACCTAACATGATCTAATTGAGAGCATGCAACAAGTTTTGGGTCAGCT
>OAMR01000124.1:25577-38166 GCA_900205405.1 Echinochloa crus-galli
TTGTGAGTCTTTCCACCTCTTGCTTGAGTCATAACCAATGACCTTTGTATGTGGATGGCAAATAGGTCATTAATTATAAAACCTCACAATATAGACCAAATTCCTTTTCTCTAGTGCACGTGTGATGAGATGTGTATGAGAGGCTCACATGCATAAGAGTTGAATCACGAAGATCAAATAAGGAATTTAGACTATATTGTGGTGAGTTACCAAAACATACACTAAACACGGGATCCAAGGTATGAGATGATACAATTTTACCGCTTTGGGTCATAGATTGAGTTGACAACTCCAATTGATAGAAATATTCTCTCGAGACTACAAATTCACTAAGAGAAATGTTAGTCTCAAGGACACAAATGTTGAAGTAATCTCCCCCTCAATATGTGCATCATGCTAGGACCACATGAGACATGCACATTGTCTTGTTAAGGACTTGGGAGGATTAAGTCAACATTTGGTCAACGGCACAAAATAAATTGCTCATATTGAAATGTGCCAAGAAAACTTACTACCATAGATATAAGTTGATGTACATATGCCAAGAGTGAGAAATTTATGAGATAAATCACTTTAATCTTCATTTCTCACACAAATAGCCAATTGTCAGGTTTCTGGGCCAAACCGGTCAGACTGGTTTCACCAGAAAATCCAGTCCCCCGGATCTTCCGACCATGTGTCGGATCTTCCGGCTATCTCGGATCATCTGGCTTGGAAAAACTCAAAACAGAGCCGCCTGGAACATATGGTCGGATCTTCCGGCCCTAGTGTCGGAACTTGCATTAGTTTCTTGCATCGGAGGTTGGTTTCCTACAATTTTGACACAATATTGCTCCACTAGAGAGCGGTTAGGAGCACCATATGGCATATGTGGAACAATGCTCAAGAATGTAGTCTAAGTCACTATCAAGTGTCACAAGATACTTGATCCTACAAAAGGCACTAGTGACAAAGACTTAATCAATTTAAGCACAAAGTTACCGAGATGACATTGGGCTTAGAGTGTGGAGCGGAAGCCACTTTTCTTGGCTTGCCAGTTGATCATTGATGATTGTTATTCAAGCCAACCCTCCAATGCATCTCGTTGTCCCTACGGCCTCATCAAGCATGCTTTGGTACCCAACTCATGTTGGGTCCGACAATGTTAGTCCCAATATGCTTAGGGACCCAAATAGCTCTTGTGCCATTATTTGGAGAACTAATCACCTTGGAAGCACAAGAGACAATTGGAGTCTTTCCAAGCTTTACATGATTGGAATGGACGCGATCGGGTTTAGGGATTTTACCATTAGGACAATCTTTACCTAGATGTCCTTTTTCCCAACATGAGAAGCATGTCTTGTGCTTGATGTTTGTTGCCTTCTTCTCGGGTTCCTTGTTTGCCAATTCTTCCTTGTATTTTGCTTGTGCCTTGAGAAAGCCTTTGTTGAGCTTGATGAAAGGCTTCTCTTGGTGTGGTCCCACCTTACTTGGACACAAAGCAATTTGATGCCCTTTCTCAAGACATCTAAAGCATCTTCTTTTCTCCATATTTCTTTGTCTTTTGGAGAGCATTGGATTGTCTTCTTTCTTGATCGAGCACTCAATGTGAGCTTGCTTTCTCCTTTCGGCTTGCTCTTGGCTTGAGTTGAGCTTGACTTGGTCAATGCAAGGGCTTTGCACGGTTGATCCCTTCTCAAGCTTCTTCACCATGTTCTCATGGTTATCTTGAGAAGGTTGTGCATTACTCTTGCCTTCGAGAGTTGTCAAGTTCTTTGTGAGTCTTTCTACCTCTTGCTTGAGTTCTTCATTTTCTTTTGCAATGAGGTCATCACACGACTCTACAAGCACTTCATCATACCAAGAGCGTTTTGCTTGAGAGCAACAAGGGTTAGCACATGATAAATTATATTGAATTTGAGAGCATGTGCATATGTGAGGTTGTGGTTCAAAATGTTTTACCGATGTTACCAAAACCTCATGAGCTATTTCTAGTGAAGCATATGATTCTACAAGTTTTTCATGAGAACACAAGAGTTCTTCATGTTTCACTTGTAGCATCTCATGCTTACTAGTGAGCAATCCTAGTTGTTGCTTTAGCATTTGATTTTCTTTTTCAAGCGAAGCAACACATGTGAGTGAATCTAAAGCATGAGCATAATCATCGACCACGGCATCATACTTACAAACCAAGGAGAGGTTGATAAGTTTGACTTTCTCAAGCTCTTTGGTGAGAGCTTGAATAGTCACCTCTTTTGCATCCTCGTCCTTCTTGTCGCCTTTGGCCATGAAGCATTGAGACACCTCATCAAGATAAGGTGTCACTGCTCTTGAGCTTGAGATTTTACTCGCGCGGCGTCGACCACCCTTCTTGTGGCCAGCTGCTCCTCTTCTGACCAAACCGGTCAGACCGGTTTGGCAAACCGGTTGGACCGGTTTTGGCAGAGAGTCGGCAGCTGAGCCATCTTGATCTTGTGGCTCCTTGGTGGTGGTCTCATGAGGCTCAGTGCATGTCTTTGCTGATGTAGAGCACTCCTCATGAGACATGGCCCTTTTTTGCACTTGGTTGTCGCTTTTGGTGTTTGCAAATAATCTCTCTATTTGAGCCCAAATGAGATGAGCATCAAAGAGAGTTGCTGCATCTTCTAGGATTATTTCTTTAATTTCCTTGCTCATAACACCAAACAAGAAGTTAGCGACACGAGCGTTGAGTTGAAGACAATCCATCTCGTCTTCGGTTGGATTGGAAATATCCCAATCAACACTAGGACGATCGATGCCTTCAACCACAACCCGCTCAAGAGTAGGACTCATAGTCCTAAGATCATTAAGTACATGAGCGGACCAAGTGGAGTAATTTGAGCCGTCACTAGCTAGTGGCTCAAAGGTTACCTCACACAAAGTAGACATCTTTCCTCACGGCGGTTAAGCTTGGATGTGAGGCCAAGCTCTGATACCAATTGAAAGGACCTTGATGTCACCTAGAGGGGGGGTGAATAGGTGAATCTGCAATTTACAAAACTTTTTCACACTGTCAGTACCAAAACCGGTCAGACCGGTTTCCCAAACCGGTCAGACCGGTTTGGGGTCAGGAACTCAACACAGTACAAAAGCGGTCAGACCGGTTTACCAAACCGGTCAGACCGGTTTCCTGCAGAAACACACAAATATGTATATGACCCCCTCTACGAGTTCTAGCACAAACCAAACTTGTTTTGCAGCTCCTGTAGGTGATTTCTAGCAGGTTCACAAAGTCCCTGCACACAAGTAGAGCACAACCAAGTAGATCGAAGCGGAAGCAAATATAAATGCTAGAATTGAACTTGTGAGGCAAACCAATAGAGAGACACGATGATTTGTTTCCCGAAGTTCGGATTCACCAATGCCACAAAGGCCGTCACAAAGACAAGGTGAATCCTACTCTCCGTTGAGGGCCTACGAAAGGCGGGCTTATCCACTCCAAGCCACTTTCCTCGGTTCCACTAGCTTGTGGCCCTTTTCCACGAAGGAGGCAAGGCCGGCCTATACAAACGATCCGCGGCTTACCACAAACACGGTAGCTCACCGGCGACGCCTAGCCGTCTAGGAGGCTTCACCTCCAAGAGTAACAAATGCTTCAAAGGTTGCTAGACTTCACCGCAAGTGCTCAAGCTATGGATTCACTCTTTGCTGTTGCAATTAGCTCTAGCAAGCTTTCTCTAGCTCACTCACAAGATCTCTCTCAACCCAAATCCAAAGATATTGATAGAATCAATCAACTCTCACAAAGAGAGGTTTGGGGAGAGCTTGCTGGTGCTTGGGAAGGCTCTAGGCGTGCAAGGAAGGCAAGGGAACCAGCAGCCCTCAAAGGAGAGGGCCAAGGGGTATAAATACCCCAAACTCCCAAACTAGCCGTTATAGCCGTTGGAAACCGGTCAGACCGGTTTTCAAAGGAAACTAGCCGTTAGGGCTGTCAGAGGCCAAACCGGTCAGACCGGTTTCCCAAACCGGTCAGACCGGTTTGGGTCCTGACAGCACACTAACCCCAAACACTACACTCTCAAGGCTATCTCACAAGGGTTGATCTATTGAGCACTTTGGTGTTATCCCACAACTAAATGTTGCATCCCTCTTGATAGTACGGCATACCTATACGCAAGAAAATAAATAACAAATGAATCTTGCACTTGAGCTTCAACTTCTTGATTATTGCCATACTTGATCATTCTCAACTTGAGGGCTCACAACACTTCTTCATAGCTGAGCAAATCCAATCTTGAGCTAGGCTTAGAATTTCCAAGTGTATGGACCAATTCATAAGCCATTCCAATATATGATCAATAAAGAATTAGACGCATTGCATAGCTTCACTCGTAAGGCTTGATTAGTGCATAGAGATTAAACCATGATGCTAGTCTTCACCCTAGCAAAGTCCCTCGGCTACAAGACCAACTTGCCCTTCTCTTTGCTTGGTACCTGGACACTCCCATCTAGCTTAACTCTTTCACCATATCTAGCCACTTTGAGCTCCACTTTACATTGCATCATCATGAATACCACTTTGAAATCCATGTCTTCAATTAACTTGAAATATCTTCAATATTGTCTTGTATGTTGTCTTTGGTAAATAACTTGTCCATGAGCTTCCATGTACTTGAGACCACTTGTATACTATAGTAATCATGTCTCAATTTGATTCAAACCATAGCCATGGATCAAGCCCAAAGAAATCCCAATTTCGTAATTAATTTATCCCAAAACCCTTTGACAAGTATCTTATTAACGAGACCAACCAATATGCATAAGACCATGTCTCATTTATCATTTCCAAACACTTGTCATTGTATCACTTTGTTGCATGGGATTACCATCACTTGTTTGCTTTTATGTCATTTGTACCAACAATGAGCTCTCATTCTTCAACAAGTATGTTTCATGATTATCCATAAGAATAAGACCCTGCTCATATACTTAAACAAACAAGTTAAATTACAAATCATGTTGTCATCCAAAATCACCAAAACAATTAAGTGCCAGCAGCCAACACATTTTGGGTGGTGGTATGCTTTCTGCCCACAAATGCGGCTCTTGATCTCTCAGACACTCTAGCTAGCACATGGGGTCCATCAATGGCTCCAACACAGTCCTACATAAGGTTGCATTAATTAGTACTAGTAGATAGACAATTTTGGCTGGTGTATGATGGACAAATGGAATAGAACCAAACCTTGAAGTAAGGGCTCCACTTTCTTTTGTTTGTGATTTTAGTTGGAACTGCTGGTGACCGTGGAAGGATCAACTCAGACCTAAGTTCTCCAACAGGATACAACAACTCAGACGTAGGGTTTCTTTTTTTACATGCCTACGTAGGGTTTCAACAGACCTTAAAAGGGGCACGTGAACACATCTAAATTTTTGGTTGTGGCCAACAACATGAAGAAACATGGCAACTTGCTCTTCAATGTTGCGATGTATGCTATCTTTGAGCAGACCCTGTTACGGAACAGGTCATAAAGTTGCAATAAAGGGGCTCTCTTCATCCCAACGGTGTTCACACATTGGGTGCCATTTGATTGGTAGATAAAGGCTATATTTTTTTTTGCCTTTGTTCATCCCTAGGAAGCATTGGGCCATAGTTAATGGTTCGTCTAGCATGTGCCAGTCTCCTAAACCTAGCAGCAATCCAGGCAGATATCACACCCACAAGAGCTGCACCCCCAATTATGATCTCTCGGCGCCTTGCAACTTTGATCATCCATGGCATAAACCGATCAATCTATTAGAACATGTTACTGATGAACATCCTAGATTATTGTATCAATCAAAAAAAATCTAGCACGGCTGCGACATTTGAATATACGCCACCCAGTGCCATTGTGCATCATCGACCAACTTGCTACCGCTCAGCTATATAAAACAAAAATCCGATTACATGAGCTCAAGAAACAGTAGATTAGAAGAATCAATCGCAATATACACCAGATCTGGCCGCAAAGATAGTGAAAGGACCTTGATGTCACCTAGAGGGGGGGTGAATAGGTGAATCTGCAATTTACAAAACTTTTTCACACTGTCAGTACCAAAACCGGTCAGACCGGTTTCCCAAACCGGTCAGGAAGGCAGCAAATGGCGTTACTTATAAGGGTTTCGAGGAGCTACTGAAACTCGTGAAGAATATTCTGCCAGAGGGTAACGAATTGCCATCGACGACTTACGAAGCAAAACATGTTGTTTGCCCTCTCGGATTGGAGGTGCAGAAGATATATGCATGTCCTAATGACTGTATCCTCTATCGCAGACAGTACGAACACTTGGATCGTTGTCCGGTTTGCACCTGCGCGCGATACAAGATCAGGCGGGACGACCCTGGTGATGTTGGGGGAGAGCGTTCTAAGAAAAAAATCCCTGCGAAGGTGATGTGGTATTTCCCTCTGATACCCCGTCTGAAGCGTTTGTTCAGGAACAAAGACCATGCCAAACTGATGCGCTGGCACAAAGAAGAACGTAAGCAGGATGGCATGTTGAGACCCCCCGCCGATGGATCCCAGTGGAGGAACATCGACAGAGCATTCCCAGAGTTTGATGCTGATGCGAGGAATGTTAAGCTTGGTTTAAGTACCGATGGCATGAACCCTTTCGGTGAAATGAGCAGTAGTCATAGCACTTGGCCCGTGACTGTTTGTATCTACAACCTACCCCCCTGGCTCTGCATGAAGCGGAAGTTCATTATGATGCCAGTGCTCATCGAAGGCCCAAAGCAACCTGGCAACGACATTGATGTGTACCTAAGACCATTGGTTGACGAACTTTTACAGATGTGGAAGAATGAAGGTGTTAGCATGTGGGATGAGGACAAGCAGGAGCAGTTTGACCTTCGAGCACTGCTTTTCATAAGCATCAACGACTGGCCTGCACTAAGTAACCTATCAGGACAATCAAACAAAGGATATAAAGCATGCACTCACTGTTTAGAGGAAACCGAAAGCATGTATTTGAAACATTGTCGTAAAGTTGTGTACATGGGTCACCGTCGATTCCTTCCGGCGAAGCATGAGCTACGAAAGAAATGTGCGCATTTTGGCGGGAATGCTGACCGCCGTACAAAGCCGAGACACCGGAGTGGAGAAGAGCTATTTGATATGGTGAAGGACCTACACGTGGTGTTTGGCAAGGGAGACGGAAGCCAGGCTGCTCCGACGGGCGAGGATGGTCGTGCCGCGATGTGGAAGAAGAAGTCTATCTTTTGGGAGCTACCTTATTGGCAACGTTTAGAGGTCCGTAACGCGATTGATGTGATGCATCTGACGAAGAATCTTTGCGTGAACTTGATAAGCTTCCTGGGTACTTATGGGAAGCCAAAAGATACACTAGAAGCACGTCAGGAGCTGAAACGATTGAAGCAACGGACTGATCTACATCCAGAAAAGAGAGACAAAGGACGCCAGTACTTGCATCCTGCCAGCTTCACTCTCAGCAAAGAAGAGAAGGCAAGCATGTTTGAATGCTTGAACAGTATCAAGGTTCCGTCTGGCTACTCCTCCAATATTAAGGGAATAATAAATATGAAAGAGAAGAAGTTCACAAACCTAAACCTCACCCAGACCGAATCCACGTCGCCATTGTAGAAATCATGGTCCTTCACGCCTACTTTGATCATGCGCACTTTCTTTCTTGATTCTTGTTCGTCTGTAGCTTGCTCTCCATTTCAGGAGGGACCATAGGCTCGCCAAGCTTAAACGGCCACTTCAATGTTGTGTTTACAGGCACGTCTGCTTCTCCCAGGAGTTGCTCTCTGGATAGTCCAGTCTCAGCCTGAAATTCTGCTAATTTGAGCTCGTGCGTAGTTGGCAATCGAGCCAAGGGCTGCTGAGGTTGCTGGCCGAGCTCAGGAACCTTTTTGGATGTGCCCGCCTCCTTATCTGTAGCCTTCCGCTTTCGGCGAGATTTGAGTAATGAGCGGTCATAGTCTGTTATTAGTACTTCCTTCTGTTGACCCTTGCTCAAATTACCGAGGAATGATTTGACGACAGTGGCATCAAACTTCGGCTCCGGCTCCGGTTTTTTCCTCCACTCGGCCATTTGCCTCTTTGTGTCTGCTTTCACCCAGGCTTCGAGCTCTTTTGGGGTCTTCTCACCCGCTCTTTTCTCTGGTGCGGGCTTCTCTTTGGATTTCCGCACGTTCTTCCCTTGTGGAGTGGGGGCGGAGGCTTTAGTGCGGCGCTGCCTCTTCGGCCGAGGGGACGGAGACCTCCGCGGCGGAGAGGACGGAGACCTCCGCGGCGGAGGGGACGGGCTTGCATCAGGAGCTCCAGGAGAATCGGAGACGGGGGAGGTGACGGAGGCTTCTTGGTACCCGCAGGTGTACCGGGTATGACGACATCTGTCTTGCTCCATAGAATGATGTAGCGAGAACACTGACCGAGTTTTGTTTCTCCGTCACCTCCGGGTATGTCAAGTTCCAAGTCTTCCCAGCTGGCGACGACTTGCTCCACCTCAACAGGTACGTAACCATGTGGAATGTCATTGCAGTGCCATTTTTGCCCTTCTTCCACACGTTTGGTCTAGATTGATCACCTTTTGAGAAATTGCATTGAGGAATGCACATAGCTTCACAATGGCTTTCCGCACGTTAACTGGTAGCACACCCCTGAGTATGACGGGAAGCAGCTGTGTCATCAACACATGGCAGTCGTGAGACTTCAGGTTTGTGAACTTCTTCTCTTTCATATTTATTATTCCCTTAATATTGGAGGAGTAGTCAGACGGATCCTTGATACTGTCCAAGAATTCAAACATGCTTGCCTTCTCTTCTTTGCTGAGAGTGAAGCTGGCAGGACGCAAGTACTGGCGTCCTTTGTCTCTCTTTTCTGGATGTAGATCAGTCCGTTGATTCAATCGTTTCAACTCCTGACGTGCTTCCAGTGTATCTTTTGGCTTCCCATAAATACCTAGGAAGCTTATCAAGTTCATGCAAAGATTCTTCGTCAGATGCATCACATCAATCGCGTTACGGACCTCAAAAAGTTGCCAATAAGGTAGCTCCCAAAAGATAGACTTCTTACTGCGTTAACATTTTTAGTTGGTTCATTTTAAGTTTATCCAAGTTACTATAAGTGAAATGAAATCCCAGTTGTAACCCAGTTAATGAAGTGTAAGTGACATTAAGCATAATAAACATCATCTTCTAATCAAAAACGATCCAGGCCGCTCGTGACCCTGAGCAAGGCTATCATGATAGATTTACACTCTGCAAAGGTTTCGCCCTTTACCCACCAAGTCGCGTAAAAGTTCAAGGAACTTTAAACCCAACCATGCGGAGGTGGATCAGACCTCACAAACACCACACTTCCGAGGTGTGATCGCATAGGGACGCACGAGGCTTTTCACAAGACACCCCTAACAAGACAGTAGCTGTTGCAGTAATACAAGGTGGTGAGACCTTAGGCACCGAGATTGACTTACTCTCAGGGCACTCCCGTAAGAGAGGTCAATGGCGTCCAGAGCGTGGGCACGCAAGCCAGCAAGTAAATAAAAGAGCAACGTGTGGGGCTACCACACGGGACTTGGTCTAACGAGACCTAGCCGACGGGGCTACCGTCCTCGGTGGAATCGGGAATCACCCCGTGCCTTGCTCCCACAACATGCGTCGGCCCGTCGGTAACCACTGTCAAGCTAGAGACGTACAAGCTACTTGTCCAAGACCAGAGCCATTATAGTCCTGGTGGCGACGACTGGCTCCTGGGTTGCCGCATTTTGAAACGGTCCTTACGGAGAGACACTAGGGCCTGGCACGCAGCTGACGCGCCCAGTTCCCTTAATCATGTTGCTAAAAAGCATATTTTAACATTTAAGTTGAAGTGAACCATTACGTCAAGATTAACAGCAATAGTAAGGGTGACAGTAGCTGCGCATAGCAAATATTCTACCCATATGCATAAACCCAAGGTAATTCAAGGATAGGATACATCAAACTAGGTACAACCTTAAGGTACATCAAATTAGACACATGCATGTATGAAATAAATGATTAAAGGGTGAATAGGTAGCAAGGATTGTCCGTTCTATAACTTGCCTCAAATCCGATATATACACTTTAGTCTTCGAGTCTTGATCTTCAATTCCTCTTCTTGAATCCTCTTGATGGCGTTCCTCTACTCGCAGCATCATCGGCACAAACATACAAGCAAACAAACATAATAACTAAGAACAATACACCAAACAGAAGAAAGGCTTTAAAAGAGCGCGCTAAAGGATAGGGCTTGGCTCGATGAACACGCGAGCGCAAGAATCGCTGAAAACGGAGTTACGGTTGGAAAGATGCAACTATCAAAGGGTTTGTATTTAATGAAAGACTATAAGCTTCATTCATTTTAATTTAAGAAAAACCTTGTATAAGTAATGAATACAAATTATATTTTGACCTTTAGAAAAACGAAGTAAACTTAGTCATATTTTAATTATAATTATTCAAGTATAATTTATTCAAATTAAAACATTAACTTGAAATGAAGCATTGAGAGCAACTAACCGAATAACTTTATGAATCGTGTTGAACCAATCAATATTATGATAGAAACACATTTATGTTGGATATGTATCAATTATTAATGATTATTTATGAAAACACGAATTGAAACTCTAATTTGCTTTTAAATTAGAAAAGCTAGTTATTAAATAATAAACATTAATCATATTAATATTTATTTATGAAAAATTGAAGTGAAACTTAATTGTTATTTTATTCAAAAAAAACTAATTAAATAAATATTAATCATGTTAACATCAATATGAAAAACCGGAGTATAAACCTTAATTAGATTTTAATTAAGAAAGAAAAGCATTAGATAGCATTTAATCAACTTAATATTAAATAAAATTCAGAAACTTGAAACATGGTAATTGACAGTGCTAGCGGGTAGTTTATGTTGATATGAATCTAACGCAACGAAAACGGATCGAATCGGAGTTAAAACGCGGAATCTATGGGTTAAATAGGATTTCAGGGACCTATACGTGATTATCCATAAACTGCAGGGGGTTATACGCAAAACAAGGGCTGTCTTGTAATTACTTTTGAACTGAGGGTGGACGGCGGCTTGATTTCCATACACTCCACGGGCTCTTTAGCAAAACCGGCAGCGCTGACCGGTATGGTTAGGTTTGACCGGGGAACTTGGGGCGCTGACGGCCGCCGAATCACGATCTAACGATCCAGATCAAATCGTGCAGGGCTTGGACGAAAGTGAAAGGGTCTAATCTTCCTAGGGGGTTTTCCGCAAAAGCTCAAGGGAGCTCTCGGCGGGCCATGGCCGAGGGGCGGCTCTGGTGCTCGGCTCGCCGACGGTGAGGTGGTCTAGGGCGGCGGCGAAGTAGCGCATGGGAGAGAGGAGACATAGGAAAACGTGTTGGTGTGCTCACCGCTGGAGAAGATGACCGGGATTCGGCCCTCGGCGGAGGACAGGGTCCGGCGGCGGGGTGTTTGCGGAGGCGGCGAGGTCCGGCGACTTGGTGGCGGCGAGGGCTGGTGGCGAACGTTCGGCTCGTCGAGGGGAACCTCCTGGTGGCTTCGGCTTCACTCGGCGGGCCGCGGTCTCGGCGAATCGAGGCGGAGGGCGGCCTGCGGCGCTCGGCGGTGTGGCGCTCCCGTGGAGGGGCCCGTCCGGTGGCCGAACGACGATGATGACCGGCGGGAGAGCTCCATCTCGATGAGGAGAAGCTCAAGGCATTCTCGGTTTGCCCCGGCGTGCGGCAAGCGCGGCGAATCGCCGGCAATTGCGGCGGCGGCGCTCGGCACAGAGGAGAGGGCAGCGGCGCAGGGGGATGGAGCGGCGGTGGTGGGATGATGAGAGACGATGGCGGCCGGCGGCTTATGTAGGGCCGAAGGAGCACGGGCGGAGCTCGGATGCTGAGGTGGCGCTAACGCCAATGCGTCCACGGCACGCACGCCAAGGCCTCGGCCTGGCGGCGGCGCACAGCGCCTGGTGGCGCAGGGAGCGGGGAAGCGGGCCGTGTGGGCCGAAAGGGGGGAGAGTCGGGCTGGGGAGAGGAGCTTGTGCCGAGCAGCGGGCTGCGGGAAAAGGCGGGGCGCGGAGTGGGCCGATGATGGGGGGAGAAAGCTGGGCCGGTTGGGCCGCAAGGATAGAGAGGTGGTGGGCCGCACGCGGGAAAAGAATAGAGGGACGGGAAACAGGCCGGGAAAAGTTGGAGGGGCACAAACGGACTCAGGCCAGAATAACTCTTCTAGGGCTCAAAACAACGCAATTCAAACTCGAATTTAAACTAGATTTAAATTCTTATTTGAACCACACACAAGCAAAACTCATTGCAACAGCATGAATGCAACATTCAAAGCAATTTTTTTTATATTTCACAAATAGTTTTTTTTCTTTCTATTCTAAATTCCCTGTAAACTAAACAAAGCTTGGAAACTTTTAGAAAATTGAGAAAATTATTGGATGGAGTTACGGTTGGAAAGATACAACTATCAAAGGGTTTGTATTTAATGAAAGACTATAAGCTTCATTCATTTTAATTTAAGAAAAACCTTGTATAAGTAATGAATACAAATTATATTTTGACCTTTAGAAAAACGAAGTAAACTTAGTCATATTTTAATTATAATTATTCAAGT
>OAMR01000124.1:85226-121374 GCA_900205405.1 Echinochloa crus-galli
AGCGAGTGAACTCATCCCGCGCGTGAGGGACCAGGTCAATTTGGTCCAAAGTTGGACTGGTGGTGGGCCTCACTCTGTAAAATTGCCGCGGGCTCTTCGGAGATCGTGCGTGACGTGCCGGGCGTCACTACCCATCGCCTTCCCTGCCTTCGTCCTCACTTTTCATCGCGTTCCTCACCTTCGTCCTCACATTCCATCGCCTTCCTCGCCTTCGTCTTCCTCGCGATTGCAACCCCACTCTGTCTCCCACCATGACGCGCAGTATATATCAACCGCCGTTCGCGCAGTATATATCAACTGCCCCATTCGCCGCAGCGTTCTCCATCCCATTTGCTGTCGTTTCCCAAACCTCTCCTGTCTCGCATCTTTCAATCTGACCGGTGAGCTAGATCTGCGTTGTGTTGTTCTTGAAACCCGGTCCGGTGACAAACACAAGTTGACGGGCACTGTTAACGCCTCGCATTCGTAGCAACCCACGAGCGCGCAGTATATATCAACCGCCCCATTCGCCGCAGCGTTCTCCATCCCATTTGCTGCCGTTTCCCAAACCTCTCCTGTCTCGCATCTTTCCATCTGACCGGTGAGGTAGATCTGCGTTGTGTTATTCTTGAAACCCGGTCCGGCGGCGTACATGCTCGCTATGTTCCTGTGGCGAGCAAATTGTGGCGCCGAGCATGCACTCGTTCGACCGGTGATATACGGTAATGCTCACCGGACAATGTTTGTGGATGCTTGATACATGCTTTTTAAATGAACTAGTGTTTGTGTGCACATTCCGGATCGTAGCGGCTATCCGGTACGATCAACGGACTCTCCTTCCTATATAACATGGAACCAACCTTAGGACTTGCGAATATCAATGTGAAAAAGACAAAACACTGTGCGCCCGTGAGGGAACAGGTAGCGAATATCAATGTGAAAAAGACAAAACACTGTGCGCCCGTGAGGGAACAGGTAGCGAATATCAATGTGAAAAAGACAAAACACTGTGCGCCCGTGAGGGAACAGGTAGCGAATATCAATGTGAAAAAGACAAAACACTGTGCGCCCGTGAGGGAACAGGTAGCGAATATCAATGTGAAAAAGACAAAACACTGTGCGCCCGTGAGGGAACAGGTAGCGAATATCAATGTGAAAAAGACAAAACACTGTGCGCCCGTGAGGGAACAGGTAGCGAATATCAATGAGGGAAAGCCGCTTCCATGCATGCCTGGTCAAAAGGGCAATCAATATATGCCCAGAAAAAATACGATGTGCATGCGCATCCGCGCTGCATCTGTGAAGAATCACAAGCCAACAGTAACTAGCATCGCCGCGCATATAAATAGACACCAATACCTGGTGTACCAGGACAACACTCTTCAAGCCACCAATATGTGGTGCCCGTCCTGTTCGCTTGGATTATCAGCTACCAGCCAGCAGTGTTTTTCTCTCAGCAAAAACCAGCACCTCCTCCTCATGAGCTCGACGAGGGAGAAAAAGCAACGCGCTGGGGGAGTGCAGTATTGATGCCATAAGAAAGCTAGCGAGCGGCGATGCGGATGCCGGGCGAGAGGAGTGGACGATGGACCTCAGCGACGCTGAGATGGGAGTCGACTTCGCTAGAAAGCTAGCGAATGATGGCGAGATGGGCGTCGATTTCGTGAGGGAGCTCATCGAGGACGCCCGTCAGGGTGAAGTCTCAGCGCCGAGGATAACTTGAATGCCGCCCTCTTCCATTCATGCAGCCGCACAAGGTTCTTCAGTTGGTGTGATGCCACAAGAAAACTAGCGAGAGGTCTGTGCAGACTATGCTGGTTTCTCTTGGGCTGAATACCTTACTGTTGTAGCCTAAGTACTGCCAAATAGGCAGTTCATGTCTTTTTATCTCTAAACGGCCCAGTACTCCGTACATGATAAAAGCTAGCAGCTGCCTTAACCATTGAATAAGGATGGTTCAAGAGATAGCCTTCCTTGTACATAGGCCGGTTGCCGCCTCGGGTGACAACGTGGCGCCCGGCGGGCGTCTGTCGCCGCTCTGCGTCCCGCACGCCTGGGGGTGCCACCTGTATCCCGGGATGTCTCCGCGTCGTCCCGGGCTGTCTCCGAGGCAGCCTAGGACCCCGGGGTCACTTTTTTTTGTGGAGACGGGTCTCCCGCCCACGACCGATGAAGCGTCAGACGCCTTATGATGCGAGGTCTACTGGGCCTTTCGTTTGAGCTGGGCCGATGGGACGGGTCGGGGCCCATATCGACGGAGTCACCGGACATTGTATTACCGGACGAATCTAAGGCTCTAACAGGTGGTCACAACGGTCTCACCGGACAGCGTATCACCGGACGGACCTGATGCTCTATCCGGTGATCTCATGGTGTCACCGTTGATTGCTAACATGAACTACTACCGTGGCATCATCTCAATTCTAGGAGTGCAGCAACAAGCACAGCAGCCGAGGCTAAGTAGAAGACGCATTACAGTTCATACACTTACAGTATTTTGAAAGCTTACAGTAACAAATTACAGTCGGCCATTAGCCGTATACAAGAACAAAGGTACAAAGGCAGTTTGGGGGTATCCACAGCATGGTATGCTACATGAACTGGTCGCAAGTTTTCTTGTACCATCATGCCAACTGAAGATTCTGAGGCGGATGAATAGGAGGTGAGGAGCAGCATTCAGGTTACCCTCGGCGCCGACACTTGCCCGGTTCGCAATGATCGACCTCTGTCCTGCCATTGTTGATCTCAGTCCCGGCCTTCTGCCAAAAATCCTGATGCTGCTCTCGCGCTTCATCTACTTCGCCGCTCGCAAGGTTTCTTCTAGCATCAGTAGCACATACCCTTGTGCTCTTCTCCCCCATACGCTACTACTACTGGAGCACTCGTCAGGAGGCTGAAAGAATTTTGCGTGCTCGTTATGATGAACATCGGCATGTGCACGATGGCCGGCAGCGGTCAGATCACTTTTGTCACGGACATACTGTTGGTCAACAGACATGTTAGTCCACTGACACAGGTTGTTGGATGCACCCGGGACTCATCTTCCTCTCTCAGCAACATGGTTGATTACTTCTCTGAATCCAGTTGCACTGCTTGAGATGACCATTTCCCTCCTAAGCCATCTGAAACTGCTTCTGCTCCTATGCTTTCTTCCTCTTCATCAGCCAAACACCATCACGATCGATCCACGCATATTAGCCGCAATCACCGAGCTTCTGCACTAAAATTGATCAGCGAATCAGAACATCGATCGCAGAACGGACCAAATCCAAGGGAAAACGTAAAGAAAGGCTTACCAATCGTAAAGGGCATCTGAAGTACCTCCGGCCCGGGTCGTCGTCGCTCCTTTCGTGTCCAGGGAGGCACCGTCCTATCAGACTACCGGCGCCGTCAACATCTCAATCTCCGCGACTCCTCTTCCTTTCGACGACGATGCGAACCACCGTGGCGAGCGCGACCTTGACGACGCCATGGCGGCAGCCTCCCTCCCGCATGCCCCCTCGTTGGCAGGAACCCTAGGTCCGCCACGAACCCTAGGCCCGACCTTCCGATCCGATAATGGGCTCGAACTATATTAGATCAACCATTTCAATCTAAACTATACTACAAAAACGTTATCCCAATCTTTGTTGATTGACTATTCTACCCTTGATGCAAAAAGTTAATCCCGGAATGGCCATTACGACGGCTGTACCGCCATTCAATTTTTCTTCAACTACTGTAAAAAGATTGAACTTTTTTTATCATTAAGCTACATGGTACAGAACAAAATCTAAGAGTATACAGTTAGAAAATAAATAACATAGTAGGTAGTTTTTTTTATGCAAACAACTTGGTATTTTTTTTATGTGTTATGTTTTCTTACTTATATACACAACATAGTTTTTTTGTATTTATTCAAAGTACTATGACTTTGTACTTGTAGTGTCTAGCTTGTAGTATAAATTTATGTCACAAAGTTGATAAATTATTCTTTATATTTAACACCCGTATAGAGCTTTATTATGGCAACACACAAATAATCATAACTACTACACCTACCCCTACTTGTACTGCTCCTTTTTTCCTCAAGTTTATGCTCATTTTCTTTTGGTTTTCTGCTTCTCCACACAATGGTAAAATTGAGCCGAATAATAATGTATGGTGAAATGTCTCTTCCCCTCACAATAGAATCAATCTTAACTCCAAAATTAAATACAAATTTGATATAATCTTGGTTGATGCTCGATATTCTTCTGAAATCGACTTTGACATGTCTTTGTCTCCCCAAAATTCATTGTTTTTCTTTTTGAAAGAAACACACAACAAATTTACTGCCCAGTTATGGTTGAGTAGACAATAAATCCTTACAATTTAGAAAAAAAAATTGACGTTGTCGTTGGCTGCTCCTCGATGGGCAAGAATTGTCAATTCCGGGACATTTTGTTCCTTGAGTTTAATGGATGTAGTTGCCCTCTGTTTCTCATTTTTTTGGTACATAGCAACTCTGGTAGTTGTTCACTTCACTGCTTGCACAAAGCACCTCTCTTCAATCTTTATCTTCTCTAATCCCTCATTCTTGAATCTAAAATATGCATAACATAATTGTAGTTAGAGTTGATGCTTCTACAGCGGAAATAATTCTTAGTTCTCGTACCTTCTTTGGTAACATGATGTCGCTGCAAATTAGATTATTTGATACCACACATGTGGTGATGCTATTTATTTATTATTTATTTATTATTTATTTGTTATGATTATATGATTTGGTTGTTGGTTTTATGACTCTTCAATGATCTAAACCGTCAGATATTCAGAAAATTCAATGGCGCTATATATGTTTTTCTTTATTGTTAAGTACTTTCTAACCCTAGCATATTTTATTTAAATTTTAATAAAGATAATTTCTACCTAATTATAAAGTAAGGATTGATTATGCGGTACGTCATAATTTTACAAAAAACCCCTAGTATTTATAGAAATCAACCCACCGTTCTTTGATAAATTGTAATTTTTTAAAAAAACCATGACGATTGATCTAATCAATCTGTGGTGCCTCGTCTCCTCTCGCCGTCCCGTGGAAGCACACCCGCCCTTCGTCTTCTCACATCGCTTGCAACCCCATCGTTGCCCTATCGTCGTCCCTGAGCACGGCGTCTGCCGAGGATGCCTCGTTTGTCTTTCTCCTCATCAGATACGGAATCTGCGGCGTTTATGGCTCATGCGCGTTTTCTCTTACAATGTCTCCTTCATCCTAGCAACACACGGGCATTAATCAATCCGTAGTACCTCGTCTTCTCTCACCGTCTCGCGCCACCGCATGCATCCGTTTCGTCTTCTTACGTCACTCGCAATACCTCGTCTTCTTTCATCGTCCTGCACCACCATACGCATCTTCTTGTCTTCTCGCTTTGCTCGCACCCCCATCATTGGCCTGATGTGGCCTGATGTTGGGCTTGCTGTAAACCTCTTAGCGTTTTAAGTTCTGAGATGGGCCGGGCCAAACAATGGTACGCTATTTCTCCTCCTATCCTCCCTTTCTGGGCCTGGCTCAACCATAGAACTCTTCTTGTGTGTGTACTTTTGCACACGATATTTCTTTTGTATTGATGGAATAGATTATTTGAAGTATTTCCACGAAAAAAATTGGTAGCAAAAATCGATGTATCAACAAAAGGAAACCCAATCCTTCAAACTACTGTAAATGGATTTATGGCACTTGCATTGACATTAAGCGTGCTGTTGTGATGAGCGCACGACGGCGCCAAAGCTTTCTCGCCCAGCCTTGCCTATTCCGAGGGTATCACTTATCAGCAATTCAGCATCATCTTTATTACTTGCGTCTCTCTCCGCGGCCCATCTGCAACGAGAGTCACATTTGCAGGAAAGAGAAGGACAGGGAGTGGCGTCCCACCACCGCCCACCTTGCTGCCGACACCTGTCGAGGATCAAGGAAGGACGGAGCTATAGCTAGCCCCAGCGAGCGACGACCAACACGTACAAACAGGGACCACGCCGCAAAATCCCGCTCCAAAGCGAGGCCTTGTCCCGTGCTGAAGCATCGCCATCCCACCCCCCACTACTGCTCGATCGGATCCCTTGGAATCACCACGCGCACCGCATCTCACGCAACCCAACCCATCGCATCGCATCGCTCAAAGTGGAGATGAAGCCAACGGCGACGCGAGCGAGCGATGTGCCCCCTTGGTGCTCTTAATTCCATCTCTCCGGTCGCTGGTGGCCCTTGCGACGACGCGTCAAGCCTTCGTCCACCCGCTGGTCGGTCACGCGCTGCTACCACTAATACGTACGTGTAGCTAGGTAGTTAGTCCCGGATACCGTAGGTGCAAGGGCAGCGGCGATAAGGCAACCGAGTTGACCGGCGGACAACCTACCTCCTACCTGAGACCAGTGCGCGCGCTGCTGTCCATAACGTGACTACCTCACAGCGCTCTGATCTCTCGGCAGAGCCTATCTAATGGTCTCTCTTTTTCTCTCTCAAGCCACCTGTTCCTGCTGGTCCATGTGCTAATTTGTGAATCTAGCTAGTAGACCTTTCTTTGTACCTGATGATCAGGGAGGACCAACCAGGACGCAGTGACTTTACCGGCGACCGATTTGCTAAGTTTTCTAGCTAGTTTTGCTTCACCACGTACTTCTGGTCAAGAGCACTGCATGCTGTTTTCTCATGGACCATATATACACGGAGGTAGCCGGGTGGCAGAGATGGATTGATGATGACAAAGGGCAACCCCATTCCTTTAATCAGTTCACAAAGCAGACCTCATATATATATGGTCCCAACTCCCAACTCCATGGCCGACAGAACAAGCTAGCAGTCTCTTTTAGGTTTTTGGAAAGACTTGAGAGCAAAACTAGATGTTGTTTCATATAGTTCAGTGCCGACACCTGTCGAGGATCAAGGAAGGACGGAGCTATAGCTACCCCAGCGGAGCGACGACCAACACGTACAAACAGGGACCACGCCGCAAAATCCCGCTCCAAAGCGAGGCCTTGTCCCGTGCTGAAGCATCGCCATCCCACCCCCCACTACTGCTCGATCGGATCCCTTGGAATCACCACGCGCACCGCATCTCACGCAACCCAACCCATCGCATCGCATCGCTCAAAGTGGAGATGAAGCCAACGGCGACGCGAGCGAGCGATGTGCCCCCTTGGTGCTCTTAATTCCATCTCTCCGGTCGCTGGTGGCCCTTGCGACGACGCGTCAAGCCTTCGTCCACCCGCTGGTCGGTCACGCGCTGCTACCACTAATACGTACGTGTAGCTAGGTAGTTAGTCCCGGATACCGTAGGTGCAAGGGCAGCGGCGATAAGGCAACCGAGTTGACCGGCGGACAACCTACCTCCTACCTGAGACCAGTGCGCGCGCTGCTGTCCATAACGTGACTACCTCACAGCGCTCTGATCTCTCGGCAGAGCCTATCTAATGGTCTCTCTTTTTCTCTCTCAAGCCACCTGTTCCTGCTGGTCCATGTGCTAATTTGTGAATCTAGCTAGTAGACCTTTCTTTGTACCTGATGATCAGGGAGGACCAACCAGGACGCAGTGACTTTACCGGCGACCGATTTGCTAAGTTTTCTAGCTAGTTTTGCTTCACCACGTACTTCTGGTCAAGAGCACTGCATGCTGTTTTCTCATGGACCATATATACACGGAGGTAGGCGGGTGGAAGAGATGGATTGACGATGACAAAGGGCAACCCCATTCCTTTAATCAGTTCACAAAGCAGACCTCATATATATATGGTCCCAACTCCCAACTCCATGGCCGACAGAACAAGCTAGCAGTCTCTTTTAGGTTTTTGGAAAGACTTCAGAGCAAAACTAGATAGTAGGAGATTTTCAGCGGCAGTTCACACAGGCACATCATCATATGGCCAGCATGCAGGACCCATCATCTGCTCGATCAAGTGGACTATACTTATATAGCGGTCAGTGCTCAGTGGTCAGTTGAGCACATGGATTATATTTGTTTCTCTTCCTATTGCAACGATATAATAAATTAAACCTCCATCTAGCTAGTGTCATATGTGTGCGCTCGATTATAACATCTTTAATTTGGCACCTTTTCAATCCACCAACAAATGCAAAATGCGAGGACAAAAGGAGCCCGGAGATGACGATCAATGATAGCGACGACCAACACGTACAAACAGGGACCACGCCGCAAAATCCCGCTCCAAAGCGAGGCCTTGTCCCGTGCTGAAGCATCGCCATCCCACCCCCCACTACTGCTCGATCGGATCCCTTGGAATCACCACGCGCACCGCATCTCACGCAACCCAACCCATCGCATCGCATCGCTCAAAGTGGAGATGAAGCCAACGGCGACGCGAGCGAGCGATGTGCCCCCTTGGTGCTCTTCGATCTCTCCAGTCGCTGGTGGTCCGGCGCCCTGGCCCTTGCGACGACGCGTCAAGCCAGCAGTAGTCTCGGTGGGAGCCGATCGATCGGGCGGCCACGCGCGCGCCGCTCCCACTAATACGTGCGTCACACGGTGTAGTGTAGCTAGGTAGTTAGTCCCGGATCGGATATAGTCGACCGACCGTAGGTGCAAGTGCAGCAGCGATATAGTTGACCGGCGGGCTACCTACCTCCTCTGCCTGAAACCAGTAGCGCGCGCTGTCCATAACTAACGTGATTATTACCTCGCAGCGCTCTGATCTCTCGGCAGAGCCTATCTAATGGTCTCTCTTTTTCTCTCTCAAGCCACCTGTTCCTGCTGGTCCATGTGCTAATTTGTGAATCTAGCTAGTAGACCTTTCTTTGTACCTGATGATCAGGGAGGACCAACCAGGACGCAGTGACTTTACCGGCGACCGATTTGCTAAGTTTTCTAGCTAGTTTTGCTTCACCACGTACTTCTGGTCAAGAGCACTGCATGCTGTTTTCTCATGGACCATATATACACGGAGGTAGCCGGGTGGCAGAGATGGATTGATGATGACAAAGGGCAACCCCATTCCTTTAATCAGTTCACAAAGCAGACCTCATATATATATGGTCCCAACTCCCAACTCCATGGCCGACAGAACAAGCTAGCAGTCTCTTTTAGGTTTTTGGAAAGACTTCAGAGCAAAACTAGATAGTAGGAGATTTTCAGCGGCAGTTCACACAGGCACATCATCATATGGCCAGCATGCAGGACCCATCATCTGCTCGATCAAGTGGACTATACTTATATAGCGGTCAGTGCTCAGTGGTCAGTTGAGCACATGGATTATATTTGTTTCTCTTCCTATTGCAACGATATAATAAATTAAACCTCCATCTAGCTAGTGTCATATGTGTGCGCTCGATTATAACATCTTTAATTTGGCACCTTTTCAATCCACCAACAAATGCAAAATGCGAGGACAAAAGGAGCCCGAGATGACGATCAATGATGATGCGTATGTGAAACAAAGCGATGGCTGCCATGATGCGCCACTGATCGAGTATACGTGCTTCTATTCCTCCAGCGATTCTTTAGTATCGACTCGATCATGCGTATATATATGAAACAAAGCGATGGCTGCGGGAAACGTACTGTATATACATCACGAGCACCAACGATCAAACAACCCCTTTCCTCGGTCACGTGACTACTTGTCAAAGCAATATTACCGTGAACGGAACGGAACATACAGGCAGCTTGTCAATGCCATCGTAGAGCAAGCCACGTCAGCGTTCTACATGGAGCATTGAGTTAGCTTTGGACTTGAGTGATATAGAGAAAAGAAAGGAAGAGGGTCATATACTCATATATATGTGCATACGTCAATATGTGTGTGGTGTGGGGCAGTAGGTAAAGCTGGGAGCACACGGGGCGGGGCACATGCAGCGGTGCGTGTCTGCGTGATGCGGGTGGGCGATAGCCGAGCAAGCAAGGCATCTGCTGATCCGCCCCCCATGCATCCAGGGCGCTGGACGCTGGCTGCCGTGGCTTACAAGGATCGTCACCGGGCGGCACGCGACCGTGATCGCCCGGTGACGAACGAAACCGTGATCGCGGTCGGTGATCTGATCCGCTCCATAGTGCTCGTCATGCGACGCAACCACCGCGGCTTGCAAACAAAGAAACCTATCCGCGGCAGGCGCAGTGCTGGTCCTGTCTCTTATACACATCTAGATGTGTATAAGAGACAGGCCACGGGGCGCGCGACACGTTGCACGGGCGCGAGCAGGGTGACGCCGGCCGGGGGCTTGCGAGGGGAGAGGGGATGACCCGTGCGTGCGCCCAGCCCAAGCCCCAAGGACGGCTACGATGCCGTCACCGACACTCGCGGGAGGTCCGGTCAGGTCAGGTGTACCGAACGACGGCCGTCGCCATCGCAGTCAGCGCCGTAAGAAAAAGTCCAAAGGACGCCGTCGGGAACGCATAAAACTGGGGCTTTCCCAAATTCACCTCCCAAATTTACTATAAAAAAGAAGATTTCCTATCACATCAAAATATCATAACATGCATGGAGTACTTAAATGTAGATAAAATAAAAAACTAATTGCACAGTTTTGTTATACTCTGCGAGACGAACATTTTAAGCCTAATTAATCAATTTTTGGACAATTTTCACAAATACAAACGAAATGCTTCAGTAGCGCAATGATTACGAAGTGACATCTTACTCCCAAATCCAACACCCCAATTCTAATATTTAAACAAGGCCTGGGGTGGTTTCCGCCGAGCGCGTGGGGGCGGGCGCGACGCCGACCTCCGAACGGAAATTCTTGGGTTGGGCAGGTGCTGGTGCTGCCACACGAGTGCAGAGTGCTATACTAGGCGCCTGCCAATTTACGTGGTCGCCAACGGTCGTCACTAGCTAGTATTTGCGGGATAAAGACGGATGATGCTAGCTTGAATTGGTGAGATGCGTACTACTGCAAGTTACAGCGGACAGTGACAGGGATCCGATCGACGGGTGCGAGCTGGGATGCGAGCTGTCGAACTGACCAGCAGGGATGATATATATGGCAAGAAAACGGAGACATCATGGCTGTAGAGTTAGGTGAGTGTATTTTACAGGTGGCCAGCCAGCCAGAGCCCCGCGAGAAAATCTTCTGCTCGGATAGAAAGAGACACCCGCCGGGAAGGGCTTCATTCGCTTCTAGAACTACTGCAGTTTAGCAGTCCTGTCAGTGTACTCCTGCTAATTGAGTGTGAAAGCACTTCCTGTGGCGCGTAAAGAAAGCTAAGCGGTCACGTGTACAGTAGCCGTGATTGTTTTAGATGCGTGCATGTGTGGCCTCGCATGGTTAGTGCTTAGTGGGTGCTAGGTTCTTTTCCTCGTTTGTTCCAGACTCGCTAGCATATGCGTGCAATTTCCTGCTTCTGTTTGTTCCAGGTTAAACCCCGAGCCAGATAGGTGTCAATTTAACAGTATGTTGCTTCTCTGTTCCAGGTTAAAATCTTCTTACTTGTGGCGAATGATTTTAATTTCTTGAGAGAAGATACATAGCACACCAGGAGCCTTCACGACGGAGCTTATTACCACTACACCATTCAATTAGTTGAAATTGCAATTCCATCGTCGTCACTAGCTAATGCTCACCACCTAATGCACCACCCATGCCGGCATGCCCAAAAGCCAGCGCGCACTAACCTATATCTATCTGTTGGAAAACGCATGCAGGCGTCATGGGCTAACGCAATTGGTTTAAGAAAAAAACTAGTGGGGGTGTGCGGGTAGATCAAGTACGCAACCATGCATGAACCACAAATGAAAAGGAAAAAAAAAACTATGACACAAACGGGGCAGAAAAGCTGGGATACAGATAGAACATGCACTGTCGTGGAAACGAGGCTGAAGAAAGAAAGAATCAAACAAAAAACAAGAGGGAGGGACGTGGAAGGAAGCGAGGGAAAGACAGTTTGAAATGTCTCGAATTTGGATTTCGCAACAACGGTAAAGAGGGATAGGAAGGGTCCTGGCAAGTAGCAGGAACGCCGCAGAGCGGCCGCCGATCCGACCCAACCCCGGCCACAAGGCGAGTTTTTACCCGTGCTGTGCTGCAACCGGACGGGGACCGGTCAGGGTGTCGGGATCCTGACGGCGCAACGGGCAAAAACGCGCCAACCCGCGCTCAAAAGCCCTCTCCTCTCTGCCCAGGGCACGGATAGCTAGATCATGAGGATCTTGCCGGCTTTATCCAAGCCGGATAAGCATTTATTATACATTTATACTGATGATCCTCTCAGGAGGAGTTTCGAACAGAGGCCGTCGAGTCGAGGCATGATCTTTTGTATGCTTCGATTTCGTGTGCCCAAGCAGAAAATGCTCCTCGCGCTACTACACATAATCGTTGCTCGACTATCTTTCGCAAAAGAAAAAGAAACATTACTGAAATACGTACTCGCATTATCCAAGATCCGGAATTTAGATAGCACCGGTGGATATGGACATGGACCTGTACGGTCATACAGTACAGATTTGGCCGATCAGGGTTTATAATCAGGCGAGTAATGAATGAGTGCTAGCAAAAAAAAATACAAAGGCGTTGTCCACTTCCGTGGAAAGGGAATGTGAAGGAATGTGAATTTAGTGAAAATGTCATCTTGAACACTGTAGTGTATTATAGCACTTTTCGTTTGTTTGTGATAATCGTTGTCCTACTATGACCTAACTAGGCTCAAAAGATTCATCTCGTCGTGTACATCAAAACCATGTACTTAGTTTTTTTATTTACCTATATTTAATACTCCATGTATAAAGAGAGAGATTTGATGTGACAGTAAATAGTGAAATTTAAAGAGAGAGTTTGAGGAAAGTTTTAGATTCGAAGGAAGTGAACACCGCCGAATGATTGACCTGCCAGAAATAGGCGCGGATAAGATAAAGCGCACCCATTTACCCCGCCTAGCCTTCCTTCCTTTCATGCCGCGCATTAAACGGGAGTCGGGTCAGACCCGCGCCGCGGAAATGGCCGGCGATGCGGAGTCGCCAGGGTTAGGGTCTCCCCCGCGTTCCGTTCCGTGCGCCTTCCCCTTCGCCGTCTCCCCGCTCTGGCCGATCCAGCCCGCCCGACGCGCGGGGGCGCCCTGCGGCGCGCGTGCCATCCGGCCCTCCACGGCGCCAGCCAATGCCGCGCGCCTGACCGTAGCTTTGGGGATCCGTTCCGCTCGGAGCTGCCCAGCCGACCTCGCCTGTACGGCCTGTCGCGGGAGGTTCGCTGCGAGATCCGGTGGCCGGCAAGATGCAGCACGATCAGCGCAAGAAGGTGGGTCCTTCGGATCGAGAGATCCCGCTCCGTTTCCAGCATTTCGCGAAAGCGGTTGAGCTTGTTTCCTTGGGGATTTGATCGGCCTGCTTTTTTTGGTGGCATTTGGGGTCTCCGTCCGCCGAACAATTCGTTTTTTCCCGTCTGTTTGGTACAGAATTTGTTGTTTCTCAGGTTCTAATACCTTTCTAACAGATTTCTAAGTCCTCTAGCGCTATCCTCCCCCATTTCTGTGCCGTGTCAACTCCAAACTTTGAATTTACCTTGCTACTTACGGAGTAGAGAGGTCAATTTTTCCACATGTTATGCTGACCGCTAGCCGTTGCTGATCTTTCTCCTCCTGCGTACTTTGAATGTTTGATATGATTATGTCATCTTTCAAACCTCGTTGAGTTCTGAAACCTTCTTTTTATTTTGGAAAAAAAGAAGGTGCGAAATTCGGCTCGTGTTCTTGCCGCAGCAGCTCGTAAATCACATGCAAAAGTTGACTGCATCCTGTGGCCTCGAGACGCAACCCCGCTAAGACACCGGGGCCGTTGCTTTTTTTCCCCTTTGTCGATGGGCAAAGCTGTGCTTTTTATTGTGTGGTTTGCCCCGATCTGTCCACGACATTTGACTTTACAAGATTTGCGTGCGAGGATTCCAGTTTTTGTCAACGAGTGCTTAAAGATCTTGCTTGTACAGGCAGTCTTGGTATGCAAAACAGTTGAATTTTGCGTCCATGGGGCGATGCTAGTTCTAGCTTCCCAATGGTTGACCCTCTGAATTTCGACCATTAAAAGCATTTGGATACCTGCAATGGTGTCTACAAACAGCCAATTATCGTATCATTTTGACTTATGCCGCACTTGTGGCTTGGCAATTGGCGTTGATTATTTGCATATGATTGAGAGAACTGATGGTCCACTGATCATTGAAGCCTTTTTACTGTGGAGGAGCTTAAACGGTTGACTGTACATGATTAAGCAATTCGATTTTGCAAAAACTTTGCAGAGTTCCGCGGAGGCAGATTTTTTCACAGAGTATGGGGATGCAAGTCGATACAAGATTCAGGAAGTCATTGGTAAGGGAAGCTATGGGGTAGTATGCTCCGCAATAGATGTCCACACAGGAGAGAAAGTAGCGATCAAGAAGATACATGACATCTTTGAGCACATATCTGATGCTGCTCGGATTCTCCGCGAGATCAAGCTTCTGAGACTCCTAAGACATCCAGACATTGTTGAGATCAAACACATTATGTTGCCTCCATCAAGAAGGGATTTCAAAGATATTTATGTTGTTTTCGAACTTATGGAGTCTGATCTTCACCAAGTTATCAAGGCTAATGATGACTTGACGAAGGAACACTACCAGTTCTTTCTCTACCAATTGCTTCGTGCTCTGAAATACATTCACACAGGTAGGGAGTTTATTGCAGTTAGGTCTTATTTCATCCCGTGCTTTGCAGCAAAATAGCATCGAGTCATTGCCTTGTATTAGATATTTTTGCTGCACGTCCTTCTGTTTATGGTTGGTGTAACCTACATTAGACATTTGATAATTCAATTATCCAGTCATCTCCCATATAACATCTTACAGGATAACTACAATTTTTTGATTTATAGCTAAAAATTTGGTTAAAAATAGTGCTATACTTGATTCAACTAGCTTGTAACGTCAAATGCACCCTAAAATATTCAATTTAGACGTTTATTCTTATCAAATTTTCACGTGTTTGAAGGAAATAGTCAGGTTTACTAAAAACATAAACATTTTTCCTAATTTTATATATTTTTTATTGCATAACTAGGATTTTGGAACCTCGGTATCCACTAACTCACTACATTATGAATATCTTGTAGTTTAGTATGGAAAGTTTGTAATGTCAGTAACTGAATGGAATGCTTAGGAAGAAATTGTACCGTAATTAACTAATGTCAAGTCCATTTTAGGTTCTAGGTTCTATATCTATATCTAGCAGGGTATTACATAGGCGCATTCCTTTTCCTTTAGGTCTGGCTGGATCCGAATAATAATTATAAAAATCGATTGATCTGACCCTCTGTGATGCCTCAACTCTATATTTAATATAGAGATCCAATTTTCTAATTGTTTTGCATACCCGGCTCATTGAAAGTGTTCTATTGTGCTGTAAGCATCTTAAGCATACTGGTTATCCTGAAAGGAACTGGTATAAATAATCTGGGCAGCTGCTAATTTTTCTGCCTAAAGTCTTTACTGACAGTATGCCAATGTTGCTGCTGCAGCTAATGTTTATCATCGGGACTTGAAGCCAAAGAATATATTAGCAAACTCTAACTGCAAACTCAAAATCTGTGATTTTGGACTAGCACGAGTTGCATTTAATGACTCCCCAACGACGATCTTCTGGACGGTATGTACTTTAGAATTATATTTTCCTCTCTTAGTTTTGTTTATCCTTTTGTTTCTGGGTACTGATTTTGAGCTGATTCTCTGTTCATTTACCTGTAGGATTATGTTGCAACGCGATGGTACAGAGCTCCTGAGCTATGTGGATCCTTCTTCTCAAAGGTAATCTTGATTGAATTTTGATTGTACATTAAGCTGAAGCAAATAAATGTCAATTTGTATTATGGTTCATCGACCTTTTGATGAGAATTGCTGTCACACAGATAGTGATAAACAGTAAACAATCATGCCATTGAGGCGTGCATATTTCAATTTTTTCCAATTCTGCTGTTGTTAAGACAAACAAGTTATTTATATTGCAGTATACTCCAGCCATTGACATTTGGAGCATTGGATGCATCTTTGCTGAGGTGTTAACAGGAAAACCTTTATTTCCTGGTAAAAATGTTGTCCATCAGTTGGATCTGATGACTGATCTTCTAGGCACTCCATCCATGGATACAATTTCTCGGGTATGGTGCATATTAAATTAACGAACCTTACGTAGCTTCTGTGTTGAGCATCATTGAAGGCATTGAAGACTGACATAAATAGTTCATTTTATTTCTAGGTCCGGAATGAGAAAGCAAGGAGGTATCTAAGCAGCATGAGAAAGAAAGAGCCAATCTCATTCTCACAGAAGTTTCCCAATGCAGACCCTTTAGCGTTGGATCTTTTGCAAAGGCTTTTAGCATTTGATCCAAAAGACCGTCTAACTGCAGAACAGGTAACCATGGTGTTCCATACAATTCTCGTCGTCTCATTTAATTTCTCTTTTCGTCACTAAGTCTTGTATCTTCAGCTTGTTGTGGGTCAATTGTTACATTTCTCTGGAATTGTGACTTTTTTCAGGCACTGGCTCATCCATACTTTAAAGGGCTAGCCAAGGTTGAGCGAGAACCATCCTGTCAACCAATCACAAAGATGGAGTTTGAGTTCGAGCGTAGAAGAGTGACAAAAGAAGACATAAGGGAGCTGATATTCCGTGAAATATTGGAATATCATCCACAATTGCTCAAAGACTACATTAATGGCACAGAGAGGACAACCTTTCTATACCCGAGGTGCTTTTGTAGATCCATGTATTTTTTGTATCAATTCCTGTCACAGTACCACCTACAATACTTATTCACCTGTCCTTGTTTATGCAGTGCCGTTGACCAATTTAGGAAGCAATTTGCTCATCTCGAAGAAAATAGCGGAAACGGACCTGTGATTCCAATGGAAAGAAAACATACTTCTCTTCCTAGGTAACCTTTGAATTTTATACCTCTATACTCTATCCTTCACTGTATTGCGTGCATATTTACATGGCACTAGCAGAAAACACTCTGAGTACTCATGATGGGATCTTTAGGTTGCTTCATTCTATACTAACTGGTGAAATGACTGTTTCTGGAAATTCTTATATGAAGAAAGACCACACATCAAAACACCTGTCACCCAGAGGCACCTAATAACAATGTTGTTTTGATATAGCCTTGGCAGCAAAGGTGAACCAGCCACCATTGTCATGAAATCAAAACACATTGAATTCAGTTACTGAAGTTGGAATGACGAAATGAATATAGTTGCTGCTATGCTGTGGTACTAAATGTTGAGCACAGTACTGAATGACTAACAACTAGGCCGAGTTCTCGAACATCCGATTTGCCCAATCTCAAGGCAAATTTACTAATGTTTAATACTGATAATCAGGTTCAGTTTTATAGGCAGCCCAGATTGAAATGTCAGGAACCAAGAGACAATAGCAATCAATCAACAATTGACCTTGAACTCTATACTACCAGCAGAATGGTGTAAAGTGCTATGATTCTTGCACTGCAGTTGTGGTTGACTAGTATGCATTTAGAATATCATGCGGGAATCTTGCATTTGTAGTTCTGTACTTCTCTCCTCTCCTTTCCTGTTCGCTTTCCTGCTTTTCTTTTTCAAACGGTTAACCGTTTTTCTTTTGTAGGTCTACTATTGTTCACTCTGCTCCAATTCCTGTCAAGGAACAACCTCATATTGGCCCATCTAGGGAAAAGCCTTCATCTGATGAGTCCTATAAAAATCATCGGGAGACAGAAAAATATTCTGGCAGTGTTCCGAGAACCTCACAGACTCCACAAAGAGTGCCAACAGGTAACTTTTTGTTGATTTGTCGCATAAATGGTTGTCTGGTATTGATCTAATCTTACCATGTAATGCCCCTATGTTTACAGCGAGACCAGGAAGGGTTGTTGGTCCAGTGATGCCTTACGAAAATGGGAATGCCAAGGATCCCTATGACCCAAGAAGGTTGGCAATGAACTCAGGATATCCACCCCAACAACAAATCCCACAAACATACGGTTATTATCAGACACCTGGCAAGCCGGCTTGCTCTGGTCCGTCTCAGGCTGAAAGGTACACGCTGCATCAGCAGGCCTATGCCTGTGCAAACAGTACAGCTGTGTCTGATGTTGCTCTGGACATGAGAGCACCCCCTTTTCACCATCTGCCGAAAAATGAACCTTCCGATAGGCTAGCAGCAGATACAAACTTGTACACGAGATCGCTCAACGGCATTGCTGCTACTGCTGCTGGAGTGGCAGCAACTGCTCACAGAAAGGTCGGTGTCGTTCCGTTTGGCATGTCAAGAATGTATTAGTGTCTGAATCATGTCTTGATGGAATGTGCTGGCCAATGGTGCCAGAACATGGAGAATGGAGCGTCAATCAAACCTTGGCTGGATGCCACGGGGTTTAGAGTACAGAGCAATCCAAGGTTGACTGGCCTGTCTGGTCAGGAAACACCATCGGCGGCATCGAAGCGTGTCAGCATTTCTGTTTAGGTCATCAACTTGTATCTGCTGGGAGCTTGAGTAGTGTGCCCTTTGGTTGCATGGTGAAGGGGATAGTGCAGCAGCGGCTTGTAATCTGGGCAATTTAGGCGCCAATTTCTTTTCTAGAGCGAGGAGAAAGAAGGGAAAGGAGCACTAACGTTTCCAAATGTTGTATAGAGATGTTTCTCATATATCAATGTTGCTACACCAGAATGACTTAAGAAAGATACAAGATATAGCACAAATTTGCTTGGTTTTTAATAGGTTAATTTGCTCTTCGTCGCCATGCTTTCTTAACTATCAGGGTTAGCAGATTGATCTGGAACTAACTCCAAGAATATGTTACCATTTAACCTGGAACTATATTAGGTGTAGTGTCCTAGTTCTCGGCAGGTAAAAGTCGAGCATTCGTTTGTTTCAGTCTGCAAAGTTCAGTCTCGGTATTGCTTTCAAGCAACATTTGAGGTCATGACACATGGAGTCATGGACTTGGACAGCGGTTGCTTCAGCGACTGTATCAGATGGCATCTTGTTTGTTTCCCTCCCATTTCAAAGAATTGACGTCTACTCTTCTTTCATTTTCGTAGACTTCGATTTGCAGACTGCTATTGTGGGTTTTCTTACATGGTCCGAGGTACAGGTTTGACTGCCATTTCTTTCCCACGTACGGTATGCTGATAGTTATAGTGAAAAAAATACGATAAATCCTAATGCTTGTTTTTCATGGCCACTCTGTGTTCTGTCCTCTGATCAAGTTAGGCATGTCATAATCACATCAGGCCGACAAACAATTTAGCAAATCAAGCAACTGTACTTGTCATTATTTTCCAGATCTTGCAAGGTTTCCGATCACCCTTATTTTCGAAGCGAACTTAACAATGTAGTACTAACTCCTTAACCAGAGTACCCGACAAGTTCACCAGATGTGACAGTAACAGTAGCATCGCACTAGCATCAAAACCATTCAACTACCGAGTCAAAGTCGAACCGGCTCTACGGCAGATTGTTCAGGACGTTGACGGCTGCGCGCCAGCTCCGGCGAACAGCTCCTCATGACGTCCTCGCCCAGCGCCGCGGACACGGCCTTGCTGCACCGCGCCCACGCCACGTCGCGCCGGGCGCCGAGCGCCGCCTTGGCCTCGTCGGAGTTGAGGAAGTCGAGGAGCCGGCGCGTCGGGTACGGCCGCTCGCGCGCGTAGTTGAACGGCGTCGCCACGCCGGTGGCCCTCCGGAGGAAACTTATAATCCTGCTCCTCTCCTTCCTGGCGCCCGTCCAGTTGCGGGCGCTCACGAGGCTCACCGTTGTGTCCTGCATCGCCTCGACGGCGGCCTTCTGCCTGGCGTTGATCAGCCCGGCGAAGTAGGCCTGGTCGGCGTGCACGGTCACCTGCGCGACGGGGTGGGTCATGCCGTTGCCGATGGCGATGCCCTGCAGGTTCACCCTCTGGCCCGCCGGGAGCTCGGCGTTCGCGTCGAGGATGCGCTTGGCGGCGGCGGGGATGTACTTGCCGGCGTAGCTCTCGCCGGTGAGGAACAGCGGGCGCGCGCGGAAGCTCCGGTGGAGCGCCATGAACGACTGGAGCGCCGTCGGCGATGGTGGGCTCGTCCCTGGGGATGTCTGCCGCGGACGCCGGCGCGCTGAAGCCGGAGCCGAGCGGGTTGTCGATGAAGATGACGCCGAAGCGGCGGTTCCTACGGTCGCGGTTGCGTGAGAGCCCCGTGGAGTTGAGGAGGTAGGGGCCGAGCTCGGCGAAGTTGCCGACGAAGGAGGAGCACCCGGGCCCGCGGCCCGCCCTGGAGCCATACGAGCAGCGGCGCGGCGGTCGGCGGCGTGGTGACCGGGTCGGTGGCCTCGTAGAAGGCGAAGTAGAGGGAGTTGGTGGAGGTGACGTTGAGGTAGCCCGACCTCGTTGGGCGCGCCCTCGCCGGGAACCTCTGAGCCGCCGCCGGGGTGCTCGTGGTCACCGTCAGGACGAGGACGAGGAGGAGAGCGGCGGCGACGCGAGAAAGGAGCCACGCCATGTTTGTGGGCCGTGGCTGTGCGCTGACTTGAACGGGGCGGGTAAGACGACTTACTGGCCGTTGCCTGTTGGTGTAGTGCTGTGAAGGTCCGGCGCAATATTTATGGCTCAAATTCTACGAACTGTTACGAGTCACTTACACTGTTA
Organism: Echinochloa crus-galli; assembly: GCA_900205405.1. Lineage (NCBI taxonomy): Eukaryota > Viridiplantae > Streptophyta > Magnoliopsida > Poales > Poaceae > Echinochloa > Echinochloa crus-galli. The sequence goes on from OAMR01000124.1 coordinate 105,790, forward strand.
AACACCAGTGGGAAGATCCAGCTCAGGATTTACCGATTTAAAACCTATTATACTCCGACGAAGATTGGAAGAGCTGTTAAAAAAACATAATTGACATGCTGCATAATTTTCATGCAAGTGACATACTGCATGATGTGTTGGGATGTGGACAACTCGTTCCAAAAAGTCCAATTCTTGGTCAAATTTGTGCCCCGCTTTTAAATCAGGGGATATGAGCTCAAGAAACAAGTTATCAAACGGAAATTAAACCGATGAAAATTCTTCAATACTGACAAATCAAATCCAATCCCCACTAGAAAGTGTACTCACGTTCTAATAAGCAAAATTGCACTCAGATCTCTTTATTCAGCACTATTGTTCATTTCTGTACAATGACCTGTGACACGGAAAACCGACGAAACATACATATACAAGCCATTTTTCATCGTCGACTGCAGTTTATGCTTGCACAGCTAACACAGCATAAATGGTGAATCTTGATCCTATATCTAATTTCCCAAGAATGGCCTGCACCATGTGGAGCGAACCTAACATTACCGGCAGGTTCAATCACCAGATGAAATGATTGACACGTATGCCTCTAAAACTAATTCTGCTCAAGTTTGTCGTGGAAGGTCTTTGAGATCATTGGCCTAACATCCTCTGCATCCACAAGACTCTCCAGGAACGGGAGTAACTCAATCAATTCCTGATCTGAGGGGTCATCAAACCAGCTCTTGATTGGTATGCCGTTATCCACTTGCAACTGGAAAACCTGGAAGACGAATTGCTTCAAATAATCAACAAAAAATAATAAATGTATGCTGTGTGTAAATACTTAAGGAATATGAGCATTAAAAACTTATGAAGAGAGAAACATTAGTCCACCACCAATAACTCAAAAGGAAGTACATGCCACAAGATGACAGTGTATAATGCTAGATTTATCAGCTACAAGGTTAAAAAAATTACCAAAATGGAAATATTTCTACCAGCGAAGGTAAAGCATAAATCTTATATCTTGGAAGGAATACTACCTGTGGAGTATTGTCAATTATTGCAACTTTTGCCAAGTCAACCCCTAGAATTGTCAAGTCCTTTGTATAGCAACCATCAGAGAATAAACATGATTCACGGTAAATACGCCGTGAAATATATTTTCCATCAGGATCAAGTCTATCTATAAGCTGCTCAGCATAGATTCTCTGACTAGCTGTGAAAATGACGAGCTCAAACATCTGAGCAACCTTCTCAAGAAACATCTTCAAGTAAGGCCTTTTCCGCACATAGACTGCATGATTTTTCATATTAAAGAAGACATCTAGGGTAAAGTCAGCATTGTCACAGTGATCCAATGTTGAATGTACAAGAGTCTCTGCATATGAGAAATGGGTTAGACGACTATACAAAGAAAGTATGGAAGCAGCAATGTTCAGCCACAACTGAATTTCACAATTCTGATCATGACAGGCAAGTAGTATACAAATACTAACTCAAAAATAAGAATGACATGTCATCAATAAAAGCAGACAGTACAAACAGTAATAACTTCATAATTAATGCATCAACAGAACTAAGATGTGTCCTGAGGAGAGAGAACATATATTAAAAAGTGCCAGAATTAAAAAATGCATTCAAAAGTAGGATCGCATGATGTGAAGTGAGTGCCTGCTCACCATCCAAATCCAGCACAAGCGTCACATGTTTTGTTCTCACTGGTGTTTTTGTTAAGCGATTGGGCGAATCAACATCCATTAAATCAGGCAGACCTCTAGAAAGTAGCTTTTGATCGAGATATTCAGTTTCAACATCTCCAGCGGCAGAACTACTTTCAGTTTCTGAATCTGTTGGTTTTGTCTGAAGGTACAAGGATGTTTCATCAGGGTCCAGTGTAGTGTGGTCTAGCTGAACCTCATTGCAAGTGTTATTTAGCTCTGGTGTATCATCTAGAGACAAGCGAGCCACAGGCCGCTCTACCATGTCAACTAAATTCATACAGTCATTGTAGGAAGTACTAACTTCATTTGTAAAACCCATTAAACTATCAAACTGGAGACTAGAGAAGTTTTCTGTGACATAGAAGTCCAGAACATCCCAAACTTGGAATTCATTTGTAGCATTGTATCCTTCATCATTGCCACTAAGAATCAGGTGAAGGAACTCGGTGCTTTCATCCATTGCTGCAATTGACAGATAAAGTAATGAAAAGAAGAAATGATCAGGGCCAACCAAAGGCCATATAGTTGAACAATAATTGGATGAACCAAAATGCACAAGTGGTGTTACCTGCAGCATTGTAGTTTATGTCTTTCAACTGAAGATCACCGTAGATTGGATCTGGTGAGAGGATACTCTCAAGGTCAGATGATGATGGTACTGATATTGGAACCTGCAAAATATTTAATAATAGTTTTAATATTCCATACTTCATAGAATCTAAAAAATAAATACACAAAACACAGATGCAATTCTGTAGGGCTTTACATGATGTTGCTAATAATGACCATCCAATTCACTTTTACTGATACACTATTAATTTGTTTCTAAGCAGAGTGCTCACTGCTCAGAGCTCCAGAATTAAGAGTACTAGCAGCTGCATTAGGACAGGGACAGATCAGATCTTGATCATTAACTAGCGCCATCCTATTAATAACCTGTCTGAACTATGGAGAACAAGAAGCATGCTTTGTGGTTGGCTGACGATAATAATTATCATGACTAGTGCTGTGTCACAGGCTGGTGTGTTTATTTTTATCCCATTATTTTTTCTATTTGTGAATCACAGTATGAAGTATGAACTCAAATAACTGGCTTCTGAGAAATCAAGGCCACTAAGCAAATGAAAAGAAAAGAAAACGTGAGAACTAAAATTCTGCAACACAATATGCAAATATTTTCTAGAACTTTACGAAAGGAAAATAAAGGCTAGTTACCATAGATCTAGGGCCGCATGGCAACAGTGGTAGTGGTAGCAAACTGGTGGTTGCTGCATCAGATTCATCCTGCAATAAGCTGATTTCCATGATTTCTGTGTTTTCCCCTGATACTTCGGCGGTACAGCACACTATAAGAAGGGTAAAAAAATGTTGTAAGGCATAGCCTTCTTGCAGTCAAGACACAAGCTACTAAATAAAGTAAAACTAAGTATAAAAAAAAAGCAAAACCAAATTTATCCTCGTTCAATTTGACACAACAAAGATGCTTCCGGTTCTAGCTTACTCTGTACAAGCTACAGCTAGCTGAGTCAGTTCTCCAGTAAGTTAACATTTCCTCCCAGTCCAAACAACAAGTTAGCGCGATTGATTACATAAGTCAAGCTACAAATTATGTTTGATAAAATCTTGTGAACCTCCAAAACTTAGCCTAAAGATAAAAGCTTTCTTATCAAACTTTCTGTGAGCTTAGAACAGCTTTTTTTTTTTTTGGAGATAGTGTGATTGATTACATATAGGTAACAGGCTGTTTGTGTAGTACAATATGACGAGAACAGTTCCTTTCATGTTACAGAGTACTGCTTAGTCAAAACAGTTCCTTTCATGTTACAGAGTACTGCTCAGTCAAAATACTAAATATAGACGGTGTCAGTTCCAATAATATGGCCAGAACTGAGTTTTATGCATTTCAGCAAGTGTATTTATTCACAGAGTTACGTACTGCACAGGTACAGCAAAACAGCATGACTCGTATCGTATATATAAGCAGGAAAAGAAGAATTCTCTGACTGTAGGAAAGATCAAAATGAATCTAGTGGGGTAGATAAGACTGGACTGTGCAGACTTTACCATTTTGATGACTTATTAGAGTTGACCCCACTGCTGTTTTATCGTGTGCGATGTCTTGACCGTGTGGATGTTCCAGTGTTTCAGTGGTCTTGCAAAATGTATGAAGCTCCTGTGTCCCTAAACAGTCGTTGCTTAACATTTTATTCATCCTTAATGCAAGTATTTGCAAAAAGCATGTTCAAAGTACTGCAGTTCCAGTAGGAAAAGGCCAACTGTTGAAACATTTGATATAACTAAAGAATTAGTGGGGGAAGTTGAAAACAGTAAATTATCTACAGCCTAGTGTAGTCTAAATACCATACTTATCACTAATCTTTCTGTTTTAGAGGGTGAGCCATGAATCAATTTTACATTTAAAAAAATAGTATGGAGAGGATTTGTGTCTGAAATATCTTATATCAAGTCTTTTTTATACTTTTCGTATCAACTCTTTGTGACCGGTGAGAATAGGGATGCAAGTATATATGATTTTGGGTCATTGGGTCGACCCAAAACTTAGAAAAATGAACTAGAGTGGCATGCCATGTAAATAATTTAGAAGATGAAATGAACTAGAGTGGCTGACCCAAAAAACCCATTGGGTACCCACTTGCATCCCTAGACTCTGGACAAAGCAAGTCATATAAAGCGTAATCATTATCAACAAAACAGGAAGAAGCTATGCTTCTTTGATTAAACACTACGGAGTAATAATTAACAAATGACACTCTACTTGAAACTTAACAGAATCTGTCGCATCTCGCATGCCTAGAGCATATAGCAAGTGAATTCAAACAGGCCCCTAATACTCTGGGATCCTCTAGTGGCAAGTAACAACTCTATCGCTGCCCCATCTCCTTGCAAGGACTAAAGCCCCTGCCTTCCCTTTCCCCCCTTCTCCCCTGCTTTCATTTCAAGACCCGGTACAAATCTTGCTGCCATCTGCTTGCAAGGACAGAAAGAAAACAGGAGCCGAAATATACCGTACGTCAAAGCGGCAACGAACCCCATAAAATTCCCCACACCACATCACATAAAGAGGCGCTCACTTCACCCCTCGTCGCCGGCAAATCACCGAGCAGAAAATAGGCTCACGGGTCACGACTCGAGTGGAGAAAAAAATGCGGAGACGGGAGACGAGTTCAACAACCTTCACCGCACACATCTATGTCCAGCTCAGAGTCTGAACTCACACGATCGTATTCGGGGGACGACTCGAATTCACAGACACACACAGGATTCCGCCTTCAGGAGCTCGCCGAAATCCCCTCGTGTTCGTGCTTGAAAAGCCCACAAAATCCCAGTAAATTCACAAGCAGAAGCGGCCTCCCCAGCTCAATCACACACGATTCACGGATACAGTCGATAAAACACACAGATACTAGTCAAGAACTCAAGCTCACTTCCCTTATCGGAAGAAAAGGGGGAGAACTTAAGCTCACGAAACCTTCACCGGATGAAGCGAGAGAGGCGAGGAGAGAGTCACGTACCCAGGCAGCAAGCTCGCAGCACGGCCGACCTCTCGGTGCTGTAATCTTTTGCAGCACCAACAGCCTCTCCTCGCACCTAGGCTTTACTCCGGCGAGCCCAGGGAGAATCAGAGAGGAACCAAGGGAGGGGAGAAGCAGAAGGGAAGCAAGCGCGCAAGAGGCAAGCGCACAGGTAGGGGACAGCTCGATCGCTCGCTAATCCCGCACCACATAATCTATGCGACTGATGCGCGTCCGCCAAGCCCCGTCCTACCTCCCCCAAACTGCTCCCACCGACAGGTGGGGCACACATTCCCGGACCCACGCCGAAGGGAATGAAACGGGTAACGTTTCACGTAGATTTAACATTCTCATGGTGGGTTGCGGCTCTTGGTCCGCCACCATTTTCCCTCCGCCTCCGTTACACCAGCCGAACCCAACAGCTCGCTGAACCGTGGGGCCACAAGTACTGGGCCCCAAGAGTCAGCCAGTAGCTAGGCTGTGTATCTAGTGGCTTTAGATCATTCGGGGCCGACTGGTACACGTGGACGGTGAGGATGCGGTTGCTAATCATTCCGGGCGGAGTCCACCCGTTTATTTATAGCGCCTGGTCCTACTTTATCAGCTCGACATGCCAGTCGTACGCGTCGCGCCATTCTCTCACCGACATTGTGGTCCCACGCGGGTGGAGCCACGGGGTCAGTGAGAGGAGCTACGCAGGTGTTGGCGGAGGATGGAATTGATGGAGTTGGTGGGGTACACGCGGACCAGAGGACGGCGCTTGATCTTCTGCTCCCTGCCTGCGGCTGCGTCCACTGGTCTGCCGACGCGTGGCGCGGTTGCCCCCCGGGCCAGACCGCCAGAGCCTACCGGCCTACCGCTGCCGGCCGCCCCCACGCGCGCGCGGCCGCCGTCGTGCCTGCCGTCCGCGCGGACGACAGGACGGGGGGACGGAAGCAACGGTGCCGTCGGCGCGCACGTGCGACCTGACCTCTGGATTTCGACGCTTTTGTGGCTTTTGCTACCGTGGCAAGGGCAGTTGGAGACGACCATGGATCTTGCTGCAGTTAGTTGGTCAACCTAGACTAGTGCCAAGAACAACACTTTGCTTTGCTTCCCGTAGATATTTCTAACCGGCAACCCTTGAAAAGAAAAAAAGAAAGATACATCAAATGGAAGTGCATGATGCCCTCCTTTTTGCAAGATAAAACTAGGGAATGATTCTGTTGGTAAAATATGACTTAATTGTCCGCTAAGATGGCATGTGCCTAGGCATGTGTAAGAGGTTGTGGAAGTAGTAAAGTGTGTCAACGAATTAAGAGTTTTTCTCTAAAAAAAATACATCCATTGCATGATGATAATTTAAATTTGCTCAATATTAGTTTTTTTTATTTTTATCAATGATATCTTTAAAAATAATTTATTTCTAATATAAAAGTTGTATAATATGATAGGTGATTTTATGATGAATCTACTATGTTTTTATTTGTCATCCGTTATAATTTTTTTTTGTTATTCTAGATAAAGTTAAAAAAACTTTGACTTAGAGCGAATCTAAAACTAGGTGTATTTCTGATGGAGAAATTAAGCATTTTTAAGTACATGAAGTCAAATGTAGAACATATTACTAAGTGCCATATAGTCATATACAGTATGTAACTAGGTGTATTTCTGATGGAGAAATCTAGTTTTTTTAAGTACATGAAGTCATATACAGTATGTTGTGGTCCTATTTTGGATTCTACAGCCAAATGTCGGTTGCTTATGTGTGGCATAACTCCTAGACAATTGCGGACCCAAGACATAAACAGGAGCCTAGGCAAATGTCATAGTTGCTCTCCCTTCCATCTACAGTAGAATAGCTGATTGAATGGGCGGTGCAACATGCTCCTTTTTTTTTCTTCATTCCAAGGCATAAAGTTTAGAGATTCATGAAAATTTAGGTCCCAAAAATTGTTTACCTTGCATTCTCCCTATTTTATTTTTAAGTATTCTAATATAAGTACTCATAAAGATGTCTATCTATCTTTATTTGGTTTTTTGATAAGCTTTAGTTAGCCTCTGATGGGGCGCCCCATGATCTGCGCTAGAGTTTTTTTTTTTAAACATGATATCTGTGTGCTCCATGGTCTCTGAAGAGTGGAGAACGGGAACGGCGCGTGCGTGTAGGACGGCACGCGAGAACCCGAATGAGAAGTGGTGCATGATGCAGGTGAGCGTCTTCTTGCCCTCGACCAGCGCGAAGTTTTGGCAGACGCAGTCACGCAGATCCGTGCCCCCCAGCTGAACGGGAAGAACGCCGGCGAGGCCGGCGAGGCGAGGCGAGTCCTCACGGTTTTCAGCTGGTTTATGCTGTCCAAGTCCGGCTGGTTCGTCCCGAACACGCGCAGGCAGAACCTCCTTCCTCCCCTCGCACGGTCCTGCCACTACTCGGGGTGTATGCTATAATAAGGACGTCCATGTCAGCAGCATGGCGGATGGCGGTGGTGTCCATCCCAGCGAAGTAGAACAGCTTCAGCTCGCCGATCGATGATATCTTCTATGGTCATGATCGGCTTCGTGTTCCCGGTTTGCTTGGTCCCAGCAGGTCATCGCTGTTGGCGCGGCCTTCTTTCGTGGCCCAGCTTCTCGCCCTCGTGTCTGACCAGCCCATTGGCCAGCCGCCTGACACGACGCCGTTGTGCTTGCGTGTTTCTGGTATCTACCCGTCACAACAATGGCGAGGCGTGTGGCGTGGTGGAGGCCCTGCTCCGCTTTAGAAAACTAGTTTGTATATGTGGTACATCTTGAGCAGATGAAAAATCGGACTGATGAACAATAAAATTTAACCTGATTGACAGTTCAGCACTGATTTTTCTTATAAAAAAACACCAATCTGTTAAACAATGTAGATTAAAATTAAACATCTTCCGTCTTCTAAAAAAGGATAGCAGCGCATTTGCATGCATGGATAATCCTACTTCTTAATACCAGCAGGCACGGTCCTAAGGTTTTCGGGGCCCGGGGCGAGACTCAAAACTAGGGGCCCTTAATAATAATAATAATAATAATAATAATAATAATAATAATAATAATAATAATAATGATGATGATAATAATGATAATAATAATATACAATCTATTACTAATAAATATTCAAGTTGCATCAAATAAAATTCTTATATCATATAGTTTATTCATATTACCTTGTAAAAGTTTTTTCTAACACTTTTAGATGCAAAGTGTGTGACAATGTATCAAGATTAATCTCATCTACTAATTTCTTCTCAATGCAAAGAATTTTGCAAACCGTTTACTTTTCTCGAGAAATTTTGGACCTTAGATGACATGATAGTGCTTTATACTGAAAAGTGAAAATCGAAGCAAAGAAAAATTCAGTACTAATTCGTTTCCACTTCTTCCTTTTCTCAATGCGGGATGCGATACGGAGTCTGGAGACGAAGCCGATGATTATACCTATGTAATCTGTTGACTCTTGTGACACTTGTGGAGTTGTGGTTCTGAACCGTCGAGGCGTCGAGCGTGTCTTCACTCTGCGGCGATTAGGGGCCGCCGCGGCGACGGCGATGCGGCCATGCGCGTGCGGCGGCCGACGGCAGCGTTGCAGCGGTGGGCCGGGCGCCCGGGTGGTGCCGCCAGCTGGGTGCCGCGCGCCGTGACCAGTGAGCGCGGAGCCGGCGAGCTGCGGAGGGCCGGCGTGCGAGTGCGATTGCGTCTGCGCGGCGAAGAACGAAGAGATCGAGACGCCGAGAGCGGAGAGCCCGAGACGGACGACTGCGGTAATTAAAAGGAAGTTGAAACGAGGAGTCGAGGAATCGCCGCGAGCCCGCGAATCGCCTGGCCTTTTCGTTGTGAGTTTGGTACGTATGTACTCCTGCCAATCGTTGTGAGTAGTATTTTTTTTTGAGAATATCGAGTAGTATGTGCTGTTATTATACGTATACAAAGGGTGGGGCCCCTGCCAATCCGGGGCCCGGGGCAGCCGCCCCTCTCGCCCGCCCCTTGGACCGGGCCTGAATACCAGTTATATTAATGAAGGTATCAGCAAGTACGCAGCCAGCTACAATGCTAAAGAGCCTCCTCGGAACTCGCTTCTCATGTGCGCGTCCAACTTCACTCTAATCGCCTGCACCTCGGCTAGTATCCTCATCAGCTGCTTCACGTCTTCCGAACTTGTGTCGCCGTGGAATCCACGGACGGTGCTGACTGGCCTCTGTTTGGCATAGCTCTTGGCAGCTCCATGGCCAGTGGCCATGAGCCTATGTCCGTTGTAGCCCTTCACTGTTGTAGGGATACTACGAGTAACCGCCAGTGCAAAGCTCTGCATTGCTGAGCGTCTTCTCGATCAGGTTTGGTGTCGGGATTGAATTCATTGGCTCGGTGGCGTCGGATCGCCTGCGATTTAGTCGATTTTGTTGTGACCTGGCACGTTCTCAACTTTTGGGTGGGCAGAAGCGCCTCTTCCACCGAAGATTTATGGATCCACATGACGACCGTCGTCCGATTGTCCGAATCGGACCACGAATCTGCTAATCCGAACAGGATTAGTTTTTTTTTTTAGAATTATCCGAACAGGATTAGTTGCCGCCTCACATGTGCCCCTTCGTGGGCTGCGCGCCACGCCCACTACGGAAAATCCCGTATATGCCCAGTGTCTACCCCTTTGCCGAGTGTTTTTTTACGGACACTCGGCAAACAACATCTTTGCCGAGTGCAAAATAAAAAACACTCGGAAAAAAAAAATACACTCGGCAAAAAGGTGTATGCCGAGTGTCCAACAAAAAACACTCGGCAAAGATTAAGTTTGCCGAGTGTTTTTTATATGACACTCGGCAAATATCTCTATCAGGATGTGTTGAGTGTTTTTAAGACTAGAAGAGGAAAAAAATATTTTTTTTGCTGAGTCTTTGCCGAGTGTCGCAAGAAATACACTCGGCAAAGAGATGTTTGCCGAGTGTCAAATAAAAAACACTCGGCAAACACCTCTTCGCCGAGTGTATTTTTTTAGCACTAGGCAAAGACTCGGCTAAAAAATATATTTTTCTCTCTTCTAGTTCTAAAACCTTTTCTACTCTCTATATACAACACGTAATACTCCATGTCAAATTTTGGTATATTTTTGTATTTGTTTGCTATATTTAACTAATTAATTACATTTCAAGGATTTTTTTTGAACGAAGCCAAATTTAAACTAGAAGTGGTTCAAATAATAGAATACAACAAGTAGAAAAATTATATCCATGTTATTTAGCCCAATTTAAGGCTTTACCCATGAAATGAAAAGAAATTTTGACCATCTTGTTCAAGAAATATGACCATTAACGTGGATCCGAATGATTTTTAAATTCTAAAAAAAGCAAAAAAAATCTAAAAATCCTAAGATTTGTCATGATATCATGTGGTAAAAAATTGAGAACATTTCGGATAAGTTGTCACACACGTTGTTTGTAAATCGAAGAATCTCCAAAGAAGTTTCAGAGAATTGAGAATACTCGTTAGGATTTGGAGTCAAATTGATGATCAAATTTGAATTTGACTTCAATTAATTTTATACGGGTATAGGTTATTTAAATTGTGTCATATCAAAAATTGGTTATTTTTAAAATTTGTTTGATAATTTTAAATTTTTTTAAAGAATGCTGGAAAAAATATTTGCCGAGTGTCTAGGAAAAACACTTCCCCGAGTGTTTTTCTAGAGACACTCGGCAAATGCTACATGTCATCAATCTGCCCCTCCAAAACGCTGCGTTTCTATTGGTTCCCCCACCTCCCCCTCGGATTCCTTCTCCCCTCTCTCACATCCACATGCCTGTAGATAAGATAAGGTTCTCTTCTCCCCTCGAGCTCCCCACCCGACCCCTCCTCTCATCTCCCTCAACCTTCTCTCTCTCCCTCAGCTCTCTACCGGCGGGCAGCAGGGCGGCCGGCCTCGGCTCGGACGCGCGGCGGCAGGGCGGCCGGCGGGCCCGGCGGAGCGGCGCGGCGCGGCCCGACGCGGCGGCGCGGCCTGGCCCCGGCGCAAGGCGCGGGCCTGGGCGGCGCCGGCGGGCGCGGATGCGCGCCGCCGGCGGGTCGCGGCGCGGCGGCCGGCGGCCGGGCTCGGCTCGGGCGCCGGCGGCGGCGCGGCCCGGCGGCCCCGCGCGGGGCGGCGGCGCGGCCCGGCCCGCCCCGGCGCGGGAGGCAGGCGGCGCGGCCCGGCTCCAGCCGCGGGCGGCGCGACCGGCCCCAGCGCGAGCGTAAGAGACAGCCCCGGCGCGGCAGGGCTGGGCGGCCTGGGCGCAGCGCGGCGGCCCTGGCAGGGTGCGGCGGCCGGAGCGTCCGGGGCGGGTGGGGCTGCGCGGCCGGCGTGGGCGGCGTGGTGCTGCTGGCGCGTTTTTTTTATTTTTTGAAAACGTGTTTGCCGAGTGTCGGGTATTTGTTTTTTTAATATCTTAGAAAATATTTGCCGAGTGTTGGTTTTGGCACTCGGCAAAGACTTTGCCGAGTGTCCGAAGGAAACCACTCGGCAAATACGGCCTTTGCCGTAACCAGATATGCCGAGTGGGCTTTGCCGAGTGTAACACTCGGCAAAGTATTTGTCGAGTGTTTTTTGCCTTTTACCAAACAGCTGGCTTCCCGTAGTGGCCCCCGCAGCCCGCCATACACACTCCGCGTATAGACTGTGACCTCAAGCGCCGCGGGCGACGGCGTGGTGCCTATTTGGCTATTTTTGTGATTTCCTCGTGACAGTACTCACCACATGCCAAATAGGCAATAGCACCACATGCACAATAGCACTTTCGTTTTCATAATAAATATATACGTTTTGCACTTTCGTTTTTCATAAATATATACGTTTTCTAGCTAGCGAAAAAATACCATCTCTTCTAAATCTCTACCTAATTATAAAGCAAGGATTGTTTATGCGGTACGTCAAGGATTGTTTCTGCGGTACGTCGTTAATTTGCATAAAACCCCCTAACTTTACCCTAATTATCTATCTCCCTGTTTCCCTGACTCTTCCGTACAACCCCGTGCAACCGCGCCGAGTCCGCCTCGGCCACGAACCGCGTGCGCTGACAGGACGGGACGGACGCAGCATGGCCTCCTCTTCCACCGCCAATGCTGCCGGCCGTTGTGGAGCTCGGCGCCTCCATGCTCCATGTCCACCATCAAACGAACAACTTCCTTTTTCTCTGTAGTAGTTGCTGTCCCGCCGTAACGAAGGCATGGAAGGCCGGCAGTCGTACACATCGTGCAAGCACGGCATCACGGCCTTGGAGATGAAGGCGTGCGTGTGGTAGTGGGAGGGCAGGGGGTGCCGGCCAGACAAAGCAAGTGAGCTTATATAAAGAAATTTAGATTATATACCGGTTACATTCATGTCTATGGATATTAATCAAATCGCAATACCTCACGCTCCTTTCGTTGTTCCGTACCATCACACACAGTTCTTCATCTTCTCGCATCACTCGCATCATCGTTATCGACCCGTCGTCGTTCCCAGACGCAACGCCTATTTTTTGTTGTGCTTCTCATTGGATGCGAAATCGGCGGCTCCTACGGCTCCTGCATGCTTTCGTTCATAAAGTCTCGTCCACCCGTAGCGACGCACGGGCACATTTGCTAGTTATTGTTTATTTTAGCTTTTATAAATATGATGATTATTTTCATGGAAACAAGATGAGGCACGGAAAAGAAGATTTATATGATATTTATGTGACTAGCAAATATACCCGTGCGATGCGACGGGGAATAATTAAGCCTGTCAAACTGCATAGATTTATAGACATAAAAGATCCGTAAACATATTAGGCTATGCTCCTTATCATCGTCTCAACAGCAGATTTATACCGATAGATCTTCTAGAAATTCAAAATGCCATCAAAATGAACAACTAAAACAATTATAATCTAAACCTATGACATCAAAACGAACAATGAATTTGTGATTTTGCCTAATACGTATGTACTGTCATCTTGAGAAACCTGACTCGATGTTCGTGATTCTAGTTTGAAAATTCCGATCAGATCGATCGACTCAGGATCAGAGTATATTTTATTCTAGATCTTACTTCCCCATCCGAAGTGTAATTGCGTAAGCAGTTTTAGGATTGTATAAATCTCCAAATTATTTTCTTGTAAACGGAGAAGTGCCTATGAACATCTCAAATTCACTTATCAGGAATGAAATCAAAAGCTGAAAATACAAAATACTTGCTAGCTGGAATCAATGAAGCTATTTCACGCAGGATATTTTGTATAAAGGTCAAGTGACGATCATTGGCAAACACATTGTTATCAATTACGGCCGTCCATCTACACGTAACAACGGCTGCGACACGAGGTGATTTGAGTAGTAGCGCGCGACCGCCACATCTTCTTGGTGTTCGACGCCATATATATAGATATATGTGCTTCATGCATGCGTGGTCGAATTAGCGCAGGTCATCATCCAGGAATCAGATATGGGAACAGGCATATACAAGCAAGATTTACAGCCACCACTAATGCAACGCTATTTGGCTGCACCCTTCTTCCCTTCACTATCTATCCATGCCCTGGAACTCTGGAAGATCCTGGCCGTCTATTGTCGTGCTCCATGAGATGATGTCTTTCGTTCTCGAGCATGGTGGAACAGCTGCAGGCTTGGTCGATGCACCCATACTTTCAAGCTTGCCCGTGAGCAGATGTATTCATCAGCATGCCGGCCTCACGCACATGCCGTGCTTGTTGCAGTAGGCTTATAATGATATCCACCAGCTGGGCACAGGACCAGCAGTATCGTAACGATGCTCACTTCATCTTGCTCCAAGACTTCCGTCATCGTCTGCCTCAGCCTGCTGATCGAACAACTCGCGACTGCACCGGTGAAGTAGCCTGTTGCTGCCTACCAGCAGGACACCAATGCCGTCCAAGAAACCATCATCTTGTCATGCATCAGATCGAATAACGCCCGTGCTCTCCTCATATGTGCCGCCATAACCTCGATCGTGTGTGCCGACATGAGCATGTTCCACTTCCACCTCATCCTTGCCCCGCATTCCATTGAAAAACACCTTGTTGGCATGCAGCAGCTGAATGGTGTGTGCCTCACACCGAGACCTCATCACGTGCGCGTGCTCCGATCCTCTTCGCTCAACTCAGCATCGACATCGCACCGCAAGTCTATTGAGCAGGAACGGGTACGTAGCTACGTACGCCAATGGGTCGACGCCGAAGAAGCATTGCTTCCAGCAGGGAGTGGGAAGCGCCTGAGAATGCAAACATAAACCTCGACCTGTCCACATGGGTCATGGCGTTGTGCGTTTGGAGAATTGGAGGTGATCAGGTGAAGATGAAATCGCCGTTCTGCTGGCCAAACGTACGTGGACAACGTACGTGGACAGGCACATACAGAGTCTCGCCGTGTGATTGCTATTTTCCTGGGAGAAGAAGGGAGGTTCGGGAGTCCTATATTTGTTGCTTGGGGAGGTCAATGGAGGTCGAGGAGGAACCCGATTCGCACAACGCACGAATCTCTCGGATGCAGCAAAAGGAAAGGAATAACAGACCAGATATTTCTCGGGTGAATCTGATGTGGACGTGGAGGAGTTGTAGGCGGAAAAGGCGGACGGATTGGACAAGTCCCAGCGTCGCGAAGGAGACGAACTGACCGATAGAAAAAAGTCTAATAAAAGGATTGCGGATTAATAATAGAACTTTCAGGGCCTTTATATTGCAAAAATACGACATACCGCAGAATCAACCGTTTCCTAGGTACCGTGGAAGCAATCCTTGCTTTATAATTAGGTAGAGATATATAGAATTTCAAAGCCATGTATACAATTATGAAATTATTAGTCATGGTTGTGCTACGGCACGTGGGACCCACTTCTCCGCGGTCTTATAAGGGCTCGATTAGCAACCATGTCATCGTCCTCCTCAATTCCATGTCACCAACCATGTTAGCAATACTTGCCACGTCATCAGCCATGTCGGTATCCATGTCAGCAGTTACATCACCTTAGTATTCAATCCGTGACGAAGTTCGTGACATTTATTTTTGTCATAAATATTGGGCTTGACTGGGCTGTCCGGACTCAATGCCAATCACGGTTTGAAAACGTCACGGACCGCTTCAATTTGTGACGGATTCTATTAACCGTTGCACAATTTAATATATAACGCTTAATTCATGACGTTTTCTGAAATCGACACAAACACTGTTTCATGACGATTTTTTGATGATCTATGATGAAATTGTTTTATCATAGATTAAATGATTTATTGTAGTACGCATGCGTGTATATAGATCGATAGCGCGGAGACCCTCAAACACGCAGAGGAGACAATCAAGAAGAAGAAAGTAACTAACCCAATACGAGTGTATTTTTTTAGCACTAGGCAAAGACTCGG
>OAMR01000124.1:122236-140207 GCA_900205405.1 Echinochloa crus-galli
CCGAGTCTTTGCCTAGTGCTAAAAAAATACACTCGTATTGGGTTAGTTACTTTCTTCTTCTTGATTGTCTCCTCTGCGTGTTTGAGGGTCTCCGCGCTATCGATCTATATACACGCATGCGTACTACAATAAATCATTTAATCTATGATAAAACAATTTCATCATAGATCATCAAAAAATCGTCATGAAACAGTGTTTGTGTCGATTTCAGAAAACGTCATGAATTAAGCGTTATATATTAAATTGTGCAACGGTTAATAGAATCCGTCACAAATTGAAGCGGTCCGTGACGTTTTCAAACCGTGATTGGCATTGAGTCCGGACAGCCCAGTCAAGCCCAATATTTATGACAAAAATAAATGTCACGAACTTCGTCACGGATTGAATACTAAGGTGATGTAACTGCTGACATGGATACCGACATGGCTGATGACGTGGCAAGTATTGCTAACATGGTTGGTGACATGGAATTGAGGAGGACGATGACATGGTTGCTAATGGGAAGCGCCTGAGAATGCAAACATAAACCTCGACCTGTCCACATGGGTCATGGCGTTGTGCGTTTGGAGAATTGGAGGTGATCAGGTGAAGATGAAATCGCCGTTCTGCTGGCCAAACGTACGTGGACAACGTACGTGGACAGGCACATACAGAGTCTCGCCGTGTGATTGCTATTTTCCTGGGAGAAGAAGGGAGGTTCGGGAGTCCTATATTTGTTGCTTGGGGAGGTCAATGGAGGTCGAGGAGGAACCCGATTCGCACAATGCACGAATCTCTCGGATGCAGCAAAAGGAAAGGAATAACAGACCAGATATTTCTCGGGTGAATCTGATGTGGACGTGGAGGAGTTGTAGGCGGAAAAGGCGGACGGATTGGACAAGTCCCAGCGTCGCGAAGGAGACGAACTGACCGATAGAAAAAAGTCTAATAAAAGGATTGCGGATTAATAATAGAACTTTCAGGGCCTTTATATTGCAAAAATACGACATACCGCAGAATCAACCGTTTCCTAGGTACCGTGGAAGCAATCCTTGCTTTATAATTAGGTAGAGATATATAGAATTTCAAAGCCATGTATACAATTATGAAATTATTAGTCATGGTTGTGCTACGGCACGTGGGACCCACTTCTCCGCGGTCTTATAAGGGCTCGATTAGCAACCATGTCATCGTCCTCCTCAATTCCATGTCACCAACCATGTTAGCAATACTTGCCACGTCATCAGCCATGTCGGTATCCATGTCAGCAGTTACATCACCTTAGTATTCAATCCGTGACGAAGTTCGTGACATTTATTTTTGTCATAAATATTGGGCTTGACTGGGCTGTCCGGACTCAATGCCAATCACGGTTTGAAAACGTCACGGACCGCTTCAATTTGTGACGGATTCTATTAACCGTTGCACAATTTAATATATAACGCTTAATTCATGACGTTTTCTGAAATCGACACAAACACTGTTTCATGACGATTTTTTGATGATCTATGATGAAATTGTTTTATCATAGATTAAATGATTTATTGTAGTACGCATGCGTGTATATAGATCGATAGCGCGGAGACCCTCAAACACGCAGAGGAGACAATCAAGAAGAAGAAAGTAACTAACCCAATATGGAGAGGAAGGTTCTTCACAATACCGTTTGACCATAAAAAGTCACTGCTCCATGCACTGGAAATTATAGAATGGGAACTTGAGAAACCTAATTTATATCCAACGGGCATGTATCCAACCGATCACACAGAATGGTCAAGAGCCAACAAGGAACACGGGATGCGTAATTGGAATTTGCTTCAGTTTGCCTATTTTTATTGTTGTAAATGCACATGCAATTGGTACGGGCACAAAATTCATGTCACCCCATCTTTATGTTCCTTTTTACATTGCCCCACATTGGCAACACCTCTTGCTTTGGCGACAGTAGAAGAGCAGGTGACTTCGTGACAACTATATATTATTACGTCACCTACTAGTATTTTTTCACCTATATACTTTATTTCGATTTATTTATCTACAAGTAACAGTATGATATCTGCCAAGTAATTAAAGTGATTAAATTTTCTCGAGCATGATCTGCGCCCCATGATCCGGCTGTAGAGAAGAGACAGAGAACGGTGCATGGGTGTAGGACGGCGAAAGCCCAAACGAGAAGTGTTGAAGAATCATGCTCAGTGCTATCTTGGCTTCAAGTAGTGCAAAGTTCTGGCCGATGCAGATCCGTGGCCCCCAGCCAAACGGGAAGAAAGCAGGTGCTTCCATAGAGGCCTTGGAGATCCCCTCCGCAAACCTCTCCGGCTTGAACTCGTCGACATCTTTTCCCCATATATCTGGGTCGTGATGAATGGTCACTATTGGCAACAGAAGTTTCACTCCAGGCGGATACTTGATCCCTCCCAGCTCCATCTCCTTGTAAGTTTCCCGTTCTAACATTGTGAATGGTGGATATAACCTAAGAACCTCATATAGTACCATGGTCGCCTGACACATACAAGAGCAAAAAATGAACAATGAGGCAACTGAATTTTTTTTTGAATGATCACTAGTGCTCTAAGGTCAATAGTGGTAGAAAACACTCACAACTTTGAGTTGATTTGTGCCGTCAAGATCTGGTTGTTTCTTCCCAAAAACACGCAGGACCTCCTCCCTCGCACGGTCTTGCCACTCAGGATACTTGCTCAACATGATTAATGTCCATGTGAGCAGCACCGAAGTTGTTTCCATCCCAGCGAAGTAGAACAACTTCAGCTCGCCGACGATGTCATCCATGGTCATCATTGGTTTGGAACTCCCGCTATCTTTGCTCTCGTTAATGTTGGACTGCATTAACAGGCCTAGTAGGTCGCCGTCGTCGGCATGTCCCTCCTTCATGGTCCTCTCCTTTTTTGTGATGATGCCTTTCAGGAGTGCTTCGACCTCACGTGCGTTTGCTTTCATCCTTCTGTTGAGCTTGGTTGGTAGGTAGCTGAAGACATAGAGGCAAGAGGCAAAATTATCAGATGAGCGAACAAAATTAGATAAACAAAAGCGCTTGTAGCACTTCCCGCTGGACAGATGAAAATTTCTCCTCCTTTCTGAAACGCCGCAAGATACAAAAGACACAAGGTGGATTCAAACAAAAATTTCAAAAGAACATATTTGAAATCAACTACTAAGTTTGCATATATAGAAATCAACTACTGAGTTTTCTTGTAGAACTAATTCCATGTGTCCGGAGTGAATAATATATATGCTCACGTGTAACCCGGGATGTAGAGGTTTGTCATCTGATTTGCAATTTGAACTTGCTCTGACTGTATCCGGAAGATCCTTCTCCCTTCACTTAGGCTGCTGCCGAACGCCGCACGTGAGATGGCGTCGCCGGTGAGGTCCTGCAACTCCGGCCAGACATCTATCTCCCGCACCTTGCTGGACCCCATCGAATCCTCCCATCTCTTGATCAGCTCACTTGTGCACGTAGTAAACGCCGGCAACATTTTCTGCAGCGTTAAACATCAGTTAGCCACCCACTACACAAGCTCTTTAGTACTTCATTCGCTGATAGAGACAAGCACCTTCAACTTCTCGAGATGGAAAGCATGGTTGATGATCTTCCGGTGGACGGCCCATTTCTCGCCTTCGTGGTTCGACAGCCCGTCAGCGATCATCTTGATAAAATTGGCGGGAAACTTGGGTTTTCTGAAGTGCCCAAACTTGTTGGACATCACTTCCCGGACCAGCTTGGGGTCACTGAGGATCACTCTCGGCGTTGGCCCCGCCCACACCATCGAAATTTTACCTGCCGTTTCAGCCATTTCCACGCAAGAAATTCAACGAACAGAGTCTAGCCACGTATTCAAAATTAACCAGGGTAGTAGTAGCCGATGTACCGTGTTCCTTGACGGTGTTGTAGACCAGTGGCTGCACACGGGCGCTGATGCCGTGCGACATCAGAGGCCTCGGCTTGGTTCGCTCCGCCGCGAGGAGACGCGCCTCCTCCGCCAGGTCGCCGGACGGGAAGCGATAGGCGGTGCCACGGAGACCCTGCGCGCGCAGAGCCCGGCCCAGCCTCCGCGGCCTGAGCCATGCCCACTCCAGCGCCCGCCATGCCAGCCACAGGGCAACCAGGACTCCAAGAACGTAGAGCAACTCTAGCAATGCATCGAACGCCATCGCTTTCCCTTGAATCAATCTGCAATCTGTTCGTTTTGGTTGCACGATTACAGCGAACAGCAGTGGTCTCAATTTGTAGGAGGCCGGCTATCTGCTCCCTGCCGCGCCCTTGATTTTTCTTTGCTAGAGAGGAAGCTGCCTGTGCTGTGTCGCCGTAGCTTCCAGGTTACATCGATTAGCTGCTCTTCTTTAGGTACTTCTGGACATGAAGACTAGCGGCACATAGATTCCAGCATGGAAACTGTTGTGTGGCCGGGCAGTTACTAGCTGGTTTCTGTAATTCTGTCCGCATGTCGTATCCCTTATCCGTGAAGCATAACAGAGACGTACGGGAGCAAAAATACAAGGTAAGAAGTCTGTTTAGTTCCAAAAAGTGTAGGAGAAAGTTTGGAGAAAATGTCATATCGGATACTGTAGCGTACTGTAGCATCTTTCATTTGTTTATGGTAAACATTGTCCTATCAAGACCTAACTAGTCTCAAAAGATTCGTCTCGTCGTGTCAAAACCATGCAATTAGTTTTTTTATTTACCTACGTTTAGTGTTCCATGCATGAGGAGAGAGATTTGATGTGATAGGTGGACAGTGATGTTTGGAGAGAGAATTTTGGGAATTTTGGTGATGTGAACACAGCCTAACAAAGTTCTTGCATGCACGTCACAGTCGCTGAGAGAACTCTGACAAATGCATCCCCGCAGCAATAATTATTGCACCATTGAATGTTCTACAACTTAAAGATGAATCTATCGTCAAATGTTCGTCGGTAACCTTTTCTCCATGATTTAGTTTATTAATGTGATTTGCGCTATGGCAGCGATTCTAGGTTTATGAATGTTTTCAAGGGTAGGGTCTACATTACCTAGGGCGTAGAGGTTATCAGGGTCCACCTACAGATTCAAATGTTTTTGTTGCCTTTTTCTTTTCACATTATGTTGGATCTGTGGAAAACTTCGAAGCTTCTATCTCTTCTTTGACTTGGCAAGAGACAGCTCGCAACTCTTGTTTTTTTTCTTTTTGAAAGGGTGCAAGAGGTTTGCCTCAAGTTTTATTAAAAAGACAGAGAGAACAAATAGCATTGGAAAAAAATCCAAATTACTGCCCTTAAGTATGGATAAAATTCGAATAGTTCCTAAAGTATGTTTGGGTTCATTTTACACCCGCAACTATCTTAATCAGTCCAATCTATCCCTTAGCAAATTTTGTCTTTTTGTTTCTCTATGCATAAATGGTGTTTTAATTTTAAATTTTGTGGGATGACAGATGGCCATATAAAGTATTTTAAAAAATATAATAGGAAATTTTCATCATTATTTCTCATAAAATTTTATATCAATATGGTTAATTTATTATTACATATCATAACCTTTCAAAATAATGATGAAAGTTCACTTTATATTTAAAAAAAATACTTTGTGTGGTCATATCATCCTACAAAAGTTTAATTTAAATGTGCATGGAGAAATAAAAAAGATAAATCTTATGAAGGTGTAGATTGGATCGATTGAGATAATTGTGGTTGTAAAATGAATCAAAATATACTTTAGGGGTTATCCAGACTTTGTCTAGTAATTTGGACTTTTACCAATAACAAATACAACTGCCCCTAGACATCTGGGATGGCACAAGAGATAAACACGTACCACCCCTCTTGTGTAATGGCACCTCGGAAGATACACGCCATGGAACAACTTAAAAAAGAAGGCTTACTATAAAAAAAAAATAGTGACAAAACAAAGCATAAAAACCAACATAAAGAAGAGAAGCCACCCATTTTGCCTACTGAAGGGCGAAGGAGGTCATGCGTTTCTAGGTTGATTCTTGAATGATATAGGCCACTAGAATAGTCTCCAACTCCTTATCCTTGAAAATTCTCCGGTCACTCTACTTCCAAATATGCAACCAAAAATAGACAACCACGTCAACCAAAAATTGAAGCCTTTAGCTAATAACGTTTTTCATTTTTCTCCCTTTTTTGTTCATATTATAGTATCATCTTAGTTTTTATTGGGTAAATTTGATAATAGAGAGTGATGCAATGACTATTTTATCTATAGTTCTATACTATGAAGAATGAGACTTTTGGTGTTTCTCCATCCTCCCTCGCATGCACATGGGGCACACCGATCATACCCACTAGCCATACATGGCAATATTAACAATTAACACATGGCCACACAAGACAATTAGATGTTGTTTTATATTTTTTTTTCATGTGTTAGTTGTGCTCGTTGTTAGTTGTGTTAGTTGTGTTCGTTGTCATACATATTTGAAATTAATACTTGTGTTTGGCAAGTGCATCTTTGCTAGTATATATCGTCTACCAACTTAATAGAAAAATACTTGTAATTTTGACATAGAGGATCCAAAAAGTTTTCTCTTGGTTTGAATTTTTTTTGGCATACATGGATAATAAATTTCTATGAAATGCTTATTTATTTATTTATTTATTTATTTATTTATAACTTAGACAGATCATACCTTTTGCATGGTTAGCTAGCTAGTCACGACACTACATCTTAGTACTGATCTGTAATATAAATGCTCAATGGCGATGCTATCCTACTTTGGTCTGAATATTGAGGATGGCATCACCACTGCACTGATCTTCGCCACAGCTGCCAGCGAGAGGAACACAAATGGACTTTTGATTTTTTTTCTTTCGCATACTGAGACAAGTTAGTTGAGAATTGGGAGGTTTTGATGGCAGTGGCGGGCAATTTAGATATAGAATTATGGGATTGCTTTTGGTTATTTTATATAATGGTAAATGTGGGTAACTTAGATGCAAATATGATCCAATGGCTAGATGTTTTTGATTTTTGCAAATTTTCTAGAATTTATTTTTGTTCTAGCGCGTCTCATGAGGATTAATATTGAGGCTCCAAAAGAGTTTCCAGTTAGTAATTGTAAGATAAGATAGTAATGTGCAAAGCCTTCTAGTATTTATATAGTACATAAAGAATAAATATGACATATCAATTCAAGGATGACGATCATATATGTTTTCTTAAGAAATTTGAATATAGCTTGAAACATAAATAGAGGGCTGGAAAAAAGCTCATGAAACTTATTCCGTGGCTTGTTTACGAAGTTCTGATTATACTTATTTCTCTTTAGAAATTTAGGTAATTTTAAATTAAAATGAACTTCAGCTTGGCTGGCTCATTGAACATAGGACTCAAACAAAGAGTAGGTTATAATTGATAACAATAAATTAATTTTAAAAACTTAAAAAGTTTAATTAACTCGTCATCCATCACTAAACATTAGTAATATGCATATTCTTGTTTGTTGTTTTAGACCGCTATTCTATTTCGATAGAGCATGGGTGCAACCATGCCTAGATTGAGTTTGAGTATGGTAGCAACGACAACAACTGCATATGCATAGGTTGTTAAATTCTCGTGATGGTGAGCGGTTGATTCTTGCAAGCATTTGGCTTGATGTCCAGGAGCTAGTTAGGCATTGTTTGTCTGTTAAATTTTCTTTTGCTTGTCGAGATGCTACTACAGCAGCGTATGAATGTGCCAGGAGAGTCTCCATGGCTGAGAAACATGTAATTTAGGATGACAGCGCCCAGACTTTCTTTTAGAGGCGCTCACTAAGGATTGTGACCATAGTTCCAATGAATAAAGCTCCCAACATTGCCTAAAAAAACTGCTTTGAAGTACCTTGATCATATATATAAAACTTTAATTGGTTTCTCATTTAGTTAAAGTTTACAATAATTACTTTACAACAACATACAATATCTTCCAAGATACCTAAACACTATGTTCAAGGTTCGTAGGTCATTTTAGTAAAAATATTAGAGCTTTTTGAGCTTAATCTGTGCCCCATACTGTGGTTGCAGCGTGGAGATTGCGCATGGTGCGTGCGTGTAAGACGGTGAGAGTTCGGATAGGAAGTGTTGCAGAATCATGGCCAATCCCATCTTTGCATCCAGTAACGCAAAATTCTGGCCGACACATATCCGTGGCCCCCAACCGAATGGAAAGAATGCCGGCCCGCTTTTGGATGCCTTGGAGACACCCTCCTTGAACCTTTCTGGCTTGAACTCATCCACATCTTCTCCCCAGACCTCTGGATTATGGTGGATACACACAATTGGGAATGCAAACATAACACCAGGTGGGTACTTGACACCTCCAAGCTCTGTCTTTAGATACGTCTCCCGGCCAATCAGCAGTATAGGTGGGTACAACCTCAGTACCTCATGTAATATCATTGTAACCTGCAATCGAAAAAGCTAGAGCTTTAGAGTTGTGACTAAAACGAGAATATCTCACAATACCATGCATGTCTTGGTATTTTTGTGCTCACAATTTTGAGCTGATTGATGCCCTCAGAGTCTGGTTGCTTCTTCCCAAATATGCAAAGAACCTCCTCGCATGCGCGATCTTGCCACTCAGGATGCATGCTCAGAACCACCATTGTCCATGTGAGTAGCACTGCAGTTGTCTCCATACCTGCGAAGTAGAATAGCTTCAGCTCCCCGATTATGTCCTCCGTAGTCATCATTGGCTTGGCGCTCCCGCTTTCCTGGCTTTCTTTAATGTTGGACTCAAGTAACATTCCTAGTAGATCGTCGTTATTGAGACCCTCCTTCATTGCCCTCTCCCTCTTTGTGATTATGCCTTTTAGAAGTTCCTCGACTTCACGCGCATTTGCGTTCATCCTTTTCTTTAACTTTGTTGGTAGGAACCTGCATAAAGAAATTAACACATTTGCCCACAAAAAAAAAAATCAACACACTGAACATCTAACTTTTTATGGTGCTCCACAATAATACTTAATAGTATACTAGTATAGAGAAGATCTAACTGTCAATTTTTAAGAATAATTTTGTAATTATTTTGATCTTTCCAGCATTAATAATATTATAACTTTGTATAGGTGTCAAAAATATATAATAGTGATGCCATTGTGTGTTTTTATCGATAATATCCTGCTTATACTACTCATAAATATACTATCTATTCCACATGTGAAGTTTTCGGTCGTATACAATTAATCTTAGTCATCGAATGTTTATACACTAGTCCTTTTATAACATAATATGGAACACCGTAGAAGAACTCGAGATTTGTTGAAATTTATGTTAGATAAATGAAGATTTTCTCGAATCTTTTTTTTTCACTCAGCAGCTGCTGGTCCGGTATTTTTCAGATTTGCTACAGTTTAAGTTGAATAGTTGATTGGACAGTTCCGTGTAATCTGTGCATCAACATTTTCTCAGGCCTTTTTCCTTATTATTATGATGATGATCAATCTATTTCTGGACCTTACAATAAGAACGGCCACGTGCACTCATGCGTGGAGGTTGGGATATTTGTTTAGTTTCATATAAACAGTCCACACTAAAATTTTTGGATAAATAGTTATGCGATCTCACCTGTAAGCTGGGATATGCATCGTGCGTGCCATCTGTACAGCATTTTGTGCCTGCTCCGACTGCAACTGGAAGATCCTTCTTCCTTCACTGAAGCTGCTCCCAAATGCCGCGCGGGAGATGACGTCGCCTGTGAGATTTTGGAACTCAGGCCACACATCTATCTCCCGCATACCATCAGACCCGACAGAGTCCTCCCATCTGCGTATCAGCTCACTGGAACAGGCAGCAAAAGCCGGCACCATCCTCTGCAAAAACGAATCAATTCGCCGTTAAAATGGTGCAAACATGAGACCTGAACTTCTGTTGTCAAGCGAACCTGGCATTCCGAACGAGCTTGAATCGGCAATACGATGTGGTTAAGGAAGTGAGGTGACCTTGAGCTTTTCGAAATGGAAGGCATGGTTGATGATCCTCCGGTGCGTGACCCATTTCTCGCCTTGGTGGGTCGTCAGGCCGTTGGCCAGCATCTTCTCCACCCAAAGAATAGACCTTTCCTTCCCGAACTGGCCGTGCTTGTTCGTCAGGATCTCTCGCATCATCTTAGGGTCGTTGACGATCACTCTCGGCTCCGGCCCGAACCAGGTCACGGCGACACTACCTGCCATTCCGGCGAGATCTCAAGCATATATATAACCAAGGAATCGAGACAATAATAATCCTCAAATCAATCATGAGGAGAAAGACAAGCAAGTACCGAGCTGCCTGGTGATGCTGTGGTCGAAGGGAACCGCCCGGGCTGCGACGGCGTGCGACGCCGGCGGCATGGGCTCGGAGCGCGCCGCCACGGCGAGCCGGACGAACTCCTTCATGTCGCCGGAGGGGAAGGTGTACGGCGTGACGGGCAAGCCCTGCGCACGCAGGGCGCGGCCCAGCCTGCGCGGGCGGAGCCAGAACCGCTCCAGCGCCCGCCACCAAGCCCACCACAGGGCCGCCGCGAGGGCCCCGAGCGCGCAGAGCAAGCTCCACGGCGGCGCCGCCGGTGATGCGCCGAGGATCGCCATGGCTGTCGCAAATCTGTGGCCACGCTCCGTGCTGATGTCTGGGACAGTCGGAGGAAGAAGACGTGGTGAAGTAGGCATAGGCTGGTGGAGCCGTGGAGACGACGAAGGCTGGCGGAGAAACCTTGGAAGGTTCCTCCAGGTGTCTCCGTCATGGTTTCGCAGGTGTCTTCTGGGGGGATGAAAGCACAGAGACTTCCTGGGTGGTTCTATTCTCAGTCGGAAGATTTGACATTGCTGAGACAATGGTCTTGGAACAGCCCACCACTCACAGTAAACAAATACGACTCTTCTGTCAGGGAAACTGCAGCGACTCTGCTTCGCATAATAACCTCACAGAATATCTGTGAAAGCTTACGTAATTGACTAATTGAGCACATAAGTTAGAACGGAAGTTAGTGCCAGTGGTAGCACACGGAAGCATGATCCGAGGCAGACAGGCTACTGAATTCACACGTATGGCCTCCCAGCAGAGCACAATGCAAAATACCGTGGCAACTCTGTTGTTCAGCAATCCTGTTTGGTTGGAACCTGGTTGGCCCAGGCAGCATGGGTCGGAGCTGGAACCAGACTGGCCCAGAGATGGGTCCATCCGGCCCATGTTATCCCGTCTGAGCGGATTAACATGCTAATTCTCCATTGAAAAAAATGGGCTGGGCCCTGGCCCACTAGTCCAAATTCCACGCCTCAAAAAAATAGTTCCAGTGGCCCAGAGATGGGTCCATCCGGCCCATGTTATCCCGTCTGAGCGGATTAACATGCTAATTCTCCATTGAAAAAAATGGGCTGGGCCCTGGCCCACTAGTCCAAATTCCACGCCTCAAAAAAATAGTTCCAGTGGCCCAGAGATGGGTCCATCCGGCCCATGTTATCCCGTCTGAGCGGATTAACATGCTAATTCTCCATTGAAAAAAATGGGCTGGGCCCTGGCCCACTAGTCCAAATTCCACGCCTCAAAAAAATAGTTCCAGTGGCCCAGAGATGGGTCCATCCGGCCCATGTTATCCCGTCTGAGCGGATTAACATGCTAATTCTCCATTGAAAAAAATGGGCTGGGCCCTGGCCCACTAGTCCAAATTCCACGCCTCAAAAAAATAGTTCCAGTGGCCCAGAGATGGGTCCATCCGGCCCATGTTATCCCGTCTGAGCGGATTAACATGCTAATTCTCCATTGAAAAAAATGGGCTGGGCCCTGGCCCACTAGTCCAAATTCCACGCCTCAAAAAAATAGTTCCAGTGGCCCAGAGATGGGTCCATCCGGCCCATGTTATCCCGTCTGAGCGGATTAACATGCTAATTCTCCATTGAAAAAAATGGGCTGGGCCCTGGCCCACTAGTCCAAATTCCACGCCTCAAAAAAATAGTTCCAGTGGCCCAGAGATGGGTCCATCCGGCCCATGTTATCCCGTCTGAGCGGATTAACATGCTAATTCTCCATTGAAAAAAATGGGCTGGGCCCTGGCCCACTAGTCCAAATTCCACGCCTCAAAAAAATAGTTCCAGTGGCCCAGAGATGGGTCCATCCGGCCCATGTTATCCCGTCTGAGCGGATTAACATGCTAATTCTCCATTGAAAAAAATGGGCTGGGCCCTGGCCCACTAGTCCAAATTCCACGCCTCAAAAAAATAGTTCCAGTGGCCCAGAGATGGGTCCATCCGGCCCATGTTATCCCGTCTGAGCGGATTAACATGCTAATTCTCCATTGAAAAAAATGGGCTGGGCCCTGGCCCACTAGTCCAAATTCCACGCCTCAAAAAAATAGTTCCAGTGGCCCAGAGATGGGTCCATCCGGCCCATGTTATCCCGTCTGAGCGGATTAACATGCTAATTCTCCATTGAAAAAAATGGGCTGGGCCCTGGCCCACTAGTCCAAATTCCACGCCTCAAAAAAATAGTTCCAGTGGCCCAGAGATGGGTCCATCCGGCCCATGTTATCCCGTCTGAGCGGATTAACATGCTAATTCTCCATTGAAAAAAATGGGCTGGGCCCTGGCCCACTAGTCCAAATTCCACGCCTCAAAAAAATAGTTCCAGTGGCCCAGAGATGGGTCCATCCGGCCCATGTTATCCCGTCTGAGCGGATTAACATGCTAATTCTCCATTGAAAAAAATGGGCTGGGCCCTGGCCCACTAGTCCAAATTCCACGCCTCAAAAAAATAGTTCCAGTGGCCCAGAGATGGGTCCATCCGGCCCATGTTATCCCGTCTGAGCGGATTAACATGCTAATTCTCCATTGAAAAAAATGGGCTGGGCCCTGGCCCACTAGTCCAAATTCCACGCCTCAAAAAAATAGTTCCAGTGGCCCAGAGATGGGTCCATCCGGCCCATGTTATCCCGTCTGAGC
Source organism: Echinochloa crus-galli (assembly GCA_900205405.1). Lineage (NCBI taxonomy): Eukaryota > Viridiplantae > Streptophyta > Magnoliopsida > Poales > Poaceae > Echinochloa > Echinochloa crus-galli. Next base: position 135,127 of record OAMR01000124.1, read on the forward strand.
GGATTAACATGCTAATTCTCCATTGAAAAAAATGGGCTGGGCCCTGGCCCACTAGTCCAAATTCCACGCCTCAAAAAAATAGTTCCAGTGGCCCAGAGATGGGTCCATCCGGCCCATGTTATCCCGTCTGAGCGGATTAACATGCTAATTCTCCATTGAAAAAAATGGGCTGGGCCCTGGCCCACTAGTCCAAATTCCACGCCTCAAAAAAATAGTTCCAGTGGCCCAGAGATGGGTCCATCCGGCCCATGTTATCCCGTCTGAGCGGATTAACATGCTAATTCTCCATTGAAAAAAATGGGCTGGGCCCTGGCCCACTAGTCCAAATTCCACGCCTCAAAAAAATAGTTCCAGTGGCCCAGAGATGGGTCCATCCGGCCCATGTTATCCCGTCTGAGCGGATTAACATGCTAATTCTCCATTGAAAAAAATGGGCTGGGCCCTGGCCCACTAGTCCAAATTCCACGCCTCAAAAAAATAGTTCCAGTGGCCCAGAGATGGGTCCATCCGGCCCATGTTATCCCGTCTGAGCGGATTAACATGCTAATTCTCCATTGAAAAAAATGGGCTGGGCCCTGGCCCACTAGTCCAAATTCCACGCCTCAAAAAAATAGTTCCAGTGGCCCAGAGATGGGTCCATCCGGCCCATGTTATCCCGTCTGAGCGGATTAACATGCTAATTCTCCATTGAAAAAAATGGGCTGGGCCCTGGCCCACTAGTCCAAATTCCACGCCTCAAAAAAATAGTTCCAGTGGCCCAGAGATGGGTCCATCCGGCCCATGTTATCCCGTCTGAGCGGATTAACATGCTAATTCTCCATTGAAAAAAATGGGCTGGGCCCTGGCCCACTAGTCCAAATTCCACGCCTCAAAAAAATAGTTCCAGTGGCCCAGAGATGGGTCCATCCGGCCCATGTTATCCCGTCTGAGCGGATTAACATGCTAATTCTCCATTGAAAAAAATGGGCTGGGCCCTGGCCCACTAGTCCAAATTCCACGCCTCAAAAAAATAGTTCCAGTGGCCCAGAGATGGGTCCATCCGGCCCATGTTATCCCGTCTGAGCGGATTAACATGCTAATTCTCCATTGAAAAAAATGGGCTGGGCCCTGGCCCACTAGTCCAAATTCCACGCCTCAAAAAAATAGTTCCAGTGGCCCAGAGATGGGTCCATCCGGCCCATGTTATCCCGTCTGAGCGGATTAACATGCTAATTCTCCATTGAAAAAAATGGGCTGGGCCCTGGCCCACTAGTCCAAATTCCACGCCTCAAAAAAATAGTTCCAGTGGCCCAGAGATGGGTCCATCCGGCCCATGTTATCCCGTCTGAGCGGATTAACATGCTAATTCTCCATTGAAAAAAATGGGCTGGGCCCTGGCCCACTAGTCCAAATTCCACGCCTCAAAAAAATAGTTCCAGTGGCCCAGAGATGGGTCCATCCGGCCCATGTTATCCCGTCTGAGCGGATTAACATGCTAATTCTCCATTGAAAAAAATGGGCTGGGCCCTGGCCCACTAGTCCAAATTCCACGCCTCAAAAAAATAGTTCCAGTGGCCCAGAGATGGGTCCATCCGGCCCATGTTATCCCGTCTGAGCGGATTAACATGCTAATTCTCCATTGAAAAAAATGGGCTGGGCCCTGGCCCACTAGTCCAAATTCCACGCCTCAAAAAAATAGTTCCAGTGGCCCAGAGATGGGTCCATCCGGCCCATGTTATCCCGTCTGAGCGGATTAACATGCTAATTCTCCATTGAAAAAAATGGGCTGGGCCCTGGCCCACTAGTCCAAATTCCACGCCTCAAAAAAATAGTTCCAGTGGCCCAGAGATGGGTCCATCCGGCCCATGTTATCCCGTCTGAGCGGATTAACATGCTAATTCTCCATTGAAAAAAATGGGCTGGGCCCTGGCCCACTAGTCCAAATTCCACGCCTCAAAAAAATAGTTCCAGTGGCCCAGAGATGGGTCCATCCGGCCCATGTTATCCCGTCTGAGCGGATTAACATGCTAATTCTCCATTGAAAAAAATGGGCTGGGCCCTGGCCCACTAGTCCAAATTCCACGCCTCAAAAAAATAGTTCCAGTGGCCCAGAGATGGGTCCATCCGGCCCATGTTATCCCGTCTGAGCGGATTAACATGCTAATTCTCCATTGAAAAAAATGGGCTGGGCCCTGGCCCACTAGTCCAAATTCCACGCCTCAAAAAAATAGTTCCAGTGGCCCAGAGATGGGTCCATCCGGCCCATGTTATCCCGTCTGAGCGGATTAACATGCTAATTCTCCATTGAAAAAAATGGGCTGGGCCCTGGCCCACTAGTCCAAATTCCACGCCTCAAAAAAATAGTTCCAGTTCCATGAAAAATCCTATTTTAGTTTCTTGGATGTTATCGTTCGTCGTGTTCGTTTAGTTTATCAGCCACCAATCAGTAATATTTTTCTTAGCAGAAATCAGCATCCCCACCAGCCAACCAGAAAGGCCGGTTATCCTGCGCGCACTGTTTGGTTTTGAAAGTGGTACTCGCGCCCGGCAGGCCATTGCCATTTTTTTCTTTTAGTATGCGATGAGGCTGATTGCCATATTCAACTTTTTTGCACATCGGTAATCTATGACGCTTTCGTAATTTAGGACCAAGCTAGTGTACAATGACTAGGCGACCATGACATGATTAGCTAGTGGGCATGGCACATTGCAGTTTTCGTAATTTAGGACCAAGCACACAATCGTGCAATGCATTATTGTTTGTCCTAGAGTTTTACAGCTATTATATATCCCTGTCCAATTTTAAAAGCGGAGGTGTCTGTGTGAGTTGTGAAATGTGGTTTACACCTCACTACCTCAGACGGTGGTCACTATTTGTTTGGACTATATATAGAACGTATGCTGGTAAAAAGAAATTCTTAATTCTACCCAGGGGACATATGCTTTAGAACACAACCATAGATATATGCACCGAGGTCCTTAGAGCAATCTCCAGCATCATTGCTAGAATGGATTGATATACGTAAAAACTACTAAAATACCAAAAACAGCTCCAACAATATTACTATATGGATTGCTATATCTAAATTTTTTAGGCTATGATCTAAATTTCTCTCACCTTAACCCAAATATACCAATCCATGCTCATGGATTGCTATATTCCTATTCAACAGCTGGTAAAAGCCAACGGCCTCGCGCAAGACATTTCAGCCTGATTCCCCTCGTCTCGCTCTGCCACCGCCTCCTCCGCACCACCTTCCGTATGCCGCCGTATCAGGCCTTGAGCTCCGCCGAACCCCAACTCCTTTGTGGGCGAGCCTCGGACACGGAGCGGCCATGTGAAGAGGGCAGCTCCACCGGACGCGGAGGAGGCGGGCTCCGCCGCCGCCGCTCGAGCCGCCCCCAGACGTGGAGCGGGAGGGCTCCGTCGCCGCTGGACACAGCGAGCCACAGCCACTCGGGACACCCCCGGACGTGAAGCAGGCAGGCTCCGCCGCCGACACTCGGGCCGCTGCCGGACGCGCAGCGGGTGAGCTCCGCCGCCGGACGCGACACAGACGGGCGCCGCCGTCGTCGGACACAAAGTGGGTCGCGTCTGGCTCTGCCACCATGCTTGAACGTGCCCCGCTCATGGTAGATTGGAGGGCCATGAAGAGCTCAGCCAAGAATAGATTTTAATGAGCAGGCGGGGGAAGAAGATAAGATCCTTTAGCTTTTATAGAAAGACAATCATAGAAATATGTAACTTTTGTTAGTTTTGTTGTGTCCTGAATGTTCTACAGAAAACCAATATAGTCTAAATAAATTTATAGAAAGCTTTATATGTATCTGGTTTTAGGTATGCTGCTGGCATAAAAATCCTGTGAAAATCTTCTCTCTCCTGTACCTAAATCTTGTTTTAGGTATTCAGTTTTACCTATGCTGCAGGGAGATGCTCTGATCTTATACTGTGTAAATCTAACAAATGGTCTGTATCAAATCTTAGTGCACATTCTACGTGCGTAAGAATATACCTATTAAAGAGAGGAATAAAGAAAAAAAACATGTTCGACACAAAATGCACATTATTCAGCAGATAGGCTAACGTGGAATACACGCATACGCGTGAATTTGTCCCCTCGGGTACACAAGTTGCTAGGGCACATCCGATCCGCACATGCTCGCGGAATGATGCGGAAGAAAAGTTTGAAGCTAAGGCCAAGAATAGGCACGTGTATGGTGGGAATCTTAAAACAGCACCAATGCAACGACAAGGGAATCTAAAAACACAGTAGCAGATTAATTAGCAGGTGCTCGCGCATATGCTGGTGTTGCTGATAAGAACACCAGATATATATAGGGCCCCAGTTGATGTTATTAGCTATTTAGACTGCACGTGTTATAATATGATCACGACTAAAATATGATCTACGGACCATCGGGGGGTGCACTTCATGTGGCGTCTGCGAACCGGAAAAAATCAAGATTCAACAAACCAAGCAGCCTTTTGCATCTTCAGCTCTTCCTCCGGCCATATGCTCGTGCCTTCGTTTGGCTGGCTCCACCCGTCTCTTTTTTAAATAAGAAAATAAATTCGGTCTCGGCAACCGATGTTTTGGCAGGCCCCACCAGTCTGGAAGAGCCGCTTCAGTCTCTAAGGGTATGTTTGGCTGGTAGGATGAGTAAGAATGCAACGGAGCGGCTCCATTCTTGTAGGCGTTTGGTTGAGGAACACTGAAATGGAGAGGCTCCTGCTGAAGAATATACCCTCAAGATTTGGAACCAGCCCATCCCAAAAAAAAGACCGAACGCGCTGGCTCCCGTCGCCTCCCGTCTTCTCCGTCTTCTCCCTCAGCGCCTCCTTCGACTGAGCCCGGGCAAGGGCGGCGGAGCGGAGCGGCAGGCGGAGGCGGAGCACGACGGCGAGGGCGACGGCGGCGCCAACGACATAAGGGGCGGAAGGCAGAGGACGGAGCTGAGGCGTGGGGCGGAGCGGCGGTGGAGGACGGTGCGGCGGCGCGGGCGACGGCGGCCGCGAGGCGGAGCTGGAACGGGACGGCGCGGCGGTGGAGCATGGTGTGGTGGCGGAGGCAGAGCTCGGGCCGGGGCGGAGGGCGACGCGG
>OAMR01000124.1:140280-156369 GCA_900205405.1 Echinochloa crus-galli
CGACGACGGCCGCGAGGCGGCGCGACGGCGGAGGACGGGGCGGCGCGGCGGCAAAGCTCTGGCCGGGGTGGAGAGAGGAACTCGGGCTAGCGGATGAGGAAGACGCCTGATGAGCGGGACCCATTAACAGAGGCAAACGGATCTAAATTTTCTGTTATTCCATCCCTCCAACCAAACAATAAATAGAACCGCTCCATTCCTCCAACCAAACATCTCTTACTAGAACCGCTCCATCCAGCAAAATAAGATGAAACCGCTCCATCCCACTCGCTCTCCAATCAAACGCACCCTAAAGCTCTGTCAAATCATTTTTAGAGAGAAATGATGCTCTATTCTGTAAAATAATTCTTTGAAATGAACTGAAAGTTGAAAAAATAGCTTCTTCTAGTTCCGTAAAATAATTCTCGGTCCTGCTTTTGAGACCACAAAATCACTTTTTTCTGATAATCAGTTCCTCTACCAAACAAGCCCTCGGTGTTATTCCAAACTGAACCGTGCTTCTCTCATGCTTTGTTTTGAACACTGTGGCTACCGAACCGTGAGCGAACTCTAACAAAGTGAACCATCCTTATATCCAGTAAAATATTGGACACAAGGCATCCACGATAGGAGATAGTACACTTGAACAAAGAAATATCTGATTAGTTTAGTATTTCTTCTCGGGTACATGAAACTAATAATCTCTACCTAATTATAAAGCAAGGATTGATTCAGCGGTACGTCGTAAATTTGCAATAAAGACCCTAAACTTTTATTAATTAACAGTTCATTTTTAATACTTGATCGGCCACCTCCTGTCCCAGTTTGAATCGGAATCGAAAAGCACAAAACATGTTATCAAAACATTGCTCAACTAGAGCATCGATCGACCTCAGTTGACCTTAATCTTTACCTAATTATAAAGCAATGATTGTTTCCGCGGTACTTTATAATTTTACAGAAAACCCCCTAACATTTATTAAATTTTACATGCTGCCCCTGCACCGTAAAGAACTGTATCTGCCGTTATTCTATTAGAGTTCAATTCGAATTGCACTTCATGTATACAGATGCAATTCAAATACTAGAGATAAAATACGAAATGTTATGCTGGAGCAACCCAATATATCAAACTCCAAGCAGTGAGTATGGCAATTAAGAGAGCGTCAATGTCATAACCGGTTACCTCATTTACTCCATACGAGTAGTAGCTAAAAATGATTGATCTCTCTCGTTTCTTGCACTCCAACATCAAGCTAAGGCCCAATCAATAAAAATGCTATAGTATACCTACATCAGTTCATAATAACCCTTTCATCCGTAACAACGCACGGGCATTTGTGCTAGTAAAAATTATAAAGCAAGGAATGATTCAGCGGTACGTCATGAATTTATAATAAAGATCCTAAAATTTTATTAATTAACCCCCTCAAATATTTATAAAAATCACCGATTATGACACAAACTTTGAATCCTCTCGATATTCGATCAAACCTTTGCTTAACTTCGACTATGAATCGTTTTAGGACACCAATTAGTTATAGCTATATAACACTAGGATCAACCTGTATGGCCGATGGTTGTATCGTGTATGAAAAGAGAAACAGGAAACAAGTGAGGTTGCGAGAGGCGCTCTACAAGCCCTTGGCCTTCTTCGCTCCTCACGGGTCGTCCATGCGTCTCGTGGGAGTGCGTGCAAGTCGAGCTATATTTGAACCAGTAAATGCATGTCACACCGGTGGGATGGCTATATGCACGGGCAAGTAACATGCATGCATAAGTCCGGCCCTGTTGCTTGATGCAGCATAATGGACTTGCACAAGGCTTGCTCAATTTTTTATGGGCCATACGTGGTCGCACGCATCAACAAGGTCCGGCCTCCTTTGCTGCGCGGTTGTCGTTATATAGAGCTTGGAAGAGATGTAAGTGTAATGTGTTATTTGTTTGCCAATATGCTGCTGACTATAAAAGCCAGGACTCATACACACACAATTGCTCATGCAAGGAATAATGATCCAAGAAAGGTTTCGGATATGATGTGGGTGTGAACTATGCAAGACATCATTAACTCTTTTAAATATTATAGCCATCGTATCTTCTTTATCTCTATCTCTATTTCTAATACTAAAGCAAGGATTGTTAGGTCCTTTTCTCTCACAACGCCGATAGGTGGGCTTCATGTGCCTATTTTCATAATCATGTTCATTACAAAGACCAAATACAAGTATGCTATGCTGAAATTAAATTAAAGTATGGGAGAAAAGAAGAAATAAATATACATGGATCGAGACCGATTAAATAAATCTCTAAATATATATTCATATGGTCTATGTCCGTAGCAACGCACGGACATATTTGCTAGTAATACTGTAATACATAGATAGGGTGTTGCGGTTGCTTGCCGGAATACGTGTTCAGACTTGCATACATAGACAGGGTGGATTATTGCTGCAATTTTCCTCTCTTTAAGCACTTGTAATTTTCTTGCTGACAACTGCTTATTATAATTATCTGCGACTGGTTGCAATGCCCGCGCGTGCGGCACGCGCGTGCTAAACTTTCTTCTATGTATGTGTCCTAATTCTGCGGCACGCATGTTTATTGATTAAGTACTAAAATAGTGTCACTTTAGTGGGTCATGGCAAACCGTACGAAGCGCTTTTAAAAATACTTTATATTCGCTCTTTCATGTATATTGAGAGATAGTTGGCATTTATTTATATGGAGAAAAACTCTTCAATTTATTATCTATTAGCGATACGGGATAATTGTGTATAGATGTGGGTATAAATGTGGGTATATTTAGGTGGGCCCTGCCTTCTTCACTCCTCATGCGTCGTCCATGCGCTCTACAAGCCCTTGGCCTTCTTCACTCCTCATGCGTCGTCCATGCGCTCTACAAGCCCTTGGCCTTCTTCACTCCTCATGCGTCGTCCATGCGCTCTACAAGCCCTTGGCCTTCTTCACTCCTCATGCGTCGTCCATGCGCTCTACAAGCCCTTGGCCTTCTTCACTCCTCATGCGTCGTCCATGCGCTCTACAAGCCCTTGGCCTTCTTCACTCCTCATGCGTCGTCCATGCGCTCTACAAGCCCTTGGCCTTCTTCACTCCTCATGGTTGCGAGAGGCGCTCTACAAGCCCTTGGCCTTCTTCGCTCCTCACGGGTCGTCCATGCGTCTCGTGGGAGTGCGTGCAAGTCGAGCTATATTTGAACCAGTAAATGCATGTCACACCGGTGGGATGGCTATATGCACGGGCAAGTAACATGCATGCATAAGTCCGGCCCTGTTGCTTGATGCAGCATAATGGACTTGCACAAGGCTTGCTCAATTTTTTATGGGCCATACGTGGTCGCACGCATCAACAAGGTCCGGCCTCCTTTGCTGCGCGGTTGTCGTTATATAGAGCTTGGAAGAGATGTAAGTGTAATGTGTTATTTGTTTGCCAATATGCTGCTGACTATAAAAGCCAGGACTCATACACACACAATTGCTCATGCAAGGAATAATGATCCAAGAAAGGTTTCGGATATGATGTGGGTGTGAACTATGCAAGACATCATTAACTCTTTTAAATATTATAGCCATCGTATCTTCTTTATCTCTATCTCTATTTCTAATACTAAAGCAAGGATTGTTAGGTCCTTTTCTCTCACAACGCCGATAGGTGGGCTTCATGTGCCTATTTTCATAATCATGTTCATTACAAAGACCAAATACAAGTATGCTATGCTGAAATTAAATTAAAGTATGGGAGAAAAGAAGAAATAAATATACATGGATCGGGACCGATTAAATCTTTAAATATATATTCATATAGTCTATGTCCGTAGCAACGTACGGGTATATTTGCTAGTAAAACTAGGACTACCACAACCGGACGTAACCAAGGTTCGTTGGATTTGGACGGCAAAATCGGAGCTGATCTCGTTGTCCATCATGGTGTCAATCCCACCCTTGTTGACCGCAGCTGTTTGGTTGCCAATCTACCCTCACTCTTGCACCCGGCACCATGGCAGGGCAGGACAGTCATCTCCCTAGCTTCCTTCAAGTGTGATAAACTTGAAGTCTTGAAGACCTCCCAAAGCTCTTAACCTGGTAACTAGCTGTGAAATCAATGTTGCCGTCGTGTTCAAGCTCCATCTACTGAGTCAAATTGAAATGTTATTTTTTAGGAAACGAATCAATTAAAATGTAGAAGGCTTGAAGGTGTGATGGCTTGTAGTAGTCTTTCTTTTTTCTTGTGTGAGGATCAAGTTAAGTCCACGCGAATCTTTAAAACAGAAGAATGTATGAAGCCTGTTGCTTGTAATATTTGTCTTGCCAATTTTCTATTTGGAACGAAGGTATCATGTACTCCTATGTTCGAGATCAGAGAAGATAAATAAAGTATCTGAGCAAAACTCTAGGGGCACTAGATACATGCTTGCTGCGGATCATATGCATATGGGTAGCTGCAATTAACCCATCATATCAGCGTCAACCAGTAATTGAAATATCTCATCGGTAGATACAAAGGGTACTGTTCACAAGCTCGCTTTAATTTGCAAGTGTACGTAGTTCCTTGCATGATTTGCATCGGCTACATACGTACGTACTTATCCTGTACATGCAGATAATTAAGGGAAGTGATCGATCAGTTAATTAACCTAATAATACAAGTAGCAACTGCGCGCAGGCCCGATCGGCTCAGGGGAGCTTCCTGAGCATGACCTGCGCGCCGTGCTCCGGCTGCAGCAGGCCGTTGGGGAAGGGCGCGTGCGTGTAGGCCGGCGAGAGGTCGAAGGCGAAGCGCTGCAGGATCATGGCGAGCCCCATCTTGGCCTCGAGCAGCGCGAAGTTCTGGCCGATGCAGATGCGCGGGCCCCACCCGAAGGGGAAGAAGGCCGGCGCGTCCCTGGACGCCCTGGAGATCCCCTCCGCGAACCTCTGCGGCCTGAACTCGCTGGCGTCGGGGCCCCAAACGTCCTTGTCGTGGTGCACGCACAGCAGCGGCAGCATCAGCATCACCCCCGCCGGGTACCTCACGCCGCCCAGCTCCATGGGCTTGTACGTCTGCCGCTGCAGCGCCGTCAGCGGCGTGTACAGCCGCAGCACCTCGTACAGCACCATGGTCACCTGTAACGTAAGAATGCCATTGTTCCAATCAGTCTCTTTAATTTGAGAGATCGTTCATATATAATCCGGCGACGATCGAGTACATGAACCGGCCTGCTGCACTTACGATTCTGAGGCGGCTGAGGCCGTCGTAGTCCGGCGTCCTGGAGCCGAAGACGCTGAGCACCTCCTCCCTGGCGCGGTCCTGCCACTCGGGGTGCATGGAGAGCACGATCATGGTCCACGTGAGCAGCACCGACGTGGTCTCCATCCCCGCGAAGTAGAACAGCTTGCACTCCCCGATCACGTCGTCGGTGGTGATGCCGGCCTTGGAGCTCCCGTCGCCGCTGCAGTGCTCCATGTTCGACTCCAGCAGCAGGCCAAGGAGATCGTCGCTGGTGGCTCCGCCGGCCCTCAGCGCGTTCTCTCTCTTGGCGATGATGCCCTTCAGGAGGCCTTCGATCTCCGACGCGATCTGCTTCATCCTTCGGTTGATTTTCGTAGGAAGATACCTGCACGAAACGCTTTACTAATTAGCACTATGCATGGTGCGATCAAACGGGCAATAACGTACAAGAGGGACAGAAAAGAGGGTCTCGCTCACAAGTATCCAGGGATGTGAAGCTTCTGCATGGCCTGGACGACGAGCTGGACCTGCTCCCCCTGGAGCTGGAAGATCCTCCTGCCTTCGAGGTAGCTGCTGCCAAACGCGGCGCGAGAGATGACATCCCCTGTCAGGTTCTGCATCTCAGGCCACACATCCACCTCGCACGGCTGCCCATCCGCGCCTAGGCCCTCCCACCTCGTCACCAGATCCGAGCAACACGCGGCGAAAGCCGGCAACATCCGCTGGAAATGGAAGGCACATGCAGATCATGTCACATCCTGTACAACGTTGCAATTGCATTGGCAATATATATGTTCATGCATGCTTGCCACAGCACGCCGGTGCGGCTCACCTTGAGTTTCTGGACATGGAATGCGGGGTTGATGATCCTCCGGTGCTTGGCCCATTTCTCGCCCTCGTGGCTGCCCAGGCCGTTGTGCAGCAACCTCTGAAGCTTACCGAACTTGGGCTTCTCGAAGTGGCCGAACTTGTTGGACAGGACCTCCCGCACCAGCTCCGGCTTGGTGATGGTCACCCTCGGCACCGGCCCGAACCAGGTAATGGACGTTTTGCCTGTCATTATCAACCATTTTCTTCAGTCATATGCTTGTTAGTGGGTCGCTTGCTGTGCCACTATTTGGTTTTCTTTGGGGACAGCTGATGCCCCAGACAGAGTAGATTGAGAACAACCGACAGCGATCAGAGATCAATAATGAAACTAGAACGGCAGGACCTGATGATGGAACTGGTCACCATCAGAACAGGATGGGCTCAATGTCATTGGAACTGTTACTAGTTCGGTTCCTGTGGGCTGTGGTCCTTCTACTATACCGCGTCCTGGGTGTATGTGTGGTTATTGACACTGGATCTTAGAATCCTACAGTATCCAATGGAAAAGAGGCTCTACTATATGCTAGTGTCCATGGAAATTTCTTGCTAGTACTATTCCTGGAAAAGCCCTCGGTTTGACTCTTCAGATACAGTATATATTTTTCTCAGCAATTTTTTTTGGGAAAACCAAGGTAATAACTCTCTGAAGCCATGTGAATGCTAGAAAGTAACAACCAGAGCAAAGGTACTACTCAAATCAACAGAGGGAACTGGTACTGGTCAACTCCAAACTCAAATTGTAGCAGTATTATTGTTTGTTGGATTGAGAGATGGAGGTCTTATTTGGAGAAAAATCAACTGAAGACGAATGATTTCAGTCAAAACAAAAAATATTGGATCGGAATTGACCGGCATCTCTCGTTGAAACAAGACCAGCTCCTACTTACTTCAGATCTCGTAATGATTGACCGGGAGCTGAGGCGTGTCCCGGTGCACCAAAGAAAGTAATAAGTAGATTTGCCCGGGAATGAAAGCAACCAACGCATATCATCATTCGTACATACCGTGCTCCTTCATGGTCTGGTGGAACAGCGGCATGGCCCTGGGCACGACGTCGTGGCAGCCGAGCGGCATGGTCCGGGCCCTGGCCTCCCGGTTGAGCCGCTCCGTCAGCGGCGCGTCCCCCGCCAGGGACCGGTACGCGTTGCCCCGGAGCCCCTGCGCCCGCAGCGCCCGGGCCAGCCGCCGCGGCCGCCACCACGCCCACTCCACCGCGCGCACCGCGCACCACGCCACCGCCGCGCACACCACCACCAGCTTCCACGGGAACGCCTGCGCGTCGCCCGCCATCATGGCCGTCGTCGGCAGGCTGCTGGTGGCCGTGGTGCGTGCCTGCGTGGGGGTGCAGGCTATAGAGCTACCGGCCTAGCGAGCTGAGGAACCGGGTTCTTTGGGTGCGCACTAGCTCCTGCAGGAGAGGAGGAGCCGTGTGCGCTCTCTGCAGCTGACGACTGGGAGCGGAATTAGTGTTTTTTCTAGGCCGGGGCCGATCGAGTTGGAGCACGAGTGTGGTAGCGGCTCAAGCCATTCCGGGCTTTTATAAATAGAGTTGGGTTGCAGGTTGCTTTGGTGCGCATCGTTTTCTCAGCTCGCCAGCGCGGTGCTCGAGTTTTGGGTTTCCTGGGGTTTGTTTGGGTCTCCGTTTCCGCGTAGGTTCTACACGCGCGCGGCAGGTGACGGTCTTCTACGGGCACGCGTTGCAGCGTGTGTGACGAAATTTGGGAGTGAGGATTTTTCCGCGTCCCTCCTACAGTTGAGATCTTTACGATGGAAAATCTGCAAGATTTAATTTTGTGTGTGTGTGTGTGCCGGACTGGCACGTATACCAAACTTGATAACATTTGACTCACCACCAGGAGGTGGTACATACACACTCATACTATTATTCCCTTTGCTAATATGAAGGGTCGTAGAATTCGGCTCTTGCTGATAGACTTGACTGGTCTAATTAAATAGTCTCCTAATGGTACAGAGTGCATGCCGACCATTGGTACCGCACAGTCCGACCATCGGAAATCATATAATCCGTACTAATCCCTGCTCGATCGGGAACAAAAGCGGAAATGGAGATATAATACGCGATTCGCGAAACCACTGCGAACGTAAATAAAGCTCGATCGAATACCTACACGTGCATGGCAAGGCTAGGCCGAGTGCATCGGGTACACCTAATCTTATCGTGTACCCGCTGTCCCTTTCAAGCTGCAGCTTTTGCCCGTAAGTGCATGACAGCGGCCGGCCTACGGCATCGATCGATCCGTTGTTGGGACCCGGGCGCTGGGAGCTTGCTCTTGGCTGGGACGGGAGCTGAGCAGCGCGGCGTCGGAGCCATGTGCCGCGCCAGTTTTCATTCGCTTGCGCTGCTTTGCTTTTGGGGGATTGGGGGATCCGGTGCAGGTGCAGACGACGGGGCAAGGGCCGGCCGGGCCGGCCTGTTGTGCCTAAAAAACGTGAAATTGAACGGTACTTGGGAAAAGCATGCGTCGGTACGATTACACACGTGGTAGTGGTTCGGTGCTGTTCATCTTGGGGGAACGTTGAATTCCTCGTTTTAAGGTGTGTTTGGGAGGATGGACTTTTGGATGTGTGAAACAGCGAAGTCGTACGTTGATCAATAGCTATATACAGGGTTCAGATGAGAAACATGATATTTGCAGAAAGAACAATTTGCTTCATGTTCACGGGCCCATTTCTGACGGCGCCCTGCTCTGTTGTGTAAGCAAATGCTTCGTCTGATTGCGACATTGCAGAGGATGAGCGGGCCGGGAAATAAGTCAAGGCTTATCTAGTACAGTAGCGCGAGTATGTTTCAGCTAAAAACGCATGTGCTCTTTTCTGATTCGTCAATACTAAATTTTTTATATATAGTGGAAAAACCATTAGCTCAATGAGTGGCTAGCGTTTTGTTACCATCAAGGTACATCATCTCATGCCTCTTGTAAATTGCGATGTTACAGAAAGGGAGAGGCAATGTTGACCTTGCTGAAACTGTGGAGAACGGGGCAATATTAACGTGCTTTGTAGCTTCTTACAGTGAGGATCGCAGCCTTGGCTTGCAATAATGGACATCTAGAATATCAGAACAAGTCAGCATTGCTGCCTGCCGATGGTGGTGATGATATGTGTAGTCCCATTCCCTGTTCTCCTACTTTTAGCCATAGGCACCGGCTCTATATGCAGTCTCTGTCATCAAATTGTGCACATGCATGTTTTCCTTATTCTTTCATTGCTTTGCATATATGCCTACATGATCTCTAGAGATAAGATTTGCTCATATGCTCACGCATTTTCTCATGTATTGCGCACATGGCGACAACACCATAACGAAATTTTTGCGAGCACTAAAGATAAGGCCTATGCTCGTCCTAACGGGACAATTTTCCGAAGAAATCCAGAACATGTCTCGTCCTCGTCTATGATAAGGCTTTGTGGAGCAATAGATGTGATGTATATCTGTAGGTGTGAAAACGGACTAAACATAGTTTAGTTGGTTAGATTTTCTATGATATATATACTATGTGGAGTGTCACACCCCAAAATTCCTATTTTGGGATGTGAACAATTAACAGTAAGAAAATTAGAGAATTTTGTATATTTCTGAAATTTCAAACAAATAGTCGATAGAAAAAAAGACTTCAATTATAGGAAAAATGTATTCTCTAAATAAGCAATTAATATAGGCTATATAATTTTTGTTGAGGCATACATACCGAATAGTTTGCATTAGGTGTTTATGGTATAAAAAATGTATTTCAAAAATTCAATATAGTTTGAATTCATTTGAATGCGTTTCAAAATAGATCAAAATTTCTCTTTGGGCTGAGCCAAATGTTTTCTCCTTTCTTTCCTGGCCATATCTCCCTTGATTGCCTATTGGGCCAAAGCCCAGCTTCTAGCAGACCCATCGCTCTCCATCTTTATCCTGTGCCGTGCAGCTCCGCCGTCGCCGCAACGCCTCGCGCAACCAACGCCGCGGAGCTTCGCCCGCACGCCGCGCTAACATCGGAGGCAGCTACGATCTCCCGTGACTCCCCTTGGCTCTATAAAACACGAAGCTGCTGCCTTATTTGCCTGGTTTTCGCATCTGTAGTCGACCGCACAATTTTCCTCTCGCCAGAGCCAAAACCAAACCATCACCGTCGTTTCTCCTCGGCTCCGGTGCGGTAAGTCGCTACTGCCATTCCATGCCTCTGTGCAGTTTCTATCTCCTCCGTGAGATGCCGTCCTTGCCCTTTCTCATCTCTGTATCTCTCGTACGCGTTGCAGGGTAACCAAGAAGGAACGCCGGCCGGCCCCGACGTTGTTCGGCGCGAGATCGAACAACTAGAACATTCTGTGTCCTCTTCGAACTGCGCATCAACCGCATCTTCGTAGCTCCGTCCAAACCCGTTAGTGAGATCCCATCTCGCCAGCTTTCCGTTTTGCCGTCGAATTCCGTGTACCGTAGCTCGATCTGGAGTTTCACCGGGGAGCGGGGAGTTGCAGGCCACGAACCGGAAGCTCGTGCATGTCCTCCCAGAGTGTGTTAGGCTAGTCCCAGTGGGGATTTCATTTTTGTGTTTCCAAGAATGCCACATAAGTAAGGAGATAATAAATTTACGGATGAAATGGTTCATACAATGCAAAGTTTCATTTTGATGTTTCCTAGGTGATGCATGAAGACACAGACTTATTGGAAACTGTGTATACAGAGTTTCATCTAGATGAAACCCATTCCATCTCTCTCCTCATTAACTCCTTGCCACATCATCTAAAATGCTGAGTTGGCACCCTATTTAATGTGCATGAAACCTTATGAAACCTTGCACTGGGACTGGCCTTAAGCTTCCTGTCTGCTGAAGCTAGGAGATTAGATCGAAAATAGACGGCCCAGATTAAATCAATGGCATACCCCTTCGTATGGACCTGATCCATGGTGGACCATAGTTCGGGTTCTCCGGTCCACAAAACCCATGGACCCAGTTCACAGCACAGTACCCGCCACATCACCGGATCTTTACGTTTCAACCCGTATTCTTTTGCTAATCACGGCATAATTTTTCTATGTCATGTGAAATAAGCAACCTAGACCCTGAATTTTGACAATTATTATTCCAGCCCTAATCCTTGTACTTTACACGGAAAGCCTTGATATTCATTAATTTTGAATCACTGTTCACTAAGTAGTACGAGCTTTACTGTTCACTCCATTTTCGCGTATCAGTCCCCCGAACCTTAAAACTCTTATATCTTTTCAACCGTAAATTCGATTTTAGTGATTCTTGCGCCCACTCGTTCGTAGCTATGAGTACTACACATTAGTAACCTTTATATAGTATTTTATTACTGTTTGTTGTACTATTCATTGTATTTATTGTATGTTGTTTGTGATTGTTTGCGTGTTACGAAGCGTGTCGTTTGTGAATCGTCAAGTCAGAGTTGGAAGCTGTTGATCGCTCTACTGCTGAAGGCAACTGTCCTGGCTCATATTTAGTCCTATCTTTATTTTGTTTTATTAGAGTAGTTAAATTTAGTTGCATGATGTGTCATAATTTGAATCCCATGTTAGGGTTTACTAGATATCTATTATATTAATACATCTATGTATTATATTAATACAATAGTATTAAAAGGAGCCACCACGTTCGTTGTGAGGGTCAAGAAATTTCCACGTTAATCTAAAAAAGAGAAGAATTTGCACCGTCAGATTTTATAAAGATCTAACGGTCTAAACTAACTCAAAGAATCCATGTAAAATTAGATTAATAAGTGGTGGGAAAATAATAATTTTTTAGACCGTAGATCAATATGGATCCAAGTTATAATTGTTGAAATGGCAGGCAATCTAAACATTTGATTTGCATCGTTGAACCTTTTGGAGTCCATGATCTGACATTGGTATAGCATGGAAATAAATTCGTCTTAGGAAACATCCTCTCTCAAATAATGAGAAAGGCAACACCGTACATGACCCCAACCAAACTCGGCCTCACGATGACTTTAGTCGATTCGGCGACATCGGTGCACACGGTAGAAGCAGAGAGAGGAATCACATATCGTGGAAGAAGAATTTAGCCTTTCTTTGTCAGGCTATCTCGATCAATCTCCCAGTTCGACGAAACCGAGAAGGGACTAGCAGTGTCACACCTGAATTTCGAAGAGAAACAAAGTGCATCTAATATGTGAGCCAAGATCATATTTACACACATATGATAGATAAAAGAGTGTAATATCAAAACACAGTATTCAAACGTACAAGAGGTTTAATAACTTTATTACAATATTCTTATTACACTCTCGGGAGACTCGAAGGTCTTTATCGAAGAACACACGATAACTAGACGTAGAATCTTCATTTTCAACATCCATAGGCACCATGACTAGGGGAAGCGCAAGCCTCAGAACTCATCATAGTCACTGTAGTATTCTTGACCATTGTTTTCCTCTGAACATTATAGCAAGTGTGAGTACACCTAACTAGGTACTCAGCAAGCGGGGTGAAGATGCAAGGCTATCAAGAATAGGCTAAGGTTCACAGCAGTGAGCTTTTTAAAGTTAGTTAAATTTTATTAGCAATTTTTTATTTATTAGATGTAAATTTATACCAATCCACTTAAGCATTTAGAAAGCATCTTATTCCAAAACCATGAGTAAAACCACAATTTAAATTTCATCTTTAAGTTCAATTATCATGTGAGGGTCCAAGCCGCTCTTGACCGTGAGCACAGCTGATATATCAGTTTTCCACTCTGCAGAGGTTGTACACTTTCACCATAGCTCGTGTTCCCCATGTTGCCTGGGTTGGCCAAACCCTTAAACACTTCCAAGGGGAGTGGCTAGGGGTCCACTATGAAGCCTTTACAAAGGTGTGCAAAAGACCAACAACCCGCAAGAGTTACAGATAGGGCGGAACATAACCCTCCCTAATGGCCAGCACCTTAACAAAGGCTGCTACCCCAAGAGGACCGAACTGTGCCCCTTCAACCCCAATCCCCCTGTTCCTTTCGGATAAGGCCATCAGTGCAATCACACCCCCTAATTAATCAGCTAAGGTCACAGCCATATGACACCATGGTTGCACTGTTTTCTTGGCTGGTTCTCCATGTTCCGATTAAAGAATAGTATTCTTGTATTAACCAACATTTACCATCAAAGTTGACATGATCAATATTTTATAAAGATAACCATTCCCAAGGTATAGAAACACTAAGCATAACTAACCCAAAATATTATTTAAACCGGGGTTGTCCCAAGGAATCATGGGTAAACAGACTAGGTAAGTCCTTAAAAGGTGTTCCCGTCAAATTAATGCAATAAAAGTAAATTTTAGTTGTTATGCAATTATATAGGATAAAAAGAGTATGCGGGAAGGGCCACTTGCCTTGCTCTACAAAGAAATCCTCTTCTTCTTCTTCAAAATACTGTCCTTGATCTGCTTCAACGGGCGGCTCAGTCGCAACATGCACGAGATCTACGATCAAGCATTAAAACATTCAATAAGAAAAATAGTACATCAAACATCACTAACAGACTAAAACAAGCCTCTTGTTGACGTAAAATTAGCTCCTCACGCCAAGCACACAACAAGCCGAATTAGCTAGCTTCACACGTGAACGTTTGAATCCAAAGCGTGCCAGTCAATTTTTTGTAATATTTAGCAATCCGCACCTTATTTTTCTCAATATTTTCCAAGGCTTTGAGACGAATACTCTAATCGTGGAAGGCTAAAAGCATTCTTTATTTAAAAACAAAACCGTGGACGTGTTTCACTCGTGACGATACTGCCGAATTCAGCTATATAGCCGAATCGGGTTCCGTGAAGAAGGAACATGCTTCGTTGATGATGATAGGTCTATCAGATCGAATCGAATTCTAATCCACCGGATGATTAGCTCTAAGACGACCCAAAAACCTGCATCTACCGCATGATACCCGGTTCTGTCAAGATCTATACAAAATCGACAAGTTTGAACCCACGACACGTGGCAATCTAGATTGATTCGAATTCGGCTGTGGAGAAAAATGTGAACATATCTTGCGATGAATCAACACCAAACCTAACCAATCTAGACTGGGCAAAAAGAGTGTTATATGAATTAAACATAAAGTAAAACCCAAATAACACAAGGTAACTTAATGAATCTATTAGATCTTTGCCAAAATCTAATAGAGCCGATAACTCGCTTCAAGCTAAACCTTAGCCTAACGCATGACTCATGATTTAACAAAGAAGCCTTCTCATACCAAGCTTAAATCCACCGCATGATACTAAGCATGATACAAGATTCACCATGTTGACTGAAAACCCAATCATATTTTGAGGGAATGGGTTACTGTCTAGTTTCATCTTGTTGTCAAATTTTAGATGTCCCTCCTGGATAGCTTTCTGAATCCTCACTCTAAAGACCCTGCATTCATTATCTGTTCATTCTTCTTTCACCATCTGGTGGCAAGAATTTCTTGATCATATCTTCAACGTGCCAATTCATCCCTTCTGTCTTGAATTGATGCCTGACTATCGACCAATTTCAGAGGTAACATGCTCACTCCTCATCTTGTTTTAATAATATTTCTTCCTCTGATTATTTTACATAGCATGCCCTCAGTGGTGGTGTGGCTTTCTTCTTTCTCGAGCAACATGAGTGTGCATAGTCAAAATGTTCTCACAAATTGCCATCTTTTTGCCCTGATTAGGCCAGCCACCAATCAGCTCATGAGCATCCCCTTAATTTGTCAATGCCATATAAGACCTGGTGCTGGCCCCTCCACTACGTGCCCCAAGTGTTCCTTATCAGAATAATTGTCACACATCTCTCTCTCTCTCTCTCTCTCTACACACTCGAAATGCAAAGTGAGTCAGCCCTTTTTGACATAGGGACCGTGTCTATTTTTGCATATTCTGAAGACGTCCCTAGCCCTGCCTTTTGTGCCTGTTCCATGGCTTTCTTGGCACATACCACGCGGAAGAATCATTGTCCCATAGACGTAGCTATACGTGCGCAAACAGCATCATACATTTAATGTTCACCCAAAATCCTAAATGCTAAAGAGTTGCTCACTTATCTTTAGTCTTATATTTGGACTAAGAACTATTTTAAGACAAAACTGTAGCGCTTTTTTTAGATAATGGATAAATGAATACCCGGCCTGCTAGGCCAAAAGGCTACAGCCAAAAAACTGTAGCGCTTAAATGGACTAAATAATCATCTAAGTGAACAACAGTTCGATTGAATGAACGACTACTAGCAGAAGGCAAACTAAACAAGTCGTGTATCAATAATGATTTTGCCTTAGTAACAAATTAAGGTTTAAGTAGTAGCCACAGACAATTATTGTTAACTTTGTACTAGCTAATAAGCTAATGTATTTTATATCTATTTGGTGCATATTAAATTTCCAACAGAAGGTGTTTGTATATGATGGCAACATGGATGGACACAGGGGCGGAGCCACGTAGTAGACTCTGGGTGCAGCTGCACCCACAACAAAATCAAAAATCAATTGTTACCCTTAGATTTCCACCCTATATGCACCCCTCAGACTAAAATTTATGCACCCAGCAGCCTCAATAGACAAATCAAGAGCCTAATCATTGGATACAACTAAGTAGTGCACCCCCCCCCCCCCCTAAAAGGACTCGAAAGTTGGCGCAGGGCCGGTTTGTTGTGTAATTGTTCGATGCCTATTACAATCACCATGGGTCTAAATATTTATACCCTGGTTTTGACACAATTCCTAGTCGATTACGATTACAAATGTTTATTTCCAAAGAAATACTCCCTCCGTCCAGGTTTGATAGACGTATTAGAAGAGAAAAGAAGTCCAAAATTGATATGTGTATTTGTTATCGTAGTCTGTTCCACCTTGGATTGATTGGGTATGCCTGTTTGATACTCGTAGCCTATTTAATGCATGACCAATTAGCTTTAGCATGCTAGGAGAGATTAACTTCTCCTTGGTCTCTGTGCTGCTCACTTATATGCATATCAAAAGTGGACGGAGGGAGTCTAAGACGACCCAAAAACCTGCATCTACCGC
>OAMR01000124.1:156405-175059 GCA_900205405.1 Echinochloa crus-galli
GCTTTCCCGAATGCTTCCGTTTCCAACTGTGGAACAGTTCCTTTTGCCGAACGATGACGGATTCCCGACCGCAGAGCATCTTTTGCCGAATGCTTTGAAGAAGGCCTTCCTGCCGAATGGAATCTTTCTACCGAGTTTGGCCCACTCGTCAGCCTCTTTCAGGTGCCAATTTTTGGTGTTAACACATGCCCCTTCAATTTCGGGACAATAGATACTTTTATCTCGGAATTGACCATAAATACTCATCGTCTCTAGGTTATCCCAGCTCAATCCCCGCTTTTTCCTCTCTTAAATCTTGCGAAGCTTCGTCCAGATCCAAACCCTAGTTCATCGACCTCCGCAAGCTTCAACCTTCAAATGGCGCACCAAGATCAAGCCCTCCAGGTAATTCTCAATCTTCTTCAAGTACATTCGGCACCATCCTTTTGAATCGCATCTTAAATTTTCTTTTCGCCTCTTTCTGTTCTTGGTAGGCCCTAGCTGCCGAACTCTTGATTCCCATCGAGGAAAAAGCACCATCTTATTTCCTCGGGCCCGTAGGAGATTCAGACCCCTCTGAGCTTATTGCTGCCGAATCTCAGAGGATCCCCTTCAAGACTTAGATAAGCCATATTAGATGTTAGGATGAAGAAGAAGGCACAGGCCTTTGGTGAGGATTCAAATACACTTGAGCGATTGAGTGTGCCAACTATACCAATTCCTCCAACCAGCAATTGGAGGCAGAGGCCAGTTCTTAAAGGCATCTTGCCATTCATGAGGCTTTGTCAGTGAGGATTTAAAGGGAATTCGCTGAGATTCGGCAGCAATCAGTTCAGAAGGGTCTGAATCTTCTACGGGCCCAAGAAAATAAGTGGGTGCTTTCGCCTCAGTAGGAATCAAGAGTTCAGCCGCTAGAGCCTACCGAGAACAAAAAGGGCGAAAAAGGAAAATTTAGGATGCGATTCAAAAGAATGATGCCGAATGCACTTGAGGAAGATTAAAGAATTACCTGAAGATCTTTATCTTGGTGCGCCATTTGAAGATTGAAAGCTTGAAGAAGCTAGCGAGCTAGGGTTTGGATCCAAGCGGAGCTCTGGAGACTCGAACGGAAAAAGATGATGTTGAATAGATTCAATCCAGTTGCGGATTTCTAGTCAATTCCGAGATAAATTATCTTTTATCCCGAAATTGAAGGGGCATGTGTTAACACCAAAATTTGGCACCAGAAAGAGACTGACATGTGGGCCGGGATTAGTAAAAGATATCGTTCGGAAAGGAAAGCTTGTCTTCAAGGGCGTTCGGCAAAGGCATTCTGCGGTCGGGAGTCCGTCGCCGATTCGGTAAGGGAGTTGCTCTATGGAAAGCATTCGGGACGCATGATGACGTAGATTGAATACAAGGAAAAAGTTGATTTGATAAAGAATGCGAGATGAATACGGCACTTTGACGTATTTCTTTGGAAATAAACGTTTTGTAATCGTAGTCGATTAGGAATCGTGTCAAAGTCTGGGTATAAATATAAACCCATGACAATTGTAATATGGATCGAACAATCTTACAACAAACCGGCCTCGCGCCACCTTTTCGAGTCCTTTAGTCGTGTCGTCGAGTTCTTCGAGGGGAATCATCGATCCGTCGACCTCCGTAAGTACCGGCAACCTTGTATCATGTCTAGTATCATGCGGTGGATTTAGATTATGATGCAAGTAGTCTTGTTACCGTGCTTAGTATCATGCGGTGGATTTAAGCGTGGTTCAAGAAGGTTCCTCTGTTAGGTCATAAGCCATGCGGTGGGCTAAGATCTAGTATGGACCAAGTTATCGGCTCTATTAGATTTTGGCAAGGTCTAGTAGATTCATTAAGTTACCCTGTGTTGTCTGGGTTTTACTTTATGTTTAATTCATACAACACTCTTTTTGCCCAATCTAGATCGGTTAGGTTCGGTCTCGACTCGTTGCAAGGCATGATCACGTTCTCTCTACATAGCCGAATCCGAGTCGATCTAGATTGCCACGTGTCGCGGGTTCAAGCCTGTTGATTGTGCATGGATCTTGACAGAGCCGGGTATCATGCGGTAGATGCAGGTTTTTGGGTCGTTTTAGAACTAATCATCCGGTGGATTAGAGCTCGAGATCGATCTGATAGGTCCATCATCGTTGACAGAGCTTGTTCCTTCTTCGCGGAACCCGAATCGGCTGTCTAGCCGTATTCGGCAGTACCTTAACGAGTGAAACGTGTTCGCGAGTTTGCTTTAGACAATGCATGCTTTTAGCCTTTCATGATTAGATTGTATCATGCGGTGGATTGATCTAATTTTGGTTGGTGGCGTGGTTTCAAACAAGTCGTATCATGCGGTGGATTAACTTGTTTGTTATTACGCTTGACGGGTGCTGCTTTCGGCCTATGCATTCTTGTTTACTTTGGATTCACGATCACGACTCACCCTTTTATTTATTTTTCACATTATATTTGTACTCGATAATCGGTCATGGATATGTGCTGCTTTGCTTTGTGTAGTTAAAGACCGATCTATCGTCACGATGACGTCATGCGGTCGGCAATGCGATCTTTCTTACGTGCTTTTGCCGAATACGTACCGAATGCATGGATTATTGATAGATAGCTCGCCCGTAGCTATATATCGATCAAGACTGGCTTTGCGAGCCGTACAAATGGAACTGTCTGGTATCAAGCCGGCACGTTCCAGGTTTTTATCTAAACGTTTTCTTCCTTTGTTAGTTTTCAGGGAAAACTGACTGGCACGCCTCCGGAATTCGAAAGCCAGGGCCACGTGTGAAGCCAGCTGATTCGGCTTGCTGTGTGCTTGGCGTGAACTGCAGATTTTGCGTCAACACACTTTTTGGCACGCCCGGTGGGACCCTCAAGTTTTGAAGATGCCTGAATTAAAAGAATTGTTGGATGTCACTCTTGAAGAACTGACTGAAGAGCAACAACAGATGGTGAAAGCTGCTGCAGAGCAGTTCACTAAAAAGTGCTTGCTGTCTTTCGGCAAAAACAGGAGTGGTGCACCTCTTCTCAAGACAAAACTGCCAAGAGTCTTGCTGCCTGGACAGTCAGACATGAGCTCAGATGAAGAAAGAGAGCATTTTTCTTGCTTATTGTACAAGGCTCTGGGAGAAACAATGACCAATTGGTGCGTCCAGGCCAGCGAGATCATGCTCCGACAGGCCCAAGGCGCGCAGATCAACAGCATACTCGCTGTGCACCGCCTGACCAAACAGCCCTTCAAAATAATCATGGAGCAGGCGCTCTTTGTCATCATGCAACACCGCAGTTCGATCCCCCAATTTGATAGTGGTGATGTGCTTGCGTCTCTGTCGACCGCGAGCTAGCTGTTGACACCAAAAATGACACCAGGAAGAGGCTGACATGTGGGCCGGAATTGATGAAAAGATAAACATCGTTCAGTCAAAGAAAACTTATCTTCGAGAACGATTCGGCAAAGGCATTCTGCGGTCGGGAATTCGTCACCAATTCGGCAAGGGATTTACTCTATGGAAAACATTCGGGACGCGTGATGACGTGGAGTGAATACAAGGAAAGAAGCCGATTTGGTAAAAAATGCAAGATGAATACGGCATTTCGACGTATTTCTTTGGAAATAAACGTTTTGTAACCGTAGTCGATTAGGAATCGTGTCAAGACCAGGGTATAAATATGAACCCATGGTGATTGTATTAGAGGGAGAACAATCGTACAACAAACCGGCCCCGCGCCACCTTTTCGAGTCCTTTAGTCGTGTCGTCGAGTTCTTCGAGGGGAATCATCGATCCGTCGACCTCCGTAAGTACCGGCAACCTTGTATCATGTCTAGTATCATGCGGTGGATTTAGATTATGATGCAAGTAGTCTTGTTACCGTGCTTAGTATCATGCGGTGGATTTAAGCGTGGTTCAAGAAGGTTCCTCTGTTAGGAGTCAGGCATCAACTCAAGGCAGAAGGGATGAATTGGCATGTTGAAGATGTGATCATGGAATTCTTGCCACCAGACAGTAAAAGAAGGATGAGCAGATGTTATTGGCACAAAAGGTTCAGGTCTATAAATGGATGTGCAGCATCTGTAGTCAAAAATCCTTCTTGTCTCAGTGGAGTCTGTGACAATCTCCCTAGGCTTGAGGAATTCATGGAGAAATAATCTAGGTGGCACTTGGCCACAGCCTAATTGCCTAGCCATCATATTCGGCTGATAGTACTCAAAGGTACCCTGAACCAACCTTCCTCCACAAAATTCGGCTGGCAGAATACAGGGCCGAATGAAAGAATTAAAAATGGCTATGGATTGTGCATCTGTACATCCAATTTCAAAACTAAACTCACAAGGGAGAGTAAGATTGTCATTGTCAGAATAAGGGAACCAAAGAGGATCAGCAAAGCCTTTGGAGAAAAGCTCAAAGAGTTCACCAATATTCTTATCTACAGATACAGGGGAGGCAGCTTCTCCATAGGTTTGACAGCCTTTAGTGCTTTGGGGTTCCCCTTCCCTATAGTTGACTGAAGGAAAAGACAGGCTGTTGATATCAACTGAAACGATTTGATGCATGTACAGCTGCAGCCACATCTGAACAAACCACCAGGGACCATTAACACAAGAAATTTTCTTATTGGTATGCATCAGGCGAGTGGTTTGATGAAGCATATGGTAAACACTTCCCAGCAAATATTTTCCCAGAGGGATGAGTGTGCCAGCAGCCAGGTCTTCAGCCATCACGATGTGGTTCAGAGTTGGCTCATTAGCTTTGCCACAAAAGATGAATCTGCACAGCCACATATTCAGAAAGGCCCTGTACTCAACATCAGACAAGGGACCATCAGACATGTAATTCTGAATATACTTCTTGTATCCAACTCCTGTCTTTACTCCTGTCTGTTTGGAGGAGCCCTTGTACTTGTATGGATGCACAGCTTCTGTGATATTCAGGCCGGTCATCAGGTAAACATCGGCCAAAGTTGGAGACATTGGACCATGACCAAAGAAGAAGGCATTTACTCCATTGGACCAAAAGTGGCAAGCTGCAATCAAGAGGTTTTCATTTCTGGGAGTTTCGGCTAGAGATAATTCCAGACAATGGGAAATGCAGAGTTTGTCCCAGTTCTTGGTTTGAGGGCTTTTATCATTGAGAATCCTCCTATACCAATTCCTCCAACCAGCAATTGGAGGCAGAGGCCAGTTCTTAAAGGCATCTTGCCATTCATGAGGCTTTGTCAGTGAGGATTTAAAGGGAATTCGCTGAGATTCAACAACAATCAGTTCAAAAGGGTCTGAATCTCCTACGGGCCCAAGAAAATAAGTGGGTGCTTTCGCCTCAGTAGGAATCAAGAGTTCAGCCGCTAGAGCCTACCAAGAACAAAAAGGGCGAAAAAGGAAAATTTAGGATGCGATTCAAAAGAATGATGCCGAATGCACTTGAGGAAGATTAAAGAATTACCTGAAGAGCTTTATCTTGGTGCGCCATTTGAAGATTGAAAGCTTGAAGAAGCTAGCGAGCTAGGGTTTGGATCCAAGCGGAGCTCTGAAGATTTGAGCGGAGAAGGTGGATGCTAAAAAGATTCAATACAGTTGCGGATTTCTAGTCAATTCCGAGATAAAAGTATCTCTTAAAAGATCAGCATTATTAACTTGATCTCGAATGTCTTTCTGCAGAAAGGAGAAGATTTCTTTCAATTTTGCCTGGTTTTCTTCTGACAGAGCTTGACAAGAAGATGTTTCTTCTCCTTGTTCAACAATCAAATCATCCAAGGCAAATGAATAACTGGGTGTTGAAGAAGATTTCTCCTGGAAAGAAAAAATTTCTTGATGAATTAATAATGATTTGTTAGAGAATTGAAAAGATTGGATGACTTTATTTACCTCTATTCTGATTTCTTGAGTGGGAGAAGGAGATCTCTCAGGAACAGTAGAGGGGCCCTGCATATCATGCTGAGAAGGAATTGGGGAACCCCTTGGTGAAGAAGCAGCTTCTAATTGAGGAAGAGGTGAAGTTGGAGTTGGATCATGCTGAGAGGAGGGGCTTTCCAGGACTTGATCCACAGAAATTTGTTCTGCAACTGAAAAGAGTATAAATGCCGATGAAAGGAATGAATGAGATAGTAAGATTTTTTACCAGTTGATGGAACATCGGCAGAATCTGTAGTGGCCACTGTCTGCTGTGTCCGAACCTGAAATCATGAAAAAGGGATGAGCATGACAAAAGAAGCATTGTATTTAAGGGAAGAGACTATAACCTGAATGAGTTTTCTGTTGGTTGTTCTTTTCTTCTTAGGAGCTGAAGGAGCAGGCAAAGAAGGAGTTTTTCTCTTGGCAAAAGATGGCCTGGTCTGCAGAAGCCAGCGTTGCCGAATAAGATTATGTGGAGCACATCAGTCAGCTTACCGAATGAAGTGGGTTATTAGAAGAACTGGATATTACTGGCCGACAATGTTGGAAGATTGTTTTGAATATTATAAAGGATGTCAAGACTGTCAGAAATTTGGAAACATTCAGAGAGTTCCGGCATCGGCTTTGAATCCCATTGTCAAGCCATGGCCATTCAGAGGATGGGGAATAGATTTGATTGGCCAAATAAATCCTCCATCTAGCAAGGGGCATAAGTTTGTGCTTTTGGCAACCGATTATTTTACCAAGTGGGTTGAGGCAATTCCATTAAAGAAGGTGACGTCGGAGAATATGGTTGAATTTGTTAAAGAACACATCATTTACAGATTTGGGATTCCTCAGACAATCACCACTGATCAAGGGACTCAATTTACATCTTCAGAATTCAGAGATTTTGCTGAAAGTATGGGCATCAGATTGTTAAATTCTTCTCCTTATTATGCCCAAGCTAATGGTCAGGCAGAGGCTTCTAACAAGATTATGATTAAAATTATACAGAAGAAGATTGATCAGAAGCCGAGAAAGTGGCATTCGGTACTCAGTGAGGCTTTATGGGCTTACCGAATGGCTCCACATGGGGCTACACAGACGTCTCCCTATGAGTTGGTGTATGGGCATCATGCTATCTTGCCATGGGAAATACAATTAGACTCAAGGAGAATAAAGTTGCAAAAGGATTTAAGTTCTAAAGATTATAAAGATTTAATGATGGACGAATTAGAAGATTTGCATGTGATTCGTCTCAGGGCCTTGGAGAATATTGAGAAGAATAAAATGCGAGTTGGACGGTAACGCAGGATACAATCAGATTTATATGGCATTGGAAGATATAGTAAAGACAGCTTTCAGGTGTCCTGGACACATAGGGTTGTTTGAGTGGGTTGTCATGACCTTTGGATTGAAAAATGCCGGTGCAACTTATCAAAGGGCTATGAATTATATTTTTCATGAGTTGATCGGCAAGATTGTGGAAATATATATTGATGATGTGGTGATCAAGTCATTGGATCATGAGTTCCATTTGGCTGACATAAGGAAAACTCTAGAATGCACCAGGAAGCATGGGCTTAAAATGAACCCGAACAAGTGTGCTTTTGGAGTTTCGGCTGGAGAGTTTCTGGGATTTTTGATACATGAAGGAGGAATAGGAGTTGGTAAGAAAAGCATGAAGGCAATTGATGAAATTGTTCCTCCAACTAATCTTAAAGAGTTACAATCACTGCTTGGCAAGATAAATTTTGTGAGAAGATTCATATCAAACTTGTCACAGAAGGTGTTGCCCTTTTCCTCACTATTGAAAATAAAAAAGGATCAAAAGTTTGTATGGGGTGACGAACAACAGAAGGCTTTTGATGAAATAAAGGAGTACATGAAGAAGCCACCAGTATTGGTGCCTCCACAATTGAACAAGCCTTTCAAGTTGTACGTGGCGGCTGATGCCCAAACTATTGGATCGGCCCTTATTCAAGAATTTGAAGGGAAGGAAAGAGTAGTTGCATACCTTAGCCGAAAGTTACTAGACCCGGAGACAAGGTATTCGGCTATAGAGAAGCTTTGCTTATGTGTTTATTACTCATGTACAAAATTTCGGCACTATTTGCTAAATGCCGAATGCGTTGTACATTCAAAATTTGATGTAATTAAGCACATGTTGTCAATGCCAATTTTGAATGGAAGGATTGGCAAATGGATTTTGGCCTTATCTGAATTTGAATTAAAGTTTGAATCGGCAAAAGCTGTCAAGGGGCAGATTATTGCTGACTTCATTACTGAACATCATGATACATCAATAAATTTGCTTAACATTATTCCTTGGGTATTATTCTTTGATGGATCTTCATGCGACAAAGGTGGTCTAGCAGGTATTTTATTAATTTCACCCAAAGGAGAAACATTTGAGTTTGCTATTCCCATTCAATCTACTGTTACTAACAATCAGGCTGAGTATGAGGCATTACTCAAAGGGCTCCAATATTTGAAAGAAGCAAAAGCCATTGCAGTTGAAATTTTTGGAGATTCAGAATTGGTCATAAAACAATTGAATGGTGAATATGAATGCAAAAGTGATATCTTGAGGAATTACTATGAAGAATGCAAAGAAATATTGAAGAGCTTTCGATCAGTAATTCTACAACACATTTCTAGAGGGGATAATGGAGAAGCAAATAGATTGGCTCAAGAAATTGAAAATAGCCGTGGATTGTGCATCTGTGCATCCAGTATCAAAGCTAAACTCACAAGGGAGAGTAAGATTATCATTGTCTGAATATGGAAACCAAAGAGGATGAGCAAAGCCCCTGAAGAAGAGTTCAAACAATTCACCAATGTTCTTGTTGACAGACACAGTAGAAGCAGCTTCTCCATAAGTTTGACAGCCTTTGGTGCTTTGAGCTTCTCCTTCCTTTCTATACAGTTGGCTTTGCCGAATGGGTGATAGGACACTGAAGTTCATTACAATCAATGTTGCTGAATGGGCTATAAAACAGTGAAACCAAGACAGAGATACAGAACAGAACTGCATAGATCATTCGGCTGCTGAATATTCATCACAATTATACATTCAAGAATTTTAGAATTACATCTTTTGCATTGGATACCATGCCACTAATGTTCTCCAATAGCTTCTTGTCAGCTTCTTGTATTTTTGTCAATGCAGAGAGTTTGGCCTTGATCTGCTTATCTTCATTCAGAGCTGCTGAACCTTCCTTGCACATTTTTTTGCCATGGGAAGTGCAATCAGATTCAAGGAGGATAAAATTGCAGAAAGATTTAAGTTCTGAAGATTACAGTAACTTAATGATGGACGAATTAAAAGATTTGCATATGATTCGTCTCAAAGCCTTGGAAAATATTGAAAAAAATAAGGTACGGATTGTATCTTTTGCATTGGATACCATGCCACTAATGTTCTCCAATAGCTTCTTGTCAGCTTCTTGGATTTTTGTCAATGCAGAGAGTTTGGCCTTGATCTGCTTATCTTCATTCAGAGCTGCTGAACCTTCCTTGCACATTTCCTCTGTCAGACCAGGGAGTTCGGCTATCTTCTTTTTATCAGCTTCAATTTCAGCCGATAAGTTCTTCAATGCATATATTTTGAAAACTTTACTGGGAGAAGAATTCACTGCTGCTATAAATGGAAGATATTTGAAGAAATATTATCCCAGTATTGAAATAGATCGTTGATTAGTATTCTAGTCATCAGCATGGAGTCAAATAGCCGGCATTTGGGAAAGAGCCGCCTTCAGAACAAAAAATTTCCAACAAAAGGAAAATGGCCAATACTAGAGTGTATTGCCCTTAGCACAAAAATATATACATCGATCATGGAGTGATTCCAGAAATTAAACAAAAGACTTCCATTGGTTAGACCATTTACAAGAAGGAAGGCACAAGATTACAATGGGGATTAGTTGATCCACCCAATCCTATGCCTAATCGGGAGATCATGATTGAAAGAATCGGCCATATTTGTTCCCGCTTCTTTCATGTCCTCCACGGAATGCTCTACTTCACGCTCCAAGGCCCCGCTCGCAAACGTCGAATCTACTGTAATCAACGCCTGAATGAATCCGCACGGCGTTGAAGGCGAGTGCTGCACCATAGCCCATACCGGCCCTGGAGATATCAGGAAGGATCTGGTTGATATTGTTCACCCGATCCAAGGCCGTCCTGCCTGTTGCATTGGCCGTAAGGGCAAGCCTGGCGACGGCGGCTTCCAGAGTCTGAAGCTGTTTTTCCAGAGCTAAAAAGAAAGAGTGAGCAAAAGCAAGAAGGAAAAACAAGGTCAGGAATAAGAAGATACTCACCAGCATCTCGCTTCCGAGCAATGTCACGTTCCCTGGAAATTCGATCAATCTCCCGATTCTTATCTTCCGGGATAAGTTGAAAGTTGACAACCTGATGAATCAGGTCTTCTGGAAGATCATCATCGACTCTACTGTGTAAGGGCAAACAAGATAAGAGTGATTGCATTATCATAAAATGGAATAAGAAGGAAATAACCTCCTCTTAGAGGTGCTAGATGCACCGAGCTCGGAATTTTGCCTGCTGCCCACAGAGGACATTTTCTAGGCTGGATTGGATGATGAATAAGAGGAGGAAAGGGTGTTCTTTGGGCTCTAAGATTAAAACAAGGCAGTCTGGAAAAACGTTGGCCGAAACAGAGTGAGGAGGCAGTTTAAAAGGACCATCAAGGAGTGCGTTGGAAGGTGAATCGGCAGATGAAGCAATTATGACGCGCGTATGTTTCCAAAGCACTGAAGATGACAAGTGGACCCAATAAGAAGACGAAAGGGCATTCGGCAAAATAAGCAAGAGGCCGGTCAGTAATGAAGAATCGGTAAAGTGATGATGCCGCTGGACTTCGCTCGAGAGAGAACACAATAGATGGAGCTGACTTGCAAAAAGGAGACACGTGATAACAAAGAATGCCAAATGTATTTAGAAGGGATAAAATTTGTTCGGAGGATTTGATCTTAGTCCGCAATTTGAAGATCGAAGCTTGAAAAAGTCGATGGATCTGAACGAAGCTTCGAAGATTTCAGAGAGGAAAAGCGGGGATTGAGCTAGAGTAACCTGGAGACGTTGAGTATCTATGGTCAATTCCGAGATAAAATATCTTTTATCCCGAAATTGAAGGGGCATGTGTTAACACCAAAATTTGGCACCAGGAAGAGACTGACATGTGGGCCGGAATTGGTAAAAAAATATCGTTCGGAAAGGAAAGCTTATCTTCAAGGGCGTTCGGCAAAGGCATTCTGCGGTCGGGAGTCCGTCGCCGATTCGGCAAGGAGCTGCTCTATGGAAAGCATTCGGGAACGCGTGATGACGTGGATCAAGTAAGGAAGATGCCGATCTGATGAAGAATACAAGATGAATACGGCATTTTAGACGTATTTCTTTGGAAACAAACGTTTTGTAATCGTAATCGAGTAGGAATCGTGTCAAAACCAGGGTATAAATATGAACCCATGGTGATTGTAATAGGGATCGAACAATCATACAACAAACCGGCCTTGCGCCACCTTTTCGAGTCCTTTAGTCGTGTCATCGAAATCTTCGAGAGGAACCATCGATCCGTCGACCTCCGTAAGTATCGACAACCTTGTATCATGCTTAGTATCATGCGGTGGATTTAAGCTTGAGTCAAGAAGGCTTTTCTTGCTAGATCATGAGTCATGCGGTAGGCTAAGGTTTAGCTTGAAGCGAGTTATCGGCTCTATTAGATTTTGGCAAAGATCTAATAGATTCATTAAGTTACCTTGTGTTATTTGGGTTTTACTTTATGTTTAATTCATATAACACTCTTTTTGCCCAGTCTAGATTGGTTAGGTTCGGTTTTGATTCATCGCAAGACATGACCATGTTACCTTACATAGCCGAATTCAAACCAATCTAGATTGCCACGTGTCGCGGGTTCAAACTCGTTGGTTTTGTATGGATCTTGACAGAGCCGGGTATCATGCGGTAGATGCAGGTTTTTGGGTCGTTTTAGAACTAATCATCCGGTGGATTAGAGCTCGAAATCGATCTGATAGGTCTATCAAAGTCCCTTCACGAGTGAAACATGTTCATGACTTTGTTTTAAATAATGAATGCTTCTAGCCTTCCACGTTTAGAGTATATCATGCGGTGGATTGATCTAATCTTGGTTGGTGGTGTGATTTCAAACAAATTGTATCATGCGGTGGATTAATTTGTTTGGTTTTACGCTCGACGGATCGAAAGTACCTAGACATGCGGTAGACTAGTGCTTTTAACTTATGCATTCTTGTTTATTAGAGATCTACGATCGTGCTTTCACAACATTATATTTGTACTCGATAATCGGTTATGGATATGTGCTGCTTTGCTTTGTGTAGTTAAAGACCGATCTATCGTCACGATGACGTCATGCGGTCGGCATTGCGATCTTTCTTACGTGCTTTTGCCGAATACGTACCGAATGCATGGATTATTGATAGATAGCTCGCCCGTAGCTATATATCGATCAAGATTGGCTTTGCACGCCGCAAATATGGAACTGTCTGGTACCGGCCGGCACGTTCCAGTTTTTTTGTATCTAAACATTTTTTCTTCCTTTGTCAGTTTCAGGGAAAATTGACTGGCACGCTTCCAGGAACCGAACGCTCGAGCCAAGTGTGAAGCCAGCTGATTCGGCTTGCTGTGTGCTTGGCGTGAACTGCAAATTTTGCGTCAACAGGTCTAACGGCGCAAATGCTTTTTTCTTTGGCCATGGACCAATGTCTCCCACCCTGGCTGATGTCTACATGATGACCGGCCTGAATATTACAGAGACTGTGCGTCCATACAAGTATAAAGGCTCCTCCAAGGAAACAGGGGTGAAGACAGGAGTTGGATACAAGAAATATATTCAGAATTATATGTCTGATGGCCCTCTGACTGACGTTGAATACAGGGCCTTTCTGAACATGTGGCTCTGCAGATTTATCTTCTGTGGCAAAGCTAATGAGCCAACCCTCAACCACATTGTCATGGCTGAAGATTTGGCTGCTGGCACACTTATCCCCCTTGGGAAATATTTGCTTGGAAGTGTCTATCATATGCTCCATCAAACCACTCGCCTGATGCATACCAACAAGAAAATTCCTTGCGTCAATGGTCCTTGGTGGTTCATTTAGATGTGGCTGCAATTGTACATGCACCAGATTGCTACAGTTGATATCAACAATCGGCACTTTCCTTCAGTCAATTACAAGGAAGGGGAAACTCAAAGCACCAAAGGCTGTCAAACCTATGGAGAGGCTGCTTCTACTGTATCTGTGGACAAGAGTATTGGTGAACTCTTTGAGCTTTTCTCCAAGGGCTTTGCTGACCCTCTTTGGTTCCCTTATTTTGATAATGACAACCTCACTCTTCCTTGTGAGTTCAATTTTGATACTGTATGTGTAGATGCACAATCTGCAGCTATTTTCAATTCTTTCATTCGGCCCTGTATTCTGCCAGCCGAATTTTGTGGAGAGAGGCTGGTTCAGAGCACTTTTGAGTACTATCAGCCGAATATGATGGCCAGGCAATTAGGCTGTGGTCAAGTGCCCCCAAGATTGTTCCTTCATGAATTCCTCAAACCCAGGGAGATCATCAAGGATTCCATAGAAACAAGAAGGATCTTTGATTATAAATGCTGCACCACCATTTATGCACCTGAGCCTTTTGTGCCAATAACATCTGTTCATCCTTCTTTCACCCTCTGGTGGCAAGAATTTCATGATCACATTTTCAACATGCCAATTCATCCCTTCTGTCTCGAATTAATGTCTGACTACCAACCAATTTCAGAGGTAATATGCTCATCCTTCATCTGTTTTAAGAACATTCCTCCTATTGATTGTGACCTTGTCATTTTGCAGGACATAGTACCTGCCCCTCTTGCCAGGACGATCCTGTATAAAATTGCAGGTCCAATATCTGCTTTGGGGCATCAATCTCCCACCTTGGCTCAGCTGATGTCTAGGCAGGCCATTCTAGACCCAATTCTCACTAGGCCATCCTCTGTCAAAAGAAAGACCCCTTCTCTACTTGCTTCCTCAACTGCAAAAAGGAAGAGAACAAGCAGCAGAAAAACTATCCAGGTCATAATCTTTCGCCCTCGAGTATAATGTTATTTTCATCCTGCTTATTTCTATCTTTTTACTAATTTAGGCCAGGACACAGCAATTGACAACCATCACAGACTCTGCCGATGCTTCATCGACTGGTATAAATTTTACCATCTTATCCATTCTTTTCATCGGCACTTATCCCTTTTTAGTTGCAGAACAAACTTCAATGGATCAAATCTTGGAGAGCCCCCCTTCTCACCATGACTCATCTTCAGCTTCACCAACTCTTCCTTAACCAGAAGCTTTACCTTCACCAAGAAACTCTCCAATTTCTCCTCAGCATGACACTCAAATCCCTTCTATTGAGCCTGAGAAGCCTCCTCCTATTCAGGAAATCAGCAACGAGGTAAGCATAGCCATCCATTCTTTTCTTTTTCTTCCCAATAAACTATCAATTCATCAAGAATTTTCTTTCAGGATAAATCTGCTTCATCATCCAATTATTCCTTTGCTCTGGATGATTTAATTACTGAACAAGGAGAAGAAACATCTTCTGGTCAGGCTCTATCAAAGGAAAACCAAACAAAGCTGAAAGATATCCTTTCTCTGCTGCAGAAAGGCCTTCAAGATCAAGTCAAGGATGCTGATCTTTTAAGGGATGTGCTTGAATCCATTGATCAAGATCTCCCTGCCAATATCAAAGCTT
Source organism: Echinochloa crus-galli (assembly GCA_900205405.1). Classification (NCBI taxonomy): domain Eukaryota; kingdom Viridiplantae; phylum Streptophyta; class Magnoliopsida; order Poales; family Poaceae; genus Echinochloa; species Echinochloa crus-galli. The sequence continues at coordinate 171,047 of OAMR01000124.1, forward strand.
CTTTGGAACCAGTCTCCCAATTGGACAATCATTTTGCTGCAGTGAAACAGGCTCTGAAAAACCAATCATCACAATCAGCTCTGGAACAAAGGAGAGCCTCAGCCAAACAATCTGTGAAAGATTTGCATTCTCAAGCCCAGAGCACTAAAGAACTGCTAGCCAGATTGCACCCTGCACTTGAGCTGAAGAAAACCAGAAAAGCTGAGCTAGAGGCTGAGCTGAGAAATCTGTCAGCTGAAATTGAAGCTGATGAAAAGAAGATAGCCGAACTTCCTAAATTGTCAAAGAAGATACGAAAGGAAGCTTCAGCGGTCTTGAATGAAGAAAAGCAACTCAAAACCAGACTTTCTGCTCTGGCCAAGACCCAAGAAGCTGACAAGAAGCTGCTGGAAGATATTACCAATATGATATTGAATGCAAAAAATGTAATCTCAAAATACTTGGGCGTGTAACTGTAACAAACAGCTTAATAGCCGAATGCTTTATTATCTCTGTACTTTTGCCATCTTTTACTTTTGTTTTGTCCCACGGTGAATAACTCATTCGGCAATGCTGGCTTCTACAGTGTCAGTCCTGAAAAGCTCAGCACAGCCGAATTTCATTTGGCCAAGCCGAATATGATGTCAGCATGAATCCCAAACGACACCGAAACCGATCGGTTTCGAGAACCCTTTCCACCTTCCGAATTTTTGGGATACACGCCACGATCTCTCGGCCACGATTTCTTCGTTAGCTCTATAAATAAAGACCTCGAGGATCCTTCACCAAATCCTCTGTCTTCCAAGTTTCTGCAATCTCGAGCTCTTCTTCTCCCAAGCAAAACAACCACAAGAAAACCCCAATGGCCGACAACAGACGGCGACCGGCCGCCGATGAGCCCGAAGGAAGCCGCGCCGGCGCTCGTCGCAGGTGATGATTGTCTACCTCTTTTCATTCTTTCCCCAAGATTTCGTCATTTTTCTTACAAATTCCTTCGTTTTTTCAGGCTAGTCCAATGGAACCCTGTCGCCGCTCCAGCTGCAGCTCCGGCTGCGGCTCCTGCTGCGGCGGCCGACTCTTCGAGCCCTTCCAATCGGTCCTCTGAATCTGGTGAGGATTTTCACTATTCAGATAGTGATGCCCGCCGGTTCATGAGGGAGCGTGACGAGACTATGACAATCCACTCAAACAACCCTATATGTCCAGGACATCTGAAAGCTGTTTTCACTATATCCTCCAATGCCATAAAAATCTGATTGTACCCTGCATTGCCATCCATGAAACTAATCACTTTATATCCAGCAGCAGCATCAACCAATGAATCGGTAATACTTCTTTAAATATCTCCCGTTTATAGCGGCAGTAAATTCTTCTCCTAGTAAAGTTTTTAAGATGTATGCATTTCCAGGCATGCATCTAGCCACTCTGAAAGGACCTTCCCAATTTGGGGACCATTTGCCGAATGTACTGTATTTAGTCCCAATCGGCAATAATGCTTTCCAAACTAATTCTCCCTCTGCAAATTGCTTGACCTTCACCTTTTTGTTGTAATATTTAGCAACTCGCATCTTATTTTTCTCAATATTTTCCAAGGCTTTGAGACGAATCATATGCAAATCTTCTAATTCGTCCATCATCAAATCATTGTAATCTTTAAAACTTAAATCTTTCTGCAGTTTTATCCTCCTTGAATCTGGCATGATGTCCATATACTAATTCATAAGGAGACGTTCGCGTAGCTCCATGAGGAGCCATTCAGTAAGCCCATAAGGCCTCATTGAGTACCGAATGCCATTTCCTTGGCTTCTGATCAATTTTCTTCTGTATAATCTTAATCATGATTTTGTTGGAAGCTTTTGCTTGACCATTGGCTTGGGCATAATAATAAGAAGAATTTAACAATTTGATTCCCATATTTTCAGCAAAATCTCTGAATTCTGAAGATGTAAACTGAGTCCCTTGATCTGTGGTAATCGTCTGAGGAATTCCAAATCTATAAATGATATGTTCTTTAACGAATTCAACATATTCTCTGATGCCACTTTTTTCAATGGAATCGCCTCGACCTATTTAGTAAAATAATCTGTTGCTAAGAGAACAAACTTATGCCCCTTGCTAGATGGAGGATTTATTTGGCCGATTAAATCTATCCCCCACCCCCTGAATGGCCATGGTTTAATAATAGGATTTAGAGCTGATGCTGTAACTCTCTGAATGTTTCCAAACCTCTGACAATCTTGACATCCCTCAAGCCAGAGCACCAAAGAACTGCTGGCTAGATTGCAACCTGCACTTGAGCTGAAGAAAACCAGAAAAGCTGAGCTAGAGGCTGAGCTGAGAAATCTGTCAGCTGAAATTGAAGCTGATGAAAAGAAGATAGCCGAACTTCCTGAATTGACAAAGAAGATACGAAAGGAAGCTTCAGCGGCCTTGAATGAGGAAAAGCAGCTCAAAACAAAACTTTCTGCTTTGGCCAAAACCCAAGAAGCTGATACGAAGCTGCTGGAGGACATTAGTAATATGATATCAAATGCCAGAAATGTAATCTCAAAATACTTGGGTGTGTAATTGTAACAAACAATCAGTAACCGAATGCTTTATTAACTTTGCCCTTCAAGATTTGCTTGCATTCTTCATATTAATTCCTTAGGATATCATTTCTGCACTCATATTCGCCATTCAATTGTTTTATGACTAACTCTGAATCTCCAAAAATCTCGACTGCGATAGCCTTTGCTTCTTTCAAGTATTGAAGCCCTTTGAGCAATTTTAGTCTAATCCATCCCATCACTTTGTTGGACCAAATTTCAAAGCCCATTAGTGTTTCTAAAAGCCTATTAGCATTGAAAGGGACTAAACCATGTTTTAGTCCCATATTCTAATGGACGTGGAGGTGGGAGGTTTTCTCCCTATATATACAAACCACCTCTTCTCCAGAAAAGGCACACCATCGACTCCTTTACAGGGAGGCCCCTTGAATGGGATTCCCTAAGTTAATCTTTTTCCACCATATCTTCTACTAGTGCCCATTATTCGTCTCGTTCACCGAGCCTCCTGTCGCTTTTGGCCTCAAGATTTTGCCTCAAGATTTTCAGTAAGTCCCTCAGCGAATCTTGTAATTTTATGCCATATTCGTTTAGTATTTCTTTCATAGAAAAGTCCCTGCTAGCGTAAGTGTCGTTAGTCCTTAGTTTCCAACGTTTTCTGAAAATTCGACTAGATTCTTGAGCTGCTCACTGTTTCGACCATAACTTTTGATCTGCTTAACCAAATCCAGCAAATAAATACATTTTAGATATCTACAGAAAATTTCCTACAACTTTCATTGAAGGCGTCAGGTCATAATATGGATTTAACTAAGTCAAAAATATTTAATTAGGTTCCTGCACAGATTTTCACCCTCAAACAGATTCTGATAGGTGTACTAAATCATGTGTCGTTTCAAAACAGTAGCTCCTAAAATCGTGATATTTTACCAGAAGATAGATCATAAAATTCTGAAACTAACCCAACTGGATTCACATTAATCGCATGTCTAGAACTCAAGATATGAAATAAACAAGCAGACTAAGCCATAACTTTCTCGTTTTAGCTCTGTTTCGATCCGTTTTGGTTGCGTTAGATCCATATAAACTTCAACTACGTGTTAGCACTGTTATTTACACCATACTTTATTTCTGAAATTTATTTATTATTAATTTGGTTAAAGACTAATTACATGTGCTTTCTTAAATAAAATCTAATTAAGTTCTACACATCGGTTTTCCTTGTTAAATATTAATTTGATTAATATTATTCAATGAGTTTATACATAAAAATTCAAGTAGGTTATATCTCAGTTTTTATAAGCTAATATTTATATGCTTAATATTCATTCAATGTGTTTTGTAAATAAAAGTTGACTAAGGTTATATATCGATTTTCATAAATAATATTAACATGATTAATATTTAAGGCAACTAGCCTTTCTAATTAAAAAGCAACCTAGAGTTAAACTTGGGTTTTCCACAAATGAGTGTTAATGTGGTTAATAT
>OAMR01000124.1:194955-211644 GCA_900205405.1 Echinochloa crus-galli
GGGGGGGGGGGGGGGGGGTTAACTACAAACTGTGCTTGACTTTCAGGGTGCTTATCTGGACCGAATGTTTTACATTTGACGGTTGAACCTCAGATTTCCATGTGAAAAAGTGGTACGCAGTTTCCATCGAATAATTTCTCATATCGATGACCTTACCAAGTAGCAAATCTAACTATTTTTATTTACACTTAAATAATATATTTGTACGTCAGATTCTTTTCCAATTTTCGTAATGTCACATAGGGTCTTCACTCGATACCATAAGAAATGCAAAATACATAGACATTATTGGATAGATTTTACTACAAATAGATGATCACAAATACATCCTAAGAAAGCCTCCCGACAATGATCTCGGTGAGTTTCATCTAACGCATTATGTGCATGCCTACACCAAGGATGACTTTACTACCATACAAGATTAGGTTCGTATGTACCTTTTTGATATTTACTTTTCTCTTTATGTGCTAGTTTATTTGAGTATATATAATCTAATCATCATTAGAAATTAGCTAGATTTTCACCATGTATTACACATGACCCAATGTAATTTTCTTTTGTCATTTCGTGTTCCAAAACTCTGAACTTGGTAATCCAGAGTTGCTTCTATCCGACCTATTAGAACTTCAAGAGCAACTAGCTATTTTAGTATGGACCATATTGTGAGACCAAATGGAGCGTTCAAAGTTATTTAGGGGTTGGCACTAGTTTAGATTATTCTTGTCAAACTTACAATATATTTGATGTATGGACTCTTGGTTTGAATTTGATGAATGGACATGTGGAACGAATTTGATGTATGGACTCATGGTTTCAATGATATGTATGTACTTGATATATATTTTGATGCATTGTGACAGTGACATGTATTCTTGTCATCCGATATGCATGTATGATTGGTATTGACTATTGTTCTATCAAAATGATGTTTGGATTTAAGTCTAGCTTGTTTGTGGAAATGAACATCAGCTCACTTTAAAACGAAAGTGAAACCATTGTCATCACTTCTGGTTTGAGTCCTAGCTGGAGACTCACAAAAACGATTTGGTTCATGAGCTGATGAAGAAGAGTCACCCTGAGGTTGTTACTTAAACCGACGGTGATATTTGATTTCACTTCTGGATTGTGAACTGGTGGTGAAAACCTATACTTTTATTTCCAAACTTTCACCAATACCCCCGAACCGGCGGCGATGGGCCCTTACGAGAACCAATGGTGAAATCATTCCACTAATAGTGTTAGCCATTTGTAGTATTGCAATGGACATATGTCTGTTGGTCCACTATTTGAAACATCTTGTTGGTTTTGACTCTTTTTGGCATATTGATAGTAAATTCTTACTTAAAAATAACCAATGGTGCAAAGACAACCATTTTATGTCTGTTTGTTACACCAAGCAAGGGAAAATAAAACTTTACATAGTTGATTATTTTTCAAAACCAAACGTGAAATTTAGGTGGCACATATTGTAAAGACGCAACTGCATGGTCGATTGAGTTAGAATTTGATGGCACAAATACATTTGTATTATTAGTTTGCATTGGATCTGGCTATGACCGGTACAAATCATTTTATAATGTCAAGTTTTATTGTGAATGGACGATACAAATAAGTTTGCATTGTATAGTTGGTGGTTTGCCTACATGTACGTACAAATGATAATGTCTAACATATTTGGAGCCACAATAGAATCTAGAACCTTTTGTACGACAATTCCAAGCTGACTATACTAGGTGGTTTTCTATAGTAGTTACTTCTAACAAAAACATAGGAATGGAAATCATCTCACCAATGTTCTATAAGGATTAAACTACGATGGAGCATCACATAAAGAATCAATGAGATGTATATGATGACTTCAGGAATCTTAAAATTGGATATGTTGGCCTGGTCTTGCATGCGTGTATTCATAAGGATCAGCATGCGTGCGTATGAGCGTCTACGTTTGTTTTTTCACTAAAAGTAATTAGTTGATTCCTCAAACTAAATATCCTAATAGCTTGAACGACTTATTACATGATAATGCTCCCGTGTGTTTAGTGTGATGCTGATGTATAGAGATACTACTCGTTTTGTTTGTCTATCTTACAAACTCTGCACAACAGATTACAATTGCAATGATACGATGCAGATTATTTGTTGGGGATTGAGCTTATAGTCAACAATAGTGAAAGGCACAATCCGAATAGCGAAAGGTGCAATCTGAACCTGAATGAATGGTCCAATATGCTATTAATATAAGTGATCAAGTTTCACATGATACATGAAAAACCAACGTAAAGATACTTATTTTTCCAATACAGAGGTACAGTTTATTGCATCGACAGGGTAACATTGCAAGTAACTGTGAACAAGTATTCCACTATTATATCAGATCATCCTCAGCTTAATCTGAGCACCATGCATCGGACGCAGCGTCATCACCGTATGTGGCGCATGAGTATACGATGTTCCGAGCTCAAATTCAAATCGCTGAAGTATCATACACAATGCCATCTTGGCCTCAAGAAGTGCGAAGTTTTGGCCAATGCATATGCGAGGCCCCCATCCGAATGGTAGAAATGCACCTGGGTCCTTGGACGCCTTCGAAATCCCCTCAGCGAACCTCTCTGGCTTGAAATCATGGACGTCACTTCCCCAGGTGTCAGGGTCATGGTGGATAAACAGAATTGGAATCTCAATGAATGCACCGGCTGGATACGTGACATTTCCAATCTTCATCTCCTTGTAGGTTCTCCGACTGAACACAACTGCGGGCGGGTATAATCGGAGAACCTCGTAAAGGATCATATTCACCTTCAAATAAGCAAAGATACAGAGCAAGACTATTCATATATCTTTACATTATTATCATTGAAGGATCTTGAAATAGTGAATCATGAATAACTTACCGTTTTGAGGCGGCTCAATCCCTCGTATTCTGGTTTAGTTTTACCGAATAGGTCAATTACTTCCTCCCTTGCACGATCTTGCCACTCTCGGTGCATGCTTAGCAAGACCATTGTCCATATCATTAACACTGACGTTGTCTCCATCCCAGCAAGGTAGAACACCTTGCACTCCTCAATGACATCTTCGATTGTCATTCCTAGGCTGGACTGCCCATTCTCGTCTGTGTCTCTCATATTTGACTCCAGCAATAAGCCCAGTAGGTCATCTCTTGTGGGTTCACCTTCTTTCATGGCTTTAATTCTTTTCCCAATCAGCCCGCGCAAAATTGAGTTGACTTCTTTGTTGATTTGGCGCATCCTTCTGTTGTTTTTGGTTGGCAAGTGCCTGCAGTAAACACGAAAAGGCCCACAACATTAGCAGCCGGGTCACTGAAGAAGATAATAATCGGAGCAGTCACACAACTCAGAACAGAGCACTCACATGTAACCCGGTATGGCAATCTTCTGAATTGCGCCTACGAAGCGCTCAGCTTGCTCAGACTGGAGCTGGAAAAGCCTTCTTCCTTCAAGGTAGCTGCTGCCAAATGCGGTGCGGGAAATGACATCTCCAGTGAGGGCCTGGAGCTCTGGCCAGACGTCCAGCTCACACGAACCGTCAGAACCAATGGACTGCGCCCATTTGCTGACAAGCTCTTCGCAACACGCAGAAAACGCCGGGAGCATGAGCTGCAAGGTCGTCATGCGCTCCATTGATCAATCACGAACTCAGTCTTTGAAAAGCTATTACATACCGGTAATTGTAAAAAGCAAAACATCACATACCTTGAGCTTCTCGAGATGGAATGCAGGGTTGAGGATCCTCCTGTGCTTGACCCATTTCTCGCCCTCGTGGCTCGTGAGCCCGTCGGAGAGCAGCTTCGTCAAGGCCGGGAACTGGGGCTTCTCGAAATGACCGAACTTGTTGGAGAGCACGTCCTTGACCAGCGCGGGGTCGGTGACGCTCACGTTGGGAGCCGGCCCGAACCAAGAAAAACACACCTTGCCGTGCTCCCGGACGTTGTTGTGGAGGAACGGCGTGACGCGGGGGACGATGTCATGGCACCCCAGCGGCAGCGGCCTGGCCCAGGCCTCCTTGTTGAGTCGGCCGAACTCCTTGAGATCGCCGGTGAGGAAGCGGTACGGCGTGCCGCGGAGGCCCTGCGCGCGCAGAGTTCGCTCGAGCCGCCGCGGCTGCCACCATAGCTTGTTCAGCAGCCGGCCGCCCTGCCACAGCAGCACAAGGCCAGGGACACCGTAGACCAGGAGGCTGCGTGGTACTGAGGCCACAGCTGCAAACAACACTCCAAGGACCATTGCTGATGATGCAAATAAAGTGGACTTTGACTAGATAAGGAGATATGCTTGGTACGGCATGCACTTGAAGTCAGGTTATATAGAGGTGTCATATGACTGATTGTCATCTTGTGCTCATTTGTTTAAGGTTTCTTGGAGTGTAAGACTTGCTGTGCAATTTGGTCAAATGGAGCGGCGGGGACACACACGATGCGCACGTTATGAACTTGGTGGAGAAGAAATTCCGACAGGCAGTGACACCATGTGATGATTTGTTCGGTGTTGCTTTGAATTTGTTATTTTATTGGATCTTTGCTCCGATGAGCTTAGGTTGAGCTCAGGTTTGATTTTTGTCAGTGCATGTCTTGATGTAAACCATTTGTTACTTCTCTATTAGAGTTCGATCAAGCTCCTGTAAAAATTAGAGTTTAAGCTTTACTGCAAACTGATGAATTCTATAATTTTCTCTTCAACTTTCTAGCTCGACACAAGGGCTCCTCCATATGGTTGAAATGCAATTCTATAGTTATCAATAATTCACCTATAAGAAAGGCATATGGCGTTTAATTCTAATCTTGTTAGGACCCTAGGATCCAGTGATCTACCGCGAATCCAACCAACCTTCCAAATTTCGCGGAGAGCAAAAAACAATCCTTTGATTAACAATTTTCAGTAAATTAGAATTAAATTAGAATTACTAGTCCATCAACCCATGCTCCGCACGGGCTACTAATTTTATGAGACATAAGTTTTATAAATTAATTTAAAACACTTTAATTAGCAAATACTATACTTATTTTTTATCCATATTTATATTTTTTTAACATTACAACAATAAATGTAGGTGGTTGAGGAGGTGGAAACTTCTATGATTTAATAACCTCAAAATTCATGATGTAGCATTAAAAGGATAACACTTCAAGCAAGTATCTTAATTTTTGCAACTACAACCATTTGATTTGTACGTGCAACAACACTTGCGCCAAGCTATTGCATGTATTTGAGCTACTCCTATGTTATGTATGTTTATGGAAAGAAAATGTTGTCTGAAAAATTGCAAACATAACTTCTGTACATTTTTTAAGTAAACACCATGGTATTGGGGTCTATGCACGTTTGTCATTGTTGATTTTTCCTCGCAACGTTTGACCATTCATTTTATTCAAAAGTCTATTATAAATATATGAAATGGTGAATTATGCTTAAAGCACATTTCATGATACAGTAAGCCACAAATACAATAGATAATATTTGCATAATCTTTTTGAAGAAAAAAGTCATTTTGCTAACTTATCTATCTGATTTCTTCAATTAACCACTCATTTATACTCTTCCGAATTATTTAAGTTGGTTCAATCTACGTTCTAATGGGATTTATCTTTTTTTTATTTCTCGGTGTAGAATTTAAGTTTTCAGTTCAATTTTTGAGAGATAACTTATCAAATCATGCCCTATATTAGAAAAACAAATTATGAATCGTTCATGATTAGTTTTTGTGCAATTTTGTATCTCTATAATAAATTTGATGTTAAATGTTTCTACCCTATGAAATAACCTTGAAAAACATATTAATATATTTTTATAACATAAGAAATCTTGTTTTCTCAAATAAGCATAAGAAATCATGTTCTATATCTCTTCACAAAATTTGATTAAGAAACAAAAACTAAATCTTTTTAGGGAGTGCATTGGACCAACTGGAATAGTTTGAGGGGAGTAAATTGAGTCTAAATTTTGCTGAGAGGTTAAGTGTACAAAGTGAATAGATAAGGGTACTAAAATAGACCTTTTTCTTTTTTATTTTCTAAATAAGATGAATAGTAAAACACTATGGTAAAAAAATCAACAGGAATAAATATTTTCATATGGAGGTAGTATTATTTAAGCCATTATACACATGCTTCTTAGCCACTCTTGAGCCTCTCAAGACGTATGTTCAGTGGATTCAGCACCAGATGTTGCTGCTTCAAAAGATGTGATGAAGGCAGTCACACGATCATCACCATCCCAGCCTCGAGTCTCTGCCCAACATGGTAAATGTATCAGAATTGAAAGACAATGGAATCGATCAAGAAGCAACGTACATGTCAAGGATCCTGCTCCCTTCCTGCCGTATGGGTTAATTAACTTCAGGGCCAACCTATCTAGAGCATTGTTGTCTGCTGCATCATCCTCTAGGATCAATGTTTCCTACCGCGTTGTCTGTTGCCCTTGAAACACCTCGATCTCGTCATCCCTGTTGATGACGCACGCAACGGGCCATAGTGTGTCACTCGCGGTTCCCCTTCCACAACCCGTGCTAGGACCTCAGCTTGTGGCAACCATCCAGGATCATTGCCGCGGGCTGCCGCTGCGTAGTCACCATTTATTAAAAGGAGTCCCGTGACTGCTTGTTGATGCAAGACTTTGACGTCTAGGGTTTTGAACAGGTTCAGCAAGGCTAAAGCGTAGGCCGTAGGGGGTCAAAGGAGGATTGGTTAAATGCAATACGTGAAGGTCAAATGTTTTCCAATTAATAATAGTAATTAACCAAGAAGTAATATTTACGTCGAATACTGTTATAGTGGCAGAGGTGGGTAATTTTAAAGCAACGGTTCGGGGTTACTTTATGATGTTTTTCATAATGGCATAGGTGGGTAATTTTTTAGAAAATAGAATAGATCTATGGCTATGATTATTAATAATCATTACAATATACCAAATTAACGGCTAGATGTTTCTTTATGAGAATTTCTAGGATTTATCTTTTTTTCTAGCGCGTCTCGTGAGAATTAACGTGGGGGCTCTAAAAGAAACCTCCAATTAGTAATAGTAAGATACATATCAGCGGCTAGGATTGATCCTTGTTCATTTCCCCCTATCTTTTTTCCGCTCGCATTCGTTATATGCCAGCACGGCCCAAACTTAGTGTGCCATACTATGAGAAAAAATCGGACCAATGGCCACCAGAAAATTGCCTTGGCACAAGTGCCAGCTCTACTGACCAATGGGTTCACCCCTTCACTGTAACGGTAAAAGTTGAATAGTTGAAGCAGGGTTCCAACCAGGGGTCACTTACCTCGCATTGTAGTGAACGAAAGATGAACATAGATTCCAAATATTTAATCTTTCAAATTCTCTTACTACTCTTAATAACAATTCCAAATGTTTAATCTTTCAAGCAAACATTTTGATTGAAAATAGATTGTTTTAAAAAAAAAATTATTCGATGGAGACCGAAAAAAGTGGATAACGAAATTGAAACAAAATTCTGAATAAAATGGTCAATAATCGACCTCATGGTTTATATATGAATGATAGTAGCAACAACCGGATTCATGATATATCTTCATCTAATGGCCCAGACACATTTTGCCATAATATAATGTACAACCCAACAAAGCCTTAAAAAAAGCTACACAATCCGCATGTTTAGTGAGTAAAGAAATATAAAAATATAATAAACTTTAAGAGGACCGAGGATACATGAATGCACTAAAGCCCACATCGAGAACACATTAATTTACAACTAACACGGAAAGGCCCATTTGATTTCTATGTTACATCCACCCAAATAAGGCCATGAAAGATGACCATCATGCTGTGATCATATTGCTTTGAGCTTAATTTGGGCACCATGCATAGGATGTAGTGTTATTACAGTATGTGGCGCATGAGTATATGATGGTGCCAGCTCGAACTCAAATCGCTGAAGAATCATGCACAATGCCATCTTGGCCTCTAGCAAGGCGAAGTTCTGCCCAATGCAAATGCGTGGCCCCCAACCGAACGGGAGGAATGCGCCCGGGTCCTTGGACGCCTTGGAGATCCCCTCAGAAAATCTGTCTGGCCTGAACTCATGCGCATCTTCTCCCCAAATATCCGGGTCATGGTGGATGAAGAGCACGGGCAGCTCCAAGATCACACCAGCAGGGTACGTGATGCCTCCAATCTCCATCTCCTTGTATGTTTTGCGGACAAAAGAAATGGCTGGCGGGTACAAGCGGAGAACCTCGTAAAGGATCATGGTCACCTGCACCAGATATCATAAAGAATTCATACATCTTTTAATTGCACAGTCGTTTCCAGAAAAACATCTTAACCTGAATAAGTACTCACGACTTTGAGCCGGCTTAACCCTTCGTACTCAGGCTTGTTTTTTCCAAACAAACCTAGCACCTCCTCCCTTGCACGGTCCTGCCACTCTGGGTGCATGCTTAGCATAACCATTGTCCACGTGAGCAGCACTGACGTGGTCTCCATTCCTGCAAAATAGAAAACCTTGCACTCCTCGATAACATCTTCAATCGTCATCCCCGTGCTGGATTGGTCATTCTCTTCTGTTTGTCTCATGTTTGACTCCAACAACAGGCCCAATAAGTCATCTTTGGTGCTTTCACCTTGTTCCATTGCTTGTATCCTTTTCCCGATTATATCTCGCAGAATTGATTCGATCTCTTTGTTGTTTTTGCGCATCTTTCTGTTGTTTCTGGTAGGCAATGACCTGACAAAGGTAAACCCCGTAAATTTTTAGTACAGGATGTCTAGGATTGCTGGCACACATTAACATAGTTTTTTTTTTCAGATACTGGAACGAATTAATCCAGTCTCCAGTCGGCCGCAATAGTATACTCTGTAACTGTTGAATAAGTAACAGTATGGATTTTTAATAAGTAGTATACTAACTCACATGTAACCAGGAATCATAATCTTCCGAATGTTGGTCATGACAAGCTCAGCTTGCTCGGCTTGTAGCTGGAAAATCCTTCTTCCTTCATGGTAGCTGCTGCTGAATGCGGTGCGAGAAATGACGTCTCCAGTAAGGTTCTGCAGCTCAGGCCAAACATCCAGCTCCAACCAAGCATCCGAGCCGAGGGACTCCGACCATCTGCTGACCAGCTCTTCGCAGCACGCAGAAAACGCTGGCAGCATGCGCTGCAGATCGATACCAACAATCATGAATTCCAAGGATTAATTATGCATACTCCCAACATCTCTTTGTAAGGTGTATGGAATACGTACAAGAAAAGTATTTTTTTTATATATAAGAAACTCTGCTTACCTTGAGCTTCTCAAGATGGAACGCAGGATTGAGGATCCTCCTGTGCTTGACCCATTTCTCACCCTCCTGGCTCGCAACGCCGTCGCCCAGCATCTTGGACAGCGCCGGGAACTTGAGCTTCTCGAAGTGACCAAACTTGTTGGACAGCACGTCCTTGCTCAGCTCAGGATCGACGATGGTCACCTTGGGGCTGGGGCCGAACCAGGACATGCTCATCTTGCCGTGCTCCTGGACAAGGTTGTGGACGAACGGCGTGACGCGGTGCGCGATGTCATGGCACCGCAGCGGCAGAGGCTTCGACCAAGCCTCCTTGGCCAGCCGGCCGTACTCCTTGAGGTCACCGGTGAGGAAGCGGTAGGGCGTGCCGGGGATGCCCTGCGCACGCAGCGCCCGCTCGAGCCGCCGAGGCTGCCACCACAGCTGGTCAAGCAGCCGGCGGGCCTTCCACAGGAGCGCCAGGCCCAGGAGACCGCTGAGCACGAAGCTCCATGGCACTGAGGCCGCCGCAGCGGCAAACGACGCTCCAAGAACCATTGCTTCGACGGCCAGTGGCCGGGAGAAGAAAGAGTTTGTAGACTAAAGTGATGATGCGAGTAGACTTGACTTGAGATGGGTACGGTACGGCATCTGGGGTCAGGTTAAATAGGGGTGCAGTACCAATTGTTTATTGAGGTGTGTGTAAAGACTAATGGAGCAACCTGGTCAGCCATGCCATGTTGCTCCCGAGGGGACTTGGTGGGGAAGCAATTGCGATGAGAATATGAATATGTTGGATTCGTGAGGAGGTAATGACGTTAGGGCGGGCACCGGCCATGTGATGAGTTGCTTCCTTGCGGCTTCGTCTTGTTGCTATGAGGTCAGGCCGTGTTTACATGCAAAATAGGGTGGAGATTTGGACTCATTACTGTAGCAAAACATGAATTAGTTAGACTCATTAGATTCGTCGCGCAAAATTACACTCATCTCTAAAATGTTTTTGCAAATAGACTTCATTTAATATTTCATACAGAAAAGATCCCTTTGAAAAAAAAACTTTTCCCAAACGAAAGAAACAAGGCCCACTTGTCGCTGCACGAAACCGGAAGACCCCCGCAGCCTTATTTCAATCATTTTTCTTTGGAAAAAAATCAAATTACTACGGATAAAGTTTATGTATATAACCCTTTAAAGTATATTATTTTGTTCATTTTACATCCACAACTATCTTAATCGGTCCAATCAACCCCTTCATTTGTATTTTGTGTTTCTTCATGTACAAGTGATGTTTTAAGTTAAAATTTTATACGATCATAGAGGGCCATATAAATTATGTTTAGAAAAGAAATAAAAAATAAACTTTTTATCAAACTTTGGCATAAATGTTTTATCAATATGATAAATTTATAATTACATATCATAATCTTTTTCTAAAAAATGATGAAAATGTTATGTATAGTGTAAGTTTTCTTATAAAATTTCACTTCATATGTTTCCGTATAAGTTTTCTAGCAAACATTTTCACAAACAATTTGTGTAAAAAAGTTTGGGTTCAGAGTATTTATGAGTGAAAGTTTTCTTGCTAATATTTAAATAATTTTGTACAAAATATTTGATAAAGATCTTTTATTAGACTACATAAACTCATTCTCCATATAACCTTTTAGGGATATTATATTTTTGAATAATGTTTGTAGAACAATTTATCCGGTAACTTTTTGTTTATACTTTTTATACATTTATTTTCTCTATGACAAAAAAGATTTTTTGAATGACTTTTCATAAAAAATGTTATGAACAAATTGTTGCTAAGATAAATTCTTTACAAGCATACAAGTTGTACACACAAATTTGTACTGAAAAGGGCTATAGAAAGTTTCACAAAAAAAGTCAGTTAAAGTGTTCTTTATAGTAGTTATGCTGAAAAAGTCATGTGAAATAGTTATATAAAAAAGTTCTTGTACAAGTTTTTTTTTAAAATTTGTTTAGAAAAGTTACATATACAAGGTCTACAAAGAAGTCTTGTACTAAAGTATTATGTAGAAATTTTGTACAAAACCTCTTATAAAGAACTTTTATTAGATTATATAAACTCTTTCTCCATGTAATCTTTTTGGTATATTATATTTTGAATAATGTTTGTAGAAGATTTTTTCAGGTAACTTTTTATTTATACTTTTTATACATATATTTTCTCTATGACAAAAAAGATTTTTTAATGACTTTTCATGAAAAAATATTATGAACATTTAATTGCTAAGATAAATTCTTTACAAGCATACAAGTTGTACACACAAATTTGTACTGAAAAGGGCTATTGAAAATATGATTAAACAAATATTTGGAAATATTAATATACAAATAATAAGAATATATTATGAATAATAAGACCATATGAATAATAAGGATGCATGAATAATAAGAATATATAAGCAACAAGAACATATCAATAAAATGTTGTTTACGTAATGCATTTCCATGTCAGTAAATGTCTTGGGTCACCTACTGGACTGTGCATGAACTCGCAAACATAGTTTTCGCCTAAATGGCAGCATAAGATTTGGAACCCCCCCCCAAACCTTCTGGGCCACGTGCGGTCACTCCGTATGGTATAGGCTTGATTAATTAAGATGATATAAGTTTGCTCAAAACAAAGATTACGATGATTTGAGGCCTTTTCCACTAGAGTTCATAATACTTGTATCTTTTATTATACTAATGTTAACTGGATGCTTTGCATGTGCATGGGTGCGTGTGTGCCTGTTGTGTTAAACATATCTTGGGGGCCCAACGCCCGCGTCGCCCTCTTACCAGAGGCGACTCGGGCGGACACCGAACCACCGCCGCCGCCGCCCCTCCCCACATCAACCACGTCTCGCCGCCGCCTGAGCAAGGTCACTGAAGCCCGTGCCCTTGCAAGGACAGCGGCAGCGGGGCTGTTCCCTCATCGGAGCTCCCGTAGCGCGGATCTGGGAGAGCGCAATGGCTGGGGCACAACCGATGGCCGGCGTCGCGTGGGTGCCGGCGACGGCCATGCGCGGTCCCTCATCGGAGCTCCCGTAGCGCGTGCCGGGAGGGCGTGCACCGGTGGTGTGCTTTCGGCGGCTCGCGGAACTGGAGGCAGTGCCCAGCGATGGATGGCGGTGCGTGGGCTATGGGAACGGGCGACATGAGGTCCGGCGGCCTTCGCAGGCGGCGCGGGCGCTTCCGGCGGCGAGCGGCGCTCGGGCCCAGCAGCGGCCGGCGACAGGGGCGGCCCGGAGACGTGGATGCCGGCGACCGGGCCTGCAGGGACTTCGGTGTGGCGGTGGACGCCAGCCTGGGCCTGGCCTGCAGGCTCGTGCGCGAAGGAGGCTGGGCGTGCAGGGACTTCGGTGTGGCGGTGGACGCCAGCCTGGGCCTGGCCTGCAGGCTCGTGCGCGAAGGAGGCTGGGCGTGCAGGGACTTCGGTGTGGCGGTGGACGCCAGCCTGGGCCTGGCCTGCAGGCTCGTGCGCGAAGGAGGCTGGGCGTGCAGGGACTTCGGTGTGGCGGTGGACGCCAGCCTGGGCCTGGCCTGCAGGCTCGTGCGCGAAGGAGGCTGGGCGTGCAGGGACTTCGGTGTGGCGGTGGACGCCAGCCTGGGCCTGGCCTGCAGGCTCGTGCGCGAAGGAGGCTGGGCGTGCAGGGACTTCGGTGTGGTGGCGGACGACGGTCAAGGCGTGGCTCGGCAGCAGCGAGGGTTGGAGTCGGCCGCGGGTTGTGGTGGCCTCGTGAGCATGTTCGGCTGGGCGGGTGGAGCAGCAGTGGTGCCGCGGTCGTGCCGAGCTGGCTTGGCCGTGTTCCGGGTGTGGTGAGGTTGAGCGTGCAGCGTGGGTACGAGATACTCCGGGCGTAAGCCCTCGCCGGCTCTTTTGCTAGTGGAGATGATGGCGGCACCATAGGCGTCGTTTTCCCCGCTGGGGGCATCATTTTGGAGCTTCACCCATGCTGCACGGGGTTCTTTGGGTGAAAACCCTGTCCATTTTCTGGACGAGTGATGGCGGTGCTTCTGGCGTCGTACCCTCCTTGGAGGCATCATCTTTAGAGACCCAACTCAACTCTTGGCATCTCTAGTTCATTGGTCAGGAACGGCGGAGGGCGGTGGCGGCATTCTCACCGCGTGACAAGCTGGACGGTTGTTGCTGTGCCTACATGGAGGTGTTTGTTGTCATGGAGGCGGGCTAGAGGTCAGCACAAGGATGTCGGTTTGTGCTACTTGCAGCGGACCGCGGCGGCTGGCGTTGCTTGGCAATTGTCAGTACGGTGTGGGACTGCGTCATACGACGACGCTTGCGGCATCGGCATCGTGGGACGACTTGGCTTGGAGCGGGTTGCGGCGGATTGTCTGAGCTTGGCTGGGCTATCCGGTGCGGCACATCGTCGAAAGATGGCGCAAGCGACTTCTTCGGTTTGCAAACATGAAAGCAGAGGCTAAGTGCGGGGGTGTAGCAAGGAGGTGATGTCGGCCTACAGTGACGACTGGTGGTTCGGTGGAAACTCGGGGAGGCGGGGCAATCTCGCTCACCACCTTGACAGTGATTTAAGAAACGGATCCGGGATGTGGAGTCTGAGGCGGGCGTGACGAGGCCCCCGCAATTGGAGCTTGCTCGAGGCGACAAGAGAGGTGGAGTCCAACGGCGAATGTGGCAAGGCACCCGCGCGTTGTGTTTTCGTGGTGGTGACTGCGAGGCAGCCTGCGAGAGGTCTGGATTTGATGGTATCACCCCGTCAGGTGGATAGTAGGGTTGCAGCGGCACTACGACTGAGGGTCCTGCATGGCGGTGGCTCTCTCGGTGTGGTGCGGTCTTCATCTGTCGGTTTTCATTCAGCTCCGAGTCACGTCTATTGGTTCTCGACGATTTGTTTGGGTATGTATGTTGGTGGGTGCCGCTTCTTTCGGGGAGGACTTGTTGTATTTCCGTGTCGAGGTCCCAATCCGACCGGATAGAGGGCTCGCGTCGATGTCCTAATCCGACCGCCCTGAGTTGAGTTGAGTTGTATTTTGTTGAGTTCTTTTTATTTAGTTGTATTGTCCGGTCCGGACTTCATCTTCTTAATCGGCAGCTCTCCTGCCTGGTTCGTTTTAAAAAAATACATATCTTGTGTCTTGCATCTCTTAGATCAGATGTGCAGGTAAGATACAAAGGGCATGGCTGCTAGTGGCTGACGGTAAGGGCAATCTCGAGTTTTGGGTAAATTTTTTCACCGCACGAACTAGGTGTGCATGTAAATTTTCATTAATATCAATATTTCAAATGAGCTCTACTGTTCAATTAATAAATGCTACTTACTATCCATGGCACTGAGGCTGCAGCTGCAAACGTGGGCCCAAGAACCATTGCTCTCAGGTGAAGTGGGAGAGACGAAAGATAACGAACTAGTGAATAGTGATGCAAGTGAAATTTGACTGGGAATCGATGTGTACGGCATCTGCGTCACGCTAAATAGAGGTGGTGTTTAGATGTTAGAATTGGGAGGTTGAATTTGGAGGTAAGATGTCACTTCGTAATCATTGTAGTACTGTACAATTTCGTTTGTATTTGTGAAAAATTATCCAAAAATTGATTAATTAGGCTCAAAATGTTCGCCTCGCAGAGTAGAACAAAACTGTGCAATTAGTTTTTTATTTCATCTACATTTAGTACTCTATGCATGTTATGACATTTTGATGTGATAGAGAGTTGCAGCCTTATAGTGTAAGACTGCAACTCTCTATCACATCAAAATGTCATAACATGCATAGAGTACTAAAATTCAACCTCCCAAATTCGACCTCCCAAATTCAACCTCCCAAATTCGATATCTAAACAAGGCCTTGGTGAGGAGGAATTGACCACAGGCATGTGAGTATACGACAACTCGGTTTCCTAGCAGCTTCGTTTAGTTTGTTTCCATGACTATCGCCTTGTTTAGTTCCCAAATTTGGGAGTGCAAATTTGGGACTTCGGTGTCTCTTCGTAATCATTGCGCCACTGTAGCATTTCGTTTGTATGTGCGAAAATTTGTCCAAAAATTGATTAATTAGGCTCAAAATGTTCGTCTCGCAGAGTACAACAAAACTGTGTAATTAGTTTTTGATTTCATCTATATTTAGTACTTCATGCATGTTATAACATTTTGATGTGATGGGGAATCTTCTTTTTGCACAGTGAATTTGGGAGTAACTTTTTGATCTAAACAAGGCCTATGATCGCGGATCACCTGGTCTTCTTTGAGAACAGATCACAGTCAAAATGTAATAATGGATATAATACATACGCAACTAATAAATATATAAAAGAGTAGATTGTGATATACACTTTTGTATGCCAGTTGCCCAAGGTCATACCTGTGCACAGGGACCACATTTGAAGCACGGGCCTGCAACCATGTCGTGCATTACACATAGGAGTAGGCGTGCTGTTGGAAAGCACTAATTAGACAAAGTATTTTCTGCAAGTGCAGCATGTTAATACTTCCCTGGAGTAGCCTCTACGTACTTTCTGTTGTCTTACTTTGCACCTGACTACCTGAGAAGAAACTACTTCATTCTCAAATGTTTGTTTTTTTCCTCATCTTTCAAGTTTAGATTTGAATCTTGAGTTATAGATGACATCTTATATATCTACTCTATGCTACAAAATATTTGGAAACATTCATAACTGTTTGCATAAGTTGGAACACCAGAGACTAGCTAGTTTAAAGCTCCAATACAGATTTGGGGCATAGTACAATGTTAATTATGTTATCCATCATCCCATAATCCTTCAAACAAAAACATGACTTGCACAGATTGAATGTAAATAATTTGACTCTCATGATCCCATAACAGCCAAACTGCCGAAGACACATTCTCGCGCATGAATGAGCCTGCATTAAAATTAATAATGGATTGGTGACCTCCCGACCCAAGCAAAATTTATTCAGATACATCAAACTCCCTAATACAAGTGTTGTTTTTTTTTCACTATGACATACTCATTGACAACGATCCAAGCCATATAAGATGATCAGATCTTCTTGACAATAATTGGCGCGCCGTGCTGAGGATGCATCGTGATCACAGTGTACGGCGCATGGGTGTACGAGGGCGATAGCTGGAACTCGAAGCGCTGAAGGATCATGCTCAGGGCCATCTTGGCTTCAAGCAGCGCGAAGTTCTGCCCGATGCAGATCCTCGGCCCCCAGCCGAACGGGAAGAACGCCGGCTGGTCCTTGGTCGCCTTTGAGATCCCCTCGGCGAACCTCTCCGGCTTGAACTCGCGTGCGTCCTTCCCCCACACATCGGGGTTGTGGTGGAGTACGATTACGGGGAGCTCCAGGATCACCCCTGCAGGGTATGTGATGCCACCGATCTGCATGTCCTTGAATGTTCTTCTGTTTAGCGTGACTGCCGGCGGGTACAACCTCAGCACCTCGTACAGTATCATCGTCACCTGGATAACACACA
>OAMR01000124.1:213928-231404 GCA_900205405.1 Echinochloa crus-galli
CTCATGATCCCATAACAGTAGCATATATATAGGTGCTGAGCGCCAAAACTGCCGAGGACATTCTCTCAGCGCACATGTGCTGTTCAACCTAGCCTCTAGTCTGAGCCTGGCTGGTGTGACGGGGTTAGCACACGCTGTTATTTCTGTTTCTCCCATCCACCGTGGACTTATGATCCACATGACCTAATGGGGTGGAAAACATATATATATTTTTAAAATTGGTCTCCGTGCATCCCCAATAACAAGGTGAGACTAAAAAAATTACGGAATTTCATCTTTTTCCACATGCATGAATGAGCCTTGACTTAAAATTAATAATGGAGTGGCGGTGACCTCCCCACCAAAGCAAAATTTATTCAGATACATCAAACTCCCTAATACAAGTTTTTTTTGCACTGTGACATACTCATTGACAACGAGATCATCAATGTCGTGTAAGATGATCATATCTTCTTGACAATAATTGGTGCGCCGTGCTGAGGATGCAGCGTGATCACAGTGTACGGCGCATGGGTGTACGAGGGCGACAGCTGGAACTCAAAGCGCTGAAGGATCATGCTCAGGGCCATCTTGGCTTCAAGCAGCGCGAAGTTCTGCCCGATGCAGATCCTCGGCCCCCACCCGAACGGGAAGAACGCCGGCTGGTCCTTGGTCGCCTTTGAGATCCCCTCGGCGAACCTCCCCGGCTTGAACTTCGCGTGCGTCCTCCCCCCACACGTCGGGGTTGTGGTGAACTACGATTACGGGGAGCTCCAGGATCACCCCTTCAGGGTATGTGATGCCACCGATCTGCATGTCCTTGAATGTTCTTCTGTTTAGCGTGACTGCCGGCGGGTACAACCTCAGCACCTCGTACAGTATCATCGTCACCTGGATATATAACACAGAGAATCATGCATGTATGTGCACATCATTAGCAGTTCATGTGCAGGGCTTGATCGAGGCAAAACATGCATCTATACATGTTCTGCTAATTTATCATTTTCATGGAGTATGTTCTTGCAGAGGAACTGCAAACACTACTTGCCGTTTTGAGTCGACTGAGGCCGTCGAAATTGGGCTTGTCGTCCTTGCCGAACACGCTGAGGACCTCCTCCCTGGCGCGGTCCTGCCACTCGGGGTGCATGGAGAGCACGATCATCGTCCACGTGAGCAGAACCGACGTGGTCTCCATCCCCGCGAAGTAGAACAGCTTGCACTCCTCGATCACGTCCTCGGTGCTCATCCTCAGGCTGCCTTTCCCGCTGTCCATGTTGGACTGCAGCAGCAGGCCGAGCAGGTCGTTGCCGCTGGCTTCGCCCTTCTCGATTGCGCGCTCCCTCTTCTCGATCATGCCTCTTAGAATACCTTCGATCTCCCCGTTTATCTCCTTCATCCTCCGGTTGTTCTTTGTAGGCAAGAACCTGCATGCAGAGGGCATATATATGCAACATAACTAAACAATGGTAGGATGCAGATGCATATGTTCCTTCAAAGGATGTACGCGATAGATCAGGAGGTAATGCTTACAGGAAGCCTGGGATGTACATATACTGGAAGGCCTTGATTACTCGCTCTGCTTGTTCTGCCTGAAGCTGGAAGATCCTCCGGCCTTCCATGAAGCTGCTGCCGAACGCCGTGCGGGAGATCACGTCTCCAGTGAGGTTCTGAAACTCCGGCCAGATATCCACTTCGTATGATCCGTCAGAACCAGCGAGTTTACTCTCCCAGCGATCTGTCAGTTCGGTGCAGCACGTCGAGAATGCCGGCAGCATGCGCTGGAAAATATAATGTTTTTATTAAGAACACATCTAAATGCTTGAGGCTGTGCAAAACTGAACTGAAGGCAATGTAGAGTTGAAGGACTATTTTGGTCACTTGAGTACACTTAGAGCACCTTGAGCTTTTCGAGATGGAATGCAGGGTTCAGGATCCTTCTGTGTTTTGCCCATTTCTCTCCATCGTAACTCGCAAGCCCAAGGGCTAGCAACTTCCCCAGACGCTTGTTAGTGAACTTCTCGAAGTGACCGAACTTGTTTGATAGGATGTCTCTGACTAACTCTGCCTCCGTGATGATCACCCTGGGGATTGGGCCAAACCAGGTGATGCAAATGTTTCCTGCAGTTCCACATTTGTGCTGTCAAAGCTAGGAAAAGATTCAAGCAAACTGAGCATAGCTCACTACGGTTCCCTATGATAGTAACTACCACCTAATTAAGTGGTCAGGTTTGATTTGTATGTCAAAATTATCTTTGTTTACAAATAAGCTAGAGCATAGGGTTTTCTCATGCTACCACAACCACAAATATATCTAAAAACTATGATTTCTCTCTTCATGGGATGATTGAGTGATTTTCATGACAAAAGTTGATCATATTAAAAAATACTTCATTATGATTATACTTTTATATCACATAAATAAAATATGAATAAATAGTTATGCTGTCAAAGTTTTATCCTGACAAAACAAAACATGTCTAGAGAAAATGGATTCGTATTTATTAGAGAAAGGAGAAATTTAGGGAAAGGAGCACGACCGCTGCTCTCTCAACTTGTTTACTAAAACAAGGAGATAGCGACAAGCCGATTACAGAACCGTGGAGAAGAATTAAAGTTGCCATGTAACATTACTGTCTGGTGGCCAATAATTCACAACACGTCCTAGTCAAGCGACGTGTCAACCTCAGTGTTCCCGTCGGAAGCAAACTAGCTTAATTATTCAACGGGATTCCGTATACAGATTGTAGAAATATTGGCAACTAGATTCGTCGTAAAGGTTGTTCTACGGATGATAGACGATTATATAGAAATAATATTTGCAACTGGACGACTGATGTCTGATGAACGTATAGACAAACGAGACGAGGTGATTACGATGGACTTTCTCGACGTACCGTGCTCCTTGACAGTGTTGAGGAGATGCGGCATCACGCGGGGAACAACGTCATGGCACAGCTTCATGGGCCTGGACCGCGCCTCCTCGTTGAGCCGGCCGTTCTCCTTGAGGTCACCCGCCGGGAAGCAGTACTCGGTGCCGCTGAGCCCCTGCGCCCGGAGCGCCCGGTCGAGCCGCCGCGGCCGCAGCCAGCATCTCTCCGCGGCCCGGTAGGCCCCCCACACGACGAGGAGGGCGAGAAGCCCCTGGAGCAGGATCCATGGTGATGGCGAAGCTGCTGCTGCTGCAGCAGCTGCTACGACGTCGTCCATCGTTTCCTAATTTCTTTCCGCTGATATGCTGCGGTCCACAACTGTGGAGAGAGTGTGAGACAACCAGGGAGCAGGCCGGCCAGGTACTATAAGTAGTGGCAGGCCGTACCTTGAACCCTTTACCGGGTCCCTGGCCGGTGATTGGCGCGCTCCGTTGGCATCACATGTTTTTCCTAGACTTTTTTTAAAAAAATCTGTAGCTGATGTCTAAGTTTTCTTGGCGGCCACGGTTGGTTTGTGGAATAAGGTGCACCACACAAAAACACCAGTTGCAGAAGAAGAGTTTTGCTGGTTGCATCTACGAAGTGTGGCGCGAGATCACCGAGAAAGGCCAACATGCCGGGGTCGCGTCGCGTTAATTAATTAAGATGTTTCTCCTGAGAGAGGATACGGTTAATTTGTTGCTATCGTTTGTTTATCTAGAGAGGGTGAATATAATAAACAGGGTGTACTGATAGAAACTACTGACTTACGTTTGCATGTGCGTATGTCTGTTATGTTATCTCTGCTCTGGTGTTCTGTACTTCTGTGTTGCTTGGGCTCAAGAAATATATAAGGCTGGTGATTAACATTCTGAGCTCCTAGCTGCTTTTTTTCTCTGTTTTGAGAAAAGAGCACATATGCCTGCTGAACAAGGGAATATCCAAATTCATATCAGACCTAAATCCTTTTGTTTCGCTAACTATAATGTCATTGCCCACACTACTAGCAGTGCTAGGGGATAGGTCAGTGTTGTGGCCTTGTGGGTGAAAGGAAATTGATGTCAAGTTATGTCACAAGATATAGTAATTTTGAACAAATAGCTATGCTCATACCAGTTGTTCAAAGATCTCATTATCTGTGAGTTTAAGGTATCTATAGAAAACATGATTCATAATACAAGAACTATAATGATAATAATAAAAATAATAATATCTGAGCTAGAAAATAAATTCAATAAATCTTAGTGAGAAAAAAGAAGGTAAATTTATATTACATTTTTATTTTGGTTGCATCATAGTGATATATTATTATTATTATTATATAGCATTGTAACTTTGAACATATGTATCAGTGTACTACAAGTGTTATAACTTGAATTTTGCATAGTAGAGTTGGGTATAACAACAAGTCATTTTTTCTCTTGCCATGCCTACCCAATTGTGTAGGCTATCATAATTAAAGTGATGTCATGTGTTTAATGGTACTCATAAATTACATATATGAAAGTGATTTGATTATGTGTGGAACCAAAGGGTGGCAATACGGTGTTTTCATTAACTAGCGAACCATTATAAATAAAAATAAATTACGAAAGCAATCAATGTTAAATGATACAGTTGATGCTCTAGAACGACATCCTTTTACCCTTATTTACCTTCAATATTACCACTTAAATGACATCATTATTGCTAATTACACCAAATAATTGGTCAATATTTGCATATGTGTTGTGTTTTAGAGAATGTTCTGTTTTTGCATGAATTATGCCCAGAGTAGACAACCAATGAACAAGACCCAAAATCAAGGACAAGAGTGCAGAAGAGGATGACCAGGCAAGCCCATGTGGGCCCAAGCTAAGCGGCTAGGGGCCCACATGTCACTCAACCTAGCCCATTAGGAGGCCAGAAGTTCAAGTTTTGCGCAACAACATTCATGAAGATTTGGGATCTCGGGATCGAAATGAGTCAAGAAGGACTTTGGAAGGTCATCAAGACTCATTCTTATCCTGGGAATTTTAGTGTGCCAGGCCCACATGCAAGTCATAGACTCAGATGTCATTCTGGCCCATCCAGCACCTTGTAGGGGACTAGATAAAGCATAACCCTTGCTATGAACACCACTTGTTTGTCCTCCATTACAATTTGTGTTTCCCAACTCAACATCAAGTCCAAGCAAGTTGCCATAGAATGATTTATGAGGGTGAATCAAGGTTGACCCAGCATTTTCATATTTATATGGTGGTTGCAATGGGTTATAATTTTGTGTGTTGAAAGAAAGTTGTTGGGAGTCTAGATGCTCTTTGGATGAAACTTTTGGTGACAATGACATAGCTGATGAACCATTATTTGATGGTGGAGTATGCAAGAATGACGGTTGGGGTGGTGGCGAAGGAAATATAGGAGAGAATGAGAATGAGCACGAGTTGTTACCACTGATGTCTAGCCCATGGATATGATAGTTGTTAGGGTAGGCTTCCTTAGGCGGTGGAACTTGTGGTGCCAAAGGGTGCTGGTGTAGTTTAGGTTGTACCTGTTGTGATGGAAGCATCATCGGATTTAGATGCAGGGAGCTTGAACTTGTCAGCACTTGATCAGATGAGGACAGCCATGGATGATGTTGGAAGGATGCTTCTAAGGGATCCCTTGGAGAATACTTCGGTGGCATCACAATTTGTGAAGGCATTGAGCGCCACCATGTGGGTTGCAGGACTGCTGGATCTCTCAGCCGACTACTATCTTCTACATGGTTATCATGGAGTAGGGTAGGCAAGAAATCATTGATATCTTGTTTGATCCTTATGAGCTCACGTAACATCTCATAAAGCTCAGTGGGATTAAGATCCTCTTCCTTACCAAAAGCATACTTGGCCATCCTTGATTTCTCCTGGATCTCCTTGATTTGGGCCATGTGCTCCTTCTTCATCTTCTCATGCATGGCCTTGTCTTTCTCTAGCTGGAACAACTCATTTTGTAAGTTGATGGTTTTGTCCTTGTGCTCTTCATTAGTATCAAACTCGTTTGGCGCATGCCCTAAAAGGAAAGCATCAATAATGGGGCTAGCATTGGGGGTTCCAAAAGCGGAAAATCTTCCACTCTCGGACTCAAACACCACAGCAACTCTCGCGGAGGTAAGGGTGGAGAGATCAGAAGCAGCCTTGAAAGTCCCATAACGCCGCTTGAAGAATGTGAGACTACGGTCTCTATCGTCCTCAATGAACCTCCGTCTAAACCTCATATACTGCCTCAACATAATGGATGAACAATCAAAAGCTACTACAATGAATATGTGATAAAGGTGAGGAATGTATTTCCTACAAGAGCATGGGATCGAAATGAGTCAAGAAGGACTTTGGAAGGTCATCAAGACTCATTCTTATCCTGGGAATTTTAGTGTGCCAGGCCCACATGCAAGTCATAAATGCATAAGATGTCATTATGCGAAGCTTATGGACAAAGCAGAGCTGGAGGGGGGGGGGGCTTAGAAATGAAGGCAAGACGATCAAGTTGGCACCCCTTGCTTGGATCCATATCAAATTTCTACCATGGCCTCCTTATGTATAAAAAATGCCCCCCCCCCCTCCATGGATGATTTTGAAACGAGATCCATTCCATTCACCACCGCGGAGTATAAGAACTTAAGGAAGACAATCTCAGAGAGCTAATAGCAGGCTCGCTTGCTAGCTAGGGCTAGGCTCTAGCCAGCGGGATCACCTTGCGAGGAAGATCCAGGTTGGAGTTTTGGATTAGTAGTCACAAGCCATAGGTATGACCATGGTGGAGATCTTGTGATGAGCATCATCATAGTAATGCAATTCTCATGTTCCTGTTCAGCACATTACCTCCTTTTTATGATTTCTACTGTTATGTTTCATATTAATCTCAATTCGCTAATGTATTAGATTGCATAGGGTGTTCTTGTAGTCATGATGACTAGATTTACGTATAGATCTATCATAATAGCTAGACATGAAGCTTGTATTTGAACCTCTCATTTTTCCACGCAGAATGGTAGGATCATGATAGTGTCTGGTGCCTAATAGGGCAGTTAGCACTCGAGAATCATATCGGAGTTGGTGAATTTAAAGAAACTCTGGATGAGAACTGTGATTTGTTTTGCAATCTACCCTCAGCCTAGCGGTTAGGACCAGATCGGATGGGGTCCGACCAAAAAAACCAAAAACCAGAGCCCTCGCCGTTCCGGTTCGACTAACAGATTGACCAAGCAAAAAAACTAGGTCTATTCAGTTGAACTCACTCATTTTTTTCCTAAAAATGGGTATCAAACCAACCATCTGATCACTATAGACCAAAAGATCCTTCTATCACGTGTGCCCTGATGGAAAATGAGCTACCTACTACGTCAAATGTCCATAATGTGATCCACAAGGGGTTCGGACCTAGGACTTCAATGTGTTAAACCATTTCAAATTGGCGGTCTGACCGGTTGGAGCACTCAAACCGTGAATTTAAGGGCTCATTGGTTTGATGTCTGGTCCGGTCCCAATAACTATGATCCTCAAAACTACAACATATTCATAATCTAGGCTTGCTCCAGATGAGTTACCTCTTGTACATATATGTTTGCTTGCTCATACTCATTCAAAATGTTCATGTGTGTTCGTGATTATTATCAGAATAACCTTGCAACCCAAATCATGTTTGCTAATGCATAGTTAGTTTAGGATTTGTGACCTTATTTCCATGGACTCATAAACCTTGGGAGAATACTTCTAACGGAAAAGCTACACCCGATTCGTGTGCTTGTAGTACAGTATTGACAGCCTTAGTTGGCATACCAATATCATATGTATGCTTTCCAAGAAATTTCTCTATTGGTCAATAGTAAATTACGGATTCTAGGACAAAGTTTGTACTAGGTCTATGTAATAAGTGTGTCACTGAATCCTCTCAATCCATGGACTACAAAGGCCTGGTCATTTTGTTCATTTTTTATTTGATAGAATAAAAGGCATTCTAGATGTTTAAGCATAGATGTATATATGGCCATCTCTTATTACAAAAGTTTCATCATGTACTAGTTCAATAAAGCTAGCTAGCTTATAGAACACTATGCTACTACATAGTAATGGACTGAAAACATGTCTTGGGAGAAGAAAATACTACTGTTAGATTACCATCCATGCTTGGCAACCAAAGTAAGTATTTCCAATATGCAACATGCCACAATATTTTTTCTGCAGCAATGCCCAAAATTTGATCAAGTAGCTAGCTCTAATGTGTACTTTTGCATAATAGAGTGTGCACCTTTTATATCAAAGGAAACATCATGCATTATATATGGCTGGGTCATATTGCCCAACATAGAGCACCCACCTTGACCGAAATCTGCCTCACTCAGATTAATATATCTATACCACTCAAGCATGCCGAGCATATATTGGATATGACAGTTGTGGAAATGAGATGACAAAATAGGTCCAAATAAACTAAAATATTTAGAACACTACAGTGTTCAAGCACATAATATAAATAGCACTACGGATCTGTAATTCAGAGTAATTTAGAAAGCCAGATAAAATATCAATAGTTTAGGTTGTCATTCAGACTAAGTTGAAGCTGCCATCCAAAGCAAAATACCACCATTTCAAGTTTCAGTTTCATCAGTAACTCCATTGCTTGTATCATACAAACTCACCATTTAAAAAATATTTAAAATAGCACTAATTTCACTGTAGCTACTTCTTTATATTTATGATTGCTGCCAATGCCATGTATATCTCTACAAACAATAATCCATTTTTTTCATGTCAGTAACTTGTGTTTCTTTCTCTAGTTATATATCTCGTTTTACTAAGGCTGGCCGCACTGGCTTCCCTATCCACCGCAGCAGGAAACCTTTAGGGGAAAAATTGTTGAACCGGCGTCCCCTACGCTCTCCACTATGAGAGCGGAGGCCTCCGCTTCCACCAAATCAAGCGGAGGTAGGGGAGGGCCGCTACCCTGCCATGGTGGTGTGGGCCCCACGTAGCTCAACCGCTGCACGCGCGGTCGCCCGACGCTGCCGTTGGAAGAGGCGGGGAGGAGAGGGAGATGGACGTCGACGGGGAGAGGAAGGCAAGGAAGAGGAGCGGAGCGGGCGCGGTGCGAAGTAGACGAGGACGGCGACGGCGAGGAAGGGGAGGAGTGTGGTGACCAGGGACTCAGCGGAGACGGCGGTCTTGAGCTCGAGCAACGTGTCACTGGCGGCGGAGAAGGCGAGGACGGCAACGGCGAGGAAAAGGAGGAGCCCTGCACCGCGCTCCGCTCGGTCACCATTGCCCCTCGCAGCGCCAGGACCCAAGCCACCACCGCTGCCGGCCGTTGGCTCTCCGCATTCACCGCCGCTGCCGTTGGCCTCCCGTCGCCACTCCGCTGCACTCGGCCCCGTTGGGCCGCGCTGGAGCACCTGTGCCCGGCCATCGGCGGCGCCGCAGCGGTGCGGAGGAAGGGCCTAGCGGCGCCAGTCCTGCCGCTCTGCGCGCCGCCTTGGGTCCGCTCCGCCCACGCGCCGCCTCATCCTCTCCCCGTGCTGCAACGAGATGACAAAGTCCAGGTCATCGCGGGCGGTGTTGGCGCTGGAGACGGTGGCGGTGCACACCGACGATGTGGAGGAGGAGGATTCCTCGGACTTGTAGCTCCATGGCGTGAGGTCGCGGCCTCGAGCTCCACCGTGCCGCCCGCCCACGCGAAGCCACCGTCGCCGCCCGAGCAAAGCCGCCGCCGGCTACCCACCGAGAGGGGAGGTGACGCTGAGGGAGGTGGGGATGTGGCGGCAGAAAGGAGGGGCGTGGCAGAGGGTGGAGAGAGAGAGAGAGAGGGGGGGGATGGAGATGAACTAGGGTTTCTGGTCTTTTTATACCATGGAAGCGCAATCGTGGCCGTTAGATCAGAGATGGACGGCCGGAAGAAGTCGGGCCATGCCAACTGAGCCCAATAACAGCCCACAGACAAGGCAATGGAGCGGGAGGCCGGCGGGGAGGCGCGGTGGAAGGGCGTCGGGGGAGGCCCAAGCCCCGGCCCGTAGAGAGGGTTCAGGGGAGGGGTGCGTGGAAGCGATGGAGAGAGAGAGAGAAGGCGAGGGGAGTGAGAGGAAAGAAAAAAAGTAAACAAAATGGGGGTAGTTGGTATAGAGAAGAGAGTATAGAGGAGGGATAAATGCGGGGGAAATTGAGATAGGGGAAAGAATCTCGATTATCATGACAGAATATTCTATTTAGCGGAAGGAAATAGAGGAACACGAGTGCAGACAGCCCAACCATGTGTCTTAAAATATACCAAATTTCTAGAGTTCCTGACAGAGCGTGTTCCCTATGATGTAACAAGTTCTTCAAAATCTATCACTATACTGAGGACATCATACCGAGAGCACTAGATGTCTAGAATAGAATAGAGCACCCTGGATGAAACGAACCGGATTTTCCTTACCGATCTGTCTACTAGTTTAGTCCACTTTAAAGCTTGCACATACATGGATGGTGATGTGGAACCGTTCCAATCCTTGGGAACAGTTCAAGGGCTTGTAGGATACGAGTCTGAGTTCGACAACAACGCCGATGGATGGTACGACTGAGGTGCGGCGCTAAGCTCGAGTGGTTGCTTGTGGAGGAGAAGAAGATGAAGCCCTGTTGACTTAGCTACCACTGCGTTCGCTTTTCTTTCTGTCGATTAGCCCAAGTAAGTGGCTTATACCCATAGTTCCTATGTTGGGAGATGTAATAATCTAAATATTGCACTATTTTATTCGATGTATGGATGTGATAACTTCTGGAATGAGTTCTGTACGTGATAGATGTTGATTCTGGGACTATCACGATGGTACAGGGAGTCGGATTTTCGGTAAGGAAAATCCGGTTCGTTTAAGTTGGTATCAGATCCTACTCTCGCGGTTTCACGGGCACATGGGTCCTAGTTGCGCAGGCATGGTGCGCGTGGCTGGTGTGGGCCCGGAGTGGTCACACAACATGGTACATGCACTGGCACTGAGCTCATGGACGTGGCCGGAGGGGACTTTCCTAGCCTGGGGTTGACCGACGAGGGCGTCGGTCTTCTAAGTGGGTGAGTCTGTCACAACTCATGGCTTAATAGGATTAATAAGAATACTTATACAAACAAGTTGTAACTTCTTTTCCGGAAGCTCATCTCGAAATAACTCTGGGGTTAAGCGTGCTTGCCCCAGAGCAATTTAGGGATAGGTGACCGACTAGGAAGTCCTTCCCGGGTGCGCATGAGTGAGGACAAAGTGCGCAGAAAAGGCGAGTGTTGGTCTGTGAGAGCAGTCTTGAAATCCTAGAGAACAGCCCAGCGTAGCATGGATACTACTCAGAAGCACAAAGCAGGTTCTCTGTTAGCCGAACAACTCGAACAGATTGCAATCGCTAGATTCTATGAATTGGAATTGATGTGTCACCGGAGTTGGATCTGAAGATTAAAAGAAGGGTGTTAGTGAAGCAGGCGCACCAAATCCATTCCGGAGGCAGACACCGTGCGGCCTGCGCCCTTCCTCCGCTACACCTCCGCCGTGCCTTTCCAATCACCTCCGATGTGAGCCCTTCCGCGAATGCGCTGCCGCAGCCTTCCACTCATGCGTCGCCGCTGTTGGATTAATGGACAGAGGTGCTATTTGTTCGAGCCGGGAGAAGCATGGCATGTGAAAGCCCCCAGCACGCGCCCACACACAGCGGATCCGTGCATCGTCGACGATCGGCAGCCAGTGCTACAACGCGCGTCGAGAGTCATCGAGTTGCGTGGGAGCATGCGTTGGTGCCATAGACGAACTAGACAACGGCGAACCTCTCGTTCCTCATTTAATTACTGCCACATCGGATGACTATGCTGACGTGGACGCAAAAAGACGGTAGCTTTCTAGCCGATGTACGAGCCCTAACAGTCAGATATGAATTAGGTATGTAGAACTACTTTAAACTTGTGGTAGGGATATTTAATGTTAGATAACTTCAATCAGAGTTAGCTATAT
This sequence comes from Echinochloa crus-galli, assembly GCA_900205405.1. Classification (NCBI taxonomy): domain Eukaryota; kingdom Viridiplantae; phylum Streptophyta; class Magnoliopsida; order Poales; family Poaceae; genus Echinochloa; species Echinochloa crus-galli. Next base: position 225,791 of record OAMR01000124.1, read on the forward strand.
ACATGTGCTTTCAAATGAGCACCAAATGAAGCAAAATGTGGCCTTCATTAGTTTTTCTTGATGAAACATTTTTGGGGATTTTATAAGGATGTAGTTTAGTCCCCAACCGAATTTCATATTTTTCTGATAAAATTTGAGTATTATTAAAATTTAGAACTACAAATTGACTAAGAAAACTAGAGTGCAAAGTATACAAACATTCAACATTTTTTCTTCCAAATTTTTGTATGGTATTGAAATGTGTATGGATTTACTCACATATATGTTTGTTTGTTATTTAAAGATGATCATTTTACAACACATGTAATGATGCATGGTACTAGAAATAAAAGGCTAGTGTCATGGAAAATCATTTATGTAGAGCTTCACGTAGGATTTGCCCTTCCCTCAACAACCAGGCGCACAACGAATATACGCCATGCTTGCAACAAATTCATAATATGTCTCTATTTAGTAGGCTGGCATCTAACAAATAAGATGGCTTGATGAAATTGAAGCATGCAAGATGAATTGCAAATGAAGGGATGGGATGTATATATATTGACACACATAATATTAATAGCTGATACAGATCATTGTCCAAAGGTCTTGTTTGGTTATTCATTCCCCTTCCAATGGGATTGTGACACAAGTCAGTAAGTGAAACAGTAGTCCTCAATTCCTATAAGCTCCTCCAATATAATATGGGATTAATCAAGCGATCTCTAAATGTGTTTTCCATAAAAAAAATCTGTACATGCATTTGTGAGAAATAAGGGAGGTTTTCTCCTAAATCATTATATTCTCATCTCCGTACACATGAATATGCATTTGCTACACTAGAAGATGATTTGGGAAGTGGAAATTTCTTTAAAGACCAAGATTTTCATGTGGTCGATTCCTCCAAGACCATGTTACATACAGATAGGCTATGAGACAAGTTTAAAGTTTAGTATTAGATTCACACCGGACACAACATACAGATAACACTGGTTGTGTATGTAGCTATTTCCTTTCTAAAAAACTGCCATTATCACTAAAGATCATTTTATCAAGAGGAAGTTACAACACTTATTTTACATATGCATTTTGTAAAGAAAAAAAGACCATACAACACTAATCATTTATTCCGCTTTGTCAAAATAAGTCTGCAGCCCAATTGGATCAGTAATTGCCGCCATTATCATTTGACCAATGTATTACAGTTGTTATCCCATGGAAGTTGGTATCATATGGTGGGTTTAGCTGTCATGCATTGGGCTTTATCGAAATTGTCAAGCATTCTTTTCTTTTTGAAAGGAAATTGTGAGTTCTACCTTTTTAATAGCATAGTAAAAATATTGGAGGTGCTATAATACACAATGCAAGTGCATGTTTCAGCATAAAAATAATATGATGGGAGGCACTATATATACTACATGCACCTACATTTTCTGCTTTGCTCCCTTTCCGTGTCGATGATAACCATCTTCAATAGCGTCTTTGCCGCCAATGTGCCCTTGCCGACTGCTCCTGCACTAATATATCACCTTTTAATCCCCACCACATCACTAACTCATCCAGACATCTTTTGCTACCCACCTAACCTAACCAGTCTTGCCAACCACACAAAAACCTCCCTCTAAGGCCATGTATTCAAGAAATCGGCAAAAGAAAAGAAAGGCCTACCACATATGCTAACCTCACTGGCCCAAAAGTGTTCATATGTGTTCACATTTAACCAGTTGAAAAATTTGCCAAATTCACACACCTAACAAATCTAGGATGTGTATAACAGCTTATATAATTGTTTTAGAATCTAAAATTTGTTATTCTTTATTTAGTAGAGAAAGTTGCAAGCGTTGTTAAAGATGTGTCTAATAAAAACACTAATTAAATACCCCAAGTTATCTGGACTTGTAGTGGCTTGATTTGATACTATGGGTATTCTGTTATACTTTTTAAACATAGGACAACAAATACATTTTATTTTATCATCCATTAAAAAATTCATTTGTGTATGCAAAAATGAATGACAATAAAAAAATAAATTATTATTTTTAGAGAAATGTATGCATCAATAAAAAATGTATGCAAAAATGTTTTTCCAAAGATCCATTTGTGTATGACAATTTATGAAGGAAACTCCTTGCACTTTCAAGTGAAAAAATTCATTCATTCGATAACATTGAAATTTTCAAAAGCATTCAAGGAATTAAGGATTACAATCAAGAAACAAACTTCAAGAGTTGGGCTCTTAATAGACACACCTACATGCATAGGTCCCTAAGAGGTTTGACTGGACGGCCTAAACCTCATTTATTAGCCTAATGAAAAGCTATAGCTAGCAAACAAACTGAAATTATAAGAAATGACAAAATCATTACAATAATTCTTGGACAAGCTAGTCCCAAGGGAAGTCCAAGTCACCAAGGTTGGTTCCTGCTTCACCACTAGCACAGCTTTCTCCAATAGAAGAAGTCTCAGATGTCATTCTGGCCCATCCAGCACCTTGTAGGGGACTAGATAAAGCATAGCCCTTGCTATGAACACCACTTGTTTGTCCTCCATTACAATTTGTGTTTCCCAACTCAACATCAAGTCCAAGTGAGTTGCCATAGAATGATTCATGAGGGAGAATCAAGGTTGACCCAGCATTTTCATATTTATATGGTGGTTGTAATGGGTTATAATTTTGTGTGTTGAAAGAAAGTTTTTGGGAGTCTAGATGCTCTAGGGATGAAAATTGTGGTGGTAGTGACATAGCTGATGAACTTTTATTTGATGGTGGAGTATGCAAGGATGACGGTTGGGGTGGTGGCGAAGGAAATATTGGAGAGAATGACAATGAGCATGAGTTGTTACCACCGATGTCTAGCCCATGGATATGATAGTTGTTAGGGTAGGCTTCCTTAGGCGATGGTGCTTCAAGCGCCATGATGGAAGGAACTTGTGGTGTCAAAGGGTGCTGGTGTAGTTTAGGTTGTACCTGTTGTGATGGAAGCATCATCGGATTTGGATGCAGGGAGCCTGAACTTGTTAGCGCTTGATCAGATGAGGATAGCCATGGATGATGTTGGAAGGATGCTTCTAAGGGATCCCTTGGAGAATACTTCGGTGGCATCACAATTTGTGAAGGCATTGAGCGCCACCATGTGGGTTGCAGGACTGCTGGATCTCTCAGCCGACTACTATCTTCTACATGGTTATCATGGAGTAGGGTAGGCAAGAAATCATTGATATCTTGTTTGATCCTTATGAGCTCACGTAACATCTCATAAAGCTCAGTGGGATTAAGATCCTCTTCCTTACCAAAAGCATACTTGGCCATCCTTGATTTCTCCTGGATCTCCTTGATTTGGGCCATGTGCTCCTTCTTCATCTTCTCATGCATGGCCTTGTCTTTCTCTAGCTGGAACAACTCATTTTGTAAGTTGATGGTTTTGTCCTTGTTCTCTTCATTAGTGTCAAACTCATTTGGCACATGCCCTAAAAGGAAAGCATCAATAATGGGGCTAGCATTGGGGGTGCCTAAAGCAGAAAACCTTCCACTCTCGGACTCAAACACCACAGCAACTCTCGCGGCGGTAAGGGTGGAGAGATCAGAAGCAGCCTTGAAAGTCCCATAACGCCGCTTGAAGAATGTGAGACTACGGTCTCTATCATTCTCAATGAACCTCTGTCTAAACCTCATATCCTGCCTCAACATAATGGATGAACAATCAAAAGCTACTACAATGAATATGTGATAAAGGTGAGGAATGTATTTCCTACAAGAGCATATGTGTTTTGGTGAGAATGAAGATCTACACCCCACCCCTTATATAGAAAATATAGGTCATAGGGAAGCAAATCTCATAAGATTTGGAAGTGTGACACATTCATATAAGTTTTACCACATGTCGCTGAACACTGGGCCATTCTTCTGCATGGGCAAGATGGTCCCAGTTGTCAGTAACCATTAGAGAGATCGTAACTAAAATTATGCGTAAAAAAGAAAGTTCTTATCCGTTGAACTAGACTATGTACAGTTGTTTGCCAATTATTAGTGGAGTATTTATTGATTTTGAAATAAAAAGGCATCTATTCATTGGGAGGCTTTAAATATCACAATAAAATTTAAGAAAGCATTGATAACATCCCTCTTTAGTCTCCAGCTAATATTAATTATCCTACAAATATAAGAAATTTTTATATTGTAAATATTAATAGCCTTTATTATTGGCCAGACATATTTGATAATAAATTAACCATAATTAACAAATCATTTAGATCAAATCTTTTACATTCAATTTTTACTATAAACATGTATTTCAATCATTGGAATTGTAGTGGCAACGTGATCCATCAACCTGCTAGTTGAATGTTTAATAACATTATGAAGTACTACTTTTACAATATCTGAGCATAAATTGCAAAAAAGTAGCCTCACCCCTCAATGTATAAGTGTGTTGATATGTAAGATAGGTTAGCTACGTCGGCAGGACGATATAGACGTCGTGGATGGCAACAAGGTGTCAAGTTACATCAAACGGTGCACGAGTACATGCATCAACCACATGTTGCTCTTCTGTGGGTCCGTCGCCAATTTTGTTGACTTCCAATTTTGCAAGTGTGCGCTGACTGCACACGGGATTCAGCACACGAGATTGGTAACCGGCGACATCATTTGAAGGTTATCGACAACGTGTCCTTGCACGATGAAAACGGGACACGTGCATATCGCACATACATCTATGCTAGTAAATCTTTAGTTTTCCAAAGCATTTTTATGTTACAATTCTACAGTGGTACAATTCTTCCCGTCAGATCAGCACATCCGACGCCCACATATGTGTTACGTACTATGTTACTGATAATTCTAACATTATCTGCTCCCCCCACACACTATTGGATTTCTTTTTTTTTTAAGAACGACACACCATTGGATCTCAAGAGAATTGTTTTGCTCTCTCCTATGGACGGTTGCACCGCCGCACCCCTGCAGTAGTGCCCCAGCCTCAGCCTCCTCTCATCGTCCTTCCAACCAGGCAGCTGTTGCGCTCATATAATTTCGCAAATGCTACGTAATCAGGGGCGAACCCACCCTGTAGGTGAAGTGGAGTGGCCGCTCCAGCTACAAGCTGTCGAGCACTTGTAACCTCCCTCCAATTTCCATCGAGGTTTGATTTATGTTGCTGTGAGGGCGAACAGAGAACAGATGTGCTCTCTGTTAGTTTGTCGTGGAGAAGAAATGACTTGAGAAGAGAAAAGTGTATGGGCCAGGTGGGCTGGATTGAGTCGATTTCTGGAAAAAGTCCTATTTACCTCCTTGAACAGTGAGCCAAGTTCACGCTTCCACCCTCGACTCAAAAACCGTCCGAATAGACTCCCTAGACTCTAAAAACCGGACGCGTGACCCTCCCTCACCTAAAACAAGTCTGGTTTTATCCTACGTGGCACCAATCAATCGTCCTACATGCCGTCAAGTCAGGTTTAAAGGAAGTAAATTGAACTTTGATAGAATTAAAAATAATTTTTTTAATATATATAATTAAAAGTACTCAAATATATTTTTTGATAGAAGTCGGGTGGGGAAGCCCCTACCTATTTTTATATATTTTTTATTCCAAATCTAATTATTCGCTCCCACAGGGAGTCGAACTTGGGTCTGCTG
>OAMR01000124.1:253040-270697 GCA_900205405.1 Echinochloa crus-galli
TGGCGGCGCGGGCGGCAGCGGGACCAGCCAGGCGGCGCGGGCGGCAACGACGAGGTGCTCCGCGCGGCCGCTGTGCTGCGGGCGGGCGCCGCCGCGATGGGGCCGGGCTCCGCCGCGCCTAGCTCCGGCGCCGGCCGGAGAGGAAGAGGAGGTGGGAGGAGAGGATGGAGAGAGGAAGAAGAGAGAGGGGTATTTTGGTCAGTTCGAGTGGAGAAACTTGAGTTTGGTCATTGTAGCGTATGAAACTATGGATTCGTGGTCATTTTAGAGAAGCCCGATGTATGGTGGTCATTTTAGAGAAGCCCAGAGTTTTCGTGGTCAAAATGATAAAAATCTCGCTCAGATCATTCCCCCCGCATCTAAAATTGATTACTTTTGTTTCAAAATCAGTGAAACCATTTGTTGTTTTTGCGGTTCTTTTTTGTTTTCCATTTGGAGCCCATCCGTTGTGATTTTTATTTATGGTGTTTAACTCCCATCCCTGTAAGGACATGGGGACATAGGGTACGGCGGTACGCATATACAGGAGTTAGAAGGCTTGAAGCAGAGGTTCAGGATGTCTTGTTGCAGATTACCTTGGTTACAATTATCCAGTCAGCATGTGCAAAATAGCTTTATTGTACGGCCGAAGGATGGCATAATTGACACAGTGGATGTGTGTGAAGATAGAATATAGCTTAAGTCAGTTATTTCCCCTGGTAGCAGTATCACGCAATATGTTCTGAATGAAGACAGTCGAAAATGTACTAGTGAGATATAAAATCAGATCATGTATTTGATTGCAACTGTCAAAAGTATTGATCTAGATATTCTGTGACAGTCGGTTTATCATCCCTGTTTTGAATCATGTTTTGTGACAGCCAAATCCTCACATAATGATTTGGGCGTAGTCTGCTAGTCCTCCGAAAGTCCTACTTATGGTGTTCAAAACTCAAATGCAGGAACCCTGTCATTCACTTGGTTTGGCCCAACCCCGAGGGTGATGATTCCAGACCCAGAATCAGTGAGAGAGGTCTTGTCTAACAAGTTTGGCCACTTTGGCAAACAACAGTTTAGCCGTGCTGGCAAGTTACTAGGCAACGGGGTCGTGAATCATGAAGGTGAGAAATGGGCAAAGCATAGGAGAATTCTCAATCCGGCATTCCACCATGAGAAAATAAAGGTGTAGTTGTTCACTGAATTCCTTCACATGTCTGCTTTGTTTATCACGATGAATTTTAGTACAACATATATTGGATAGTGGAATCCCTAAATGTCTAATATTGATGTTTCCGTTCACAGCGGATGCTTCCTGTATTTGCGACCTGTTGCACAGATGTGATTAAAAGATGGGAAAATTCAATGTCTCCTGAGGGTTCTTCTGAGATAGACGTCTGGCCTGAGTTCCAGAATCTCACTGGAGACGTTATCTCAAGAACCGCATTTGGTAGCAGCTACCAGGAGGGCAGGAGAATTTTCCAGCTTCAAGGAGAGCTAGCTGAACGCTTAATACAATCTTTTCAAATGATATTTATCCCAGGCTACTGGTTTGTCCTTTTTCCCCATAAACAATATTTGGTAGCATCTATCAGCAAGACTTTATTCATGATATTCACTCCTACATGTTTCTGCACAAGAAGATTTTATTAGTTACCTATCCATGTTTAAAGGGAGTGACTTGATATCATTCTATTTAAGGAACAGATACAGAAAATACCTTTCTTAGTTGATGAATATTTTGAACACCATACATTTTAATTTCTAAATTCATTGTTCATCTGAGAAGAGAGACAAAGGCGAGGTAAAAGTTATGCTGTAGAAACAGAGAATTTACCCTGTTATAAAACTGTTGAACATATGCAGGTTCTTGCCCACCAAAAATAACAGAAGGATGAGAGAAATCAATCGAGAGGTTCACAAAATTCTACGTGAAATAATTGGGAAAAGAGAGAACGCTATGAAAAATGGTGAAACAAATAATGATGACTTGCTGGGCTTATTACTGGAGTCAAACACGAGGCAATCAAATGGGAATGCAAAGCTAGGATTAACAACAGAAGATGTGATTGAAGAATGCAAGCTATTTTACTTTGCCGGTATGGAGACAACATCAGTCCTGCTTACTTGGACTGTCGTTGTGCTAAGCATACACCCAGAATGGCAAGAGCGGGCAAGAGAAGAGGTATTGAACCACTTTGGAAGAGCTAGACCAGATTTTGATAGCTTGAACCGCCTGAAGATTGTAAGTATGAAATCAGTGTTCTCTTTTACTCCCTCCATTTCTAAATATGACATTTTTTTAAAGTATGACATTTAGGACAAACTAATTAGTTGAAATGCAGTGATATTAAAGACATTACATATTTTCCACCACTTTGGACGTTATTGCAAGCTTACCACTAGAAAATTGCAAAAATGCCAGCAAAACTGTCATTTGAGTGGCATTCTTGCAATAGTAGTAGTAATAATAATAAACCAGTGGAGAATTTGTAAATGCCCCTATTAATTTTTCATTAATTTGTAAATATTAGACTAACAAATATTAAATAGCCTATTTATAAAAATAATTGTGTTTTGTGATACTTTATTTCCCATACAAATGAATGCTGCTGATTGTTGCCTGGGTATCATTCTGGTGGAAAAACTGCTGATTTACTTCTGAAACTGTGGGGGCTTGCATCTGAGCGACCTTAAAATTAATATCTTGGAACCAGTCTGAGCCAGTGAATCTTACAATTAATACTGTAGAAGCACGTCAGGGATGAGTTAAGCTTGATGTTGAGAGAATCTTACAATTTACGCCTTGCAACCGTTATGGAAATTGCAGCTGTAGAGCGCTTCAGGAAAGTGACTTCTTGTGTGCGAAATTCCCTATAACTGTCAAACAGGAACTTAATCTGAAGAAAAAAAGGATGATTTTTTCGTATTGTATATAGGATTAATGATCTTGATCCTCTTGTTTTGCTTCTGCAGGTAACCATGATTCTATATGAGGTCCTTAGATTGTACCCACCAGTAGTCTTATTAAGCAGAAGAACCTACAAGGAAATGGAGCTCGGTGGCATCAAATATCCTGCAGGCGTGAATCTTCTGCTGCCCACCATCTTCATTCACCGTGATCCCAACATCTGGGGAAAAGACGCAGGCAAGTTCAATCCAGAGAGGTTTGCTGATGGCATTTCCGATGCGACAAAGCATCAAGCCGCCTTCTTCCCATTTGGAGGCGGCCCCAGGATCTGCATTGGCCAGAACTTCGCATTACTGGAAGCAAAGATGGCGCTGTGCACCATCCTCCAGCGATTCTCCTTTGAGCTCTCGCCGTCGTACACTCATGCGCCATACACTGTCATAACTTTGCACCCCCAGCATGGTGCTCCAATCAGGCTGAAGAAGCTTTGACTACGAACATCATGCTGGATGGCAAACCACTACCATATAGTGACTTTACTTTCTCTTAATAAATTCCGTGATCACGCATGTTCGTGAAAATAAAAGACTTTACATGCAGGAATTACAAGTAGAGTGTGTATGAGTAGAGAAATTTGTTAATGGCAATATTGTACAAGTTCAGTTTAGTTGATGGAACAAGTTAGGCCGCTCAGCCCACGACTTGTTCGCTTGGTCCAGCCAGCAGTATTTTTCTCTCAGTACAAATCAGCACCAGCTATCCAGCAGTATTTTTCTCTCAGCACAAATCAACACCAGCACCAGCCAGGCGAACAAGTCGCATATATTTGCATTGGACGCTGGAGCGAGCCTAGTGGACCTAACGAGGTAATAATGTGTAAATGCAACTTACGATATTAGGTACTCTTTCTCTATATTTTCGTCACTCGAGTTTTGGGAGTTTTAATAATGAATGAGTTAGTCATGGTATTCGTCCAAAAAGAAGTGTCAAATCTCTAATTAAACAAGACAAATGATCAAACTTGCAAAAAAAAATGTGAATAGTAGTTTTGGTTACCGAGCCAGTAGGGTTGAAATGGTTGACTTAGAACAACATTAAAACACCAATATTTGATTTGACTAATTTACGGCCGGCCGTAATTTAGTTATTCCGTACGGCCACCATATTTTGGGAAGCCCAAAAACCAACCGCCACCTGCCCTTCCCCTTTGGCAAAAACTGCTACCATCTGCTTTTTTGCCTACGTACGCGTGGATCGCTGAGCACCAACAGGATGCAGTAGCGATAGGCCCGCCAGCTCTCTTCTCAACCTCTAATTGCAATTAAAAGCAACTTTTGGGATCTTATAAGCAAAACTTTGAAACTCTGTACGCAAATTAGTACACATTCACAGGTATTTTCATCATTCTAGATTCTAAACATTCAGTCTAAAAAAATGTTAGCATATAAGTCATGACTCCTCTGTTGTACAAGCTAAAGAAAAGACTGAAGCTACTCCAACTACTATTGAGCTGTGAACGAATCAAATGGAGGTTGAGCTGCATGCAATTTCACTGCTACCGAGTGACAATCTGAAGAAGAAAACAAAGAAAAGTCAGGACACATGAGAGAATTTATTGTAAGGAAAAATATGCTACACACAACACCACATGATAAACCCCCATGAGCAAGGTGTTTACATAGTTACTATATGAAAAATGCATCTAATATGTTACAGAAATGCTTGGGCATATGACATAAAGATGCTTGGACTGCACACAAGGAATCATATGTGAAAAAATGTATGCTGACAGGCACAACAGTGCTTGTATATATTACACAGAAAATTCTTAGGAGTACCTAGGAGTATACAGAAAAGAATTGCATGTAACATAATACTCTATACAGTACATGAAATGCTCACTGCAATTGCATAATGAAGTACATTGTTTTGCCTAATTCAAAACCATATTATTGCCCTAATGCTTATATGTATGAAGGGAAAAAAGACAGCAAAAATGATCACCAGTATTCTATTCAGGCTAGATTGGCAAGGTTTTATTGGGCTCTACAACAGCTCTACAACTAGCAGTACAGAAAACATGCAGGACGTACTATCTATTCCACTCACTGTTTGTTTATTACGATAATTTTCTTATTCAACAAAACTTGAGCTATCTCAACCATTGCTAAGCATAATGGATATGATCAAAATGCATAAGTGGATATCAGTGGCATGGCATGTGAGGATGTAATGGTTTGATTCTTTAAGACAAACACACAAAATTCAACAAAACAAACAAGCACAAAGAGGGGTGTGCTTGTAAAAGCAATGATAATGCCCACATCATATTATTGTCACACCATGTTAGAGGCATCGTCTTACTTTAGTGCAATGTCATTGCCTACACCATATCACCAAATTAGTAAGGGGTAATCATATCACTAGCAGCAACTGTTTTTAAAAGCCATTAATTGCACTACATATATGATAGATTTTCCTCTTTCTAAATATGAGATAGAGTATGGACAAATTAGAATGTCACAACCTGCAAGTAAATAGGGAGCCATGCAGTCATTGAATAGTGCATTCACAGTAAAAAAAAAGCATGGGAATATACAGAAAAGTTTTTTTTGAAGAATAGCATGCCAGTTACTGCAATAGAGCGAATCCATGGATTGTATTCATCATACCTGAACATTTATTAAAATCTATTGATTATGTTAAGCTAAACAGGAAACAAATGTTGCTAAGGAACAACAATATGCCAAACTAATATGCCTTGCCAATAACGGTACTTGCCTAACTACTTTACTTTCTAAGTAGAGTGATTTGCCTAACCCAGAATACCGAAGTGTAAACCAATAATATGTTGCCTGTCTAGGATTTTATATATTAGCACGCTTGTTAGAAGTTCATATATCAGCATATTATAGCCGCACACACAATAAAAAGTTCATTTTGAGCAAATTAGAACAAGGATAAAAGACACTAAGTACTGCTACGAAAAGTTCCCACTTCATCCCCCGCAGATTTGACTTCCCCGTTGTCAAATTTAGAGAAACCAAGACAAAAGTTAGTTCTACATCGGAGAAAAATGCACCAAAAAACTTTCCATCGAGTAAATCTGTTTTCAGTGGAACTCGAAATCGAGGCTCACCTTTGTGTGCGAAGGGATCTGCTTCCTCCTGATCTTTCTAACCTTGAATCTGGGCTTCTCGTTGTATTAGGGGTACACCACGCAAAATCATCAGTTTGTTTTTCCATGGCTTTTGAACCATGGAAAGCTGCTTAATTACACCAGTAGTACTTATGTCAGGAGGTAGATCTCAGCTATTTCTAGAGCAGCTGTAACCAGCTAAGATCAAAACAAAATCATCAATGCACTAAATAGCAGCCTGCAGGTGCAACTTGTACGAAAGTTTCAGATAAGGTTAATGTTCTAAGAAGCATTAGCAACTATAGAAAAAGGGCAAGTAAATAAAAGAGATCAGAATACCATTTGTTTTCATTTTACTGAGTCCCAATTTAGTTATATGGTACTAAAAAGTCAAAATCTTGTCAACCAAAGCTAATTTAGTTAAAAAGACAAAAGACCTGTCATGGAAGCCAAAAGTATTTCTTTTCTAGTAATAATGAGACTATTCAGTAAAATTTCTTTGGTTGTAATTTTGCTAAATTTAATTGGACAATTCTACGAACTACCTGTAACTAACATGTTTGCAGGAGGTAAAGTATTCATAAAATCGGACAGAACAGAAAATGTTTTGCATATAGGTAAAAAAAATTCTGGTGACTGTAAGAATAACATGAGGTAAATAGATGAACAGATTTAAAAGAGAAATATCTTGATCTGAAAAAAGTATAATAGCATGATCCAAAACTAAAAAGAAACTAGAAACCCGCTGGCGCGGCTTTGCCACGCCCTACTGGAGCTGACCTGTGTTGGGTCACATTGTGATGAACATACAAGCATGTTGTGTACGGTTTATTTAGTTCCAACCTTCTGATGTATCAATATAAGAGTTTTAGATATAGATATATAATATATCATCACTTTTCCCGGTTAATAAATTGCATATTCGAAAGGAGACCACCCTTTGAAGAATCTGAGTTCAGCATAAATATCAATGTCATTCCAGGAAGATATCAATTTGTTATTGTCATCAGTTCACTTCAGCACAGAACACATTGTATCGAATTGTTAAGCTTTGATATTCTGGTAGGCAAGCAAGAACCGAGTGACTCATCTTTGTACAGTAGCCCTTAGCTGAGATACTGCTACATCACAATAAATTGCTAGAACAAATAAATACATGTGTAGGTCTATTTTTGCAAACACTCGAAGAGATATCTGTGGAATACTGTAAGCACAAAGCCGCTGCAGTCCATGCTCTCACAATGATATCCCCTTCTGATGCAGCTGCTGCACCCATGGTTCTTAAGGCGCCGCCTAGGCGTCGCCTAGGCGACGCCAAGGCGTCGAGGCGCTCCCAGGGGCCAAGGCGTCCTGGACGCCATGCCTATTCCAGTGAAAGGAAGGGAGGAAGGAGGAAGAAGAGGCAGGGATGGCAACTCGTCTGCGCTGAGCCTTGGCCTGCCGCCGTCGCTCCGCCCGCCGGCGCCGAGACAGCGCCAGCGCTCCGCCCGCCGCGGCCAGATGCGGCGGCACCGCCGCCGTCAATCACCGGATCGACCTCGCCCAGGTGGATCCTCGCATATCCCCGCCGGCGCAAGGGGAGGAGGCCGATTCATGGTCTGCGGAGATGCTTGGGGGCGGCGCGCTGGTCCTCTCGTCGTTGCTTCTCTGCCGGGTGAAGGTCGGAGAGGCGGCGGCGCAGGGGGAAGATGAGAGGCTCGGCGCAGAGGGGTAGGGTACGTGAGTCGTGGGTGGGAGGGGAGGGGGAGTTTATGGGCTGTTGTCTTGAGTTGGGCTTCAGTGGATTAGTGGGCTCATCTATTGCTGCGGTTATGGCCCATTAACAGGTTCATTTTTTCATTTCTTCTCTGATTTGTCTGTGAGTATGGCGTCCGCCTTGCCCGCCTTACCGCCTCGCCTTAAGCGCCTAGGCGATAAGGCGTGCCCCCAACGCCTCAGGGACGCCTAGCGCCTTAAGAACCATGTCAGCAACACCTCGAAAAATCAAGGCTGACCTTTGTGTGTGGGGAAAGCTCCTGCTCCTCCTCACCTTAGATCTGGTATGAAAAAAGAAAAATGACATGAATATGAACAACAATCAGTAGAGAACGTGAATAATACTTTGCGTAAACAACATAGGGACAAGCTGCTGCAAAGGAATAATACTTTGTGTACAAAAACTATCTGAACAATAGCAAGTCTAAGTAAAATAATTCTCTGCCTCACTAATAGCATTACTTTGCGTAGCTAATAACACGATTTGTCCTATCTATACACAGTATATTGCATAACCAAGAACAGTATATTGCCTTGCCGAGAATGACAACGTGCTGAAACCAAAGCCAACAAAGCGCAATCACTGCTTGACAAGGATAAACCAGTGATGAACTCTGCAGATAAGGTTAGCAAACATATATAGACATAGCAAGAAAATTGTTGCTAGTTGATTGAACTTATATATATGATAAAAAAAAGTTATATCATCTAGACAAACAGGGCCCAAGTTCTGCTATTGAAAAGTAGTAATTGGTTTAACTAAAAATTACTTAGCCTAACTAATAACAATAGTTTTCCTAACTAATTGTTGTGCCTAACTAACAATAGTACTTTTCCTAACTAATTATATTAATTTGCCTATCTAAGTACAATACTTTGCCTAATTGAGAACAAAACTTTGCCTACCTAAGAATAACAATGTGCCTAAACCAAAACACAATCACAGATTGAAGTGGTAAAGGAGGTGTTTGCCTTCGCTAAAGTGAAGTCCTTATACAAAAAGTAAATCCAATGGGATGGAGATACATGATTAGTTCCTCTGAACCATGCATACAAACAAATATGAATCGAATCAATTAGCTAGTGGTTTGAACCCATACATAAAAAAAGGGATAACCTAAAAACACAGGAAGCAACGGCTCCTAAGGAATTATACTTTGTCTATTAAAATACATTGAAGAATAATAATTTACCTGACTAATGGCTAACTAATAGCAATAATTTACCTATATACTGACAGTACATTGCCTAACAGAGAACAATACTTTGCCTAAACAAGAATAACAATGTGCCTAAACCAAATCATACACAAAGCAGTTCTATCATCTCAAAGAAGGTCTAGCAGTTATCCACAACATACAGTACACTGAGATCGCCAATTTCACAATTCAGATAACAACAGATAGATATATTTTTCTTGTGGTGAACTCGCTTTTTTATTTTTTGCATAAATTTGTTACAAATAAAATTCCTAAGAACATTACTGAGAAAGGGTAAACTTTAATCAGACTAAAATTAATTTGCCTTACTTAATGAATGCAGATAGAGATAGTAGCATAATGAATGTAGAACCAAAAGAAAAACAGAACGAATGCAGAACAATGTGCAGGATGCTAACAAAAGTACAAGACCTAAAAATTAGAGTAGATTAGAAAATGGTCCCAACTATTGTAGAGAAATGCTGTCAATGATGTATGATGCTCCCATTGGAAACAGTAAAAATTGCCCCTCACACTCATGCGTGAATAACTACATATAACTTGTACTGCCTAGTATGAGATGCAAAACTACTATTACTGTATGGAAAGAAAGGCAGATCTCATGGTCGTTAAGAAAAATAGCTTGTAGTGCCTAGCAAAAAAGGAAAAGAGAAAATGTATAAAAGTGGACATGTATGCAACAGAGCTTGCACGTTCCAGGAGAAATCCAAATGCAGAACTATCAGAAACTATAAAAAATTACAAAAAGGTTGTGGCCTTGTTTCAAGAATACAAGACACACAATAACTACTAATGCGATTCAGTAGGCAAATTCCTTTGCTCAATCAGGCAACAATATAGTTACCACCAGGCAAAAATGCTATGCAATAGGTATTTTTTGCCAATTTTCTATTCCTGTTCACAACCAAATTTATCAAAAAAAAATTTGTCCATTAATTCACTGTCAAAATGCATTTTGCAAGTCACCTAGATTTTCAGCAAAAAAGGGCTGTTGAGTTAAGCATCTGAAGCAAATAAGAAGTGCTCTAGGTTATATGGTGGTACATATTAAACGATTCAACTATTAGCAAGGGGAAAGGTAATGGGTAATGTTATGTGTAATCCTGCCTTAGGAGTTCATATTTGGGGCTGATTCCATGTGGTATAACTTATTATAGTATGAAGATTCATAAATATAAATATATATAGGCAAAAAAAATAATTATCAGTCTATGATCACCAACAACACAAACCCAGCAAGAAAAATGTTGAAGCTACTCCTACGGTATCACAATCAACAAAAAAGGGCAGAAGTTGCATGTAACATCTATACTCCTACCACAAAAATCATAGCAGCCCATGGATGGCAATCTTGCAAAAACATAGAAAATACAGAAAATACAGTTCTACCTCTATATTTTCGATGCAGAATACATGCAACCAGAAAAATGCTCCCCACCTCACAATAATGCTACTACATATACCTAAAAAAACAGATCTAAACTCACCCTGCGTGCAGGGGCCTATTCTTCTGAGAATCCAGTGCAATTTGCAGTACCACCCTTTCTGCCATAAATCGAGAAACAAAAAATGATACAGTGAGAATGGAGATAATGCTAGAACAGGACGCAAGGGGATGGGGATCTCACCTCCATGTTGTGATGCTCCCTGAACCAAATCCTTCCTGGATTGTATCTTCTCGATGGGCAAATAAGAGATGTCATGCGAGAAATACAAATACAAATCCCTCCCGTAAGAAAATCGCCATCACTGTGAAATGGGGGAAAACAAAACAATGAATGTGTTTCAACCTTGTAGAATCCGCTTCTCCTCTGCCACTGGAATATCAGGGCCCCTATCGCTCCCTGCGCTCCCCAAACCCTAGGTTGAATCAACCGAAGAAAAATCCCCCGAATCAGTTTGTTCGTCGTGAAGGAAATGTGAGTGGACTCGAATGTGAAAACAGAGAAGATGGACTGGGCTCACCGTGCGTGCTCGCGATGCCACTTCCCACCATAGATTTGCGCTTCCTTCTCGGAGGATTGACGGGAAAGGGTAGTGTGGAAGCAAAATCGCCTGGAAGGAAAGAGAGAGGAACCCTAGAGCCTAGAGAGAGAAGAAAATACGGAGGAGAGGAGAGGAGGTGAACAGGGGACAGGGGTGGGTAGCCCTTTTCAAGCACTAGAAATTTGTCCATGTGTCTGACAAGTGGGTCCCATTTAGATAACGAAGCGGTAGACGGTGTGAATGGCAGATGACGTGTTGGACAGAGCCGGCCGTTCCGAGCGACAAATGCACGGTCGGCTGAAAATAAGTCATTACCTTTTTTTAAAAGCGAATAGGCAAGCGAGCCATTCCTCCGTAGTGAAAAGAGAAGAAACCAGACGGGCCAACACCTTACTTATTTATGGCCAAAGGTGGTATATATTTTCTGAATGATTTATACACAGCTAAGCTAACACAACAAATCTCTTACCATTATTCTCATTTCTCAATTTCTCATGCAGCAACCAAGAAAATTTGGAGCGGAGTAACTAGGCCTGCAAGGATGGAATTGCCTCGGCGACGATAGCAGCGCGGCAGACAAAAACTGAAGCAAAAGAGAACCCGGCTGCCACAACTTAACGTTGCATTGTCAGCTGCATGCAAAGACTACCAACACACACATTTGTCTTCCTCGCCCGCCGTCGCAGAAGCACGCAGAGGAGAGGAATGTCTCATGTCTGCATGCACGCCCTGACGCCCGCCAAATGAGAGTGAGTAGATAGAGGATGGCGGCGATCGGAATGGCGCGGCGTTGCGGCGGGTGCGACGGCCGCGAGGAGGCCGCGGTGGAGGCGATGCTGCAGTGGCAGAAGCTGAGCGACCTGCTCATCGCGGCGTCGCTCCTGTCCATCCCGCTGGAGCTCCTCTACTTCGCGACGTGCGCCGCGCTGGCGCCGCTCCGGCGGGCGCTCCTCCAGCTCGGCACCTTCGTCGTCATGTGCGGCGTCACCCACCTGCTCAACGCCCTCGCCCACGACCGCCCCGGATCCCGCCGCGTCCTCGCCGCCCTCACCTCCGCCGCTCCGGCGGGCGCTCCTCCAGCTCGGCACCTTCGTCGTCATGTGCGGCGTCACCCACCTGCTCCGCGTCCTCGCCGCCCTCACCGCCGCCAAGGTCCTCGGCGCGCTCGCCACCACCGCCGCCGCCGCCTCCCTCCCCGTCTTCTTCCCGCGCCTGCTCCGCGTCAAGGTCCGCGAGTCCCTGCTCCGCGCCAAGGCGCGCCAGCTCGGCCGCGACGTCGCCGCCGTCCGCCGCCGCGAGGACACCGTGTGGCGCGTCGTCCGCGCCGTCACGCGCCACGTCCGCGACGCCGTCGACGCGCGCGCCATCCTCCGCACCACCACGCTCCAGCTTGCCGCCGCCCTCGGCCTCCAGCTCGCCGCCGCCCTCGGCCTCCATAACTGCGCCGTCTGGATGCCCGTCGCGGGCGGCAGCACCGGCACGCTCCAGCTGATCCACCGGCTGCTGCCGGACGAAGACGACGACAAGGTGCTCGAGCTCGACGGAGGCGGCGCCAGCACGCGCGCCATCTCCGTCTTTCACCCTGACGTCGCCGCCGTAATGGCCAGCAAGGACGCCAGGGTGCTCAGGCCAGGCTCCGTGCTTGAGGCGGCCAGCGGCGGGGGCCTGCCGCAAGCAGGAGCAGCGGCTGCCATACGGATCCCGAGTTTCCACGGAGGGGGCAACTCAGACGCAATCTTAGTCCTGGTTCGTCGAGCTAATAACAATGGTGATCTTAGGTCATCTGCGGCGGCTTGGACGACGTGGAGCAACCAGGACCTGGAGATCGTGAAGGCCGTCGCCGATCAGGTGGGCGTCGCGCTCTCCCACGCGGCGGCGCTGGAGGAGTCGCAGCTGATCCGGCACAAGCTGGCGGAGCAGCACGGGGCGCTGCTTCAAGCAAGGAACGAGCTCGAGGCCGCGACCACGGCGAGGAACGCCGCCCACGGCGCCATGCGCGCCGCCGTGGGGAGGCCGATGCACGCCGTCGTCGGCCTGGTCTCCGTGATGCAGCAGGAGACCGCCACGTTGCGCTTGCGCCCCGAGCAGAGGCTCGCCGTCGACGCCATTGCCCGGACAAGCGCCGTATCCTCCACCCTGATGGACAGCGTCATGGAGACGCTGTCGACGATGGACGACATCTGTGACCAGCCGCCGCAGTCTAGTCCTGCCCTGGTGGCGAGGAGGCCGTTCGAGCTCCGGTCGCTGATCAGGGACGCGGCCACCGTCGTCGGATGCTTAGCCGGCTGCCGGAGCCTCGGCTTCTCGCAGCAGCTGGAGGCCAGCTCGCTCCCCGAATGGGTGGTCGGCGATGACAGGAGAGTCTTCCATCTCCTGCTGCACATGGTGGGAGCTCTGCTGAGCCGATGTCACCTCCATGTCGGTGGCGGCGCTCTATCGTTTTCGGTTTGCAGCTGCAATAACGTCGTCGGTGACGAGCAGGATCGGGTCCCGGTGCAGGAGCGAGCCAAATTCTCTCGTGGCAACCAAGTATTTGTCAAGTTCCAAGTTGGGCTCACAAGATCAGTGGAGGGTGATCCTGGGAGCTTACCAGCATCCTGCCCGCCACCATATGGCCACGCCCCCGATTACAGCGGCGGCGCTGATTTGCGGTTAAGCACCGCTATGTGCAAAAGGATTGTGCAGGTATTCATATATTTGTTTCCTTTTTTTTGAACGGTTAGATTCTAGTCGAGGATTCATTGAACCGACGGCCAATTTTGATCTTCTTTCTGAGATTTCGGGGCAAGTGGTGTGCTCAGAGGAATAAGAGGTAGGAGAAAGTGTGAGTGTGAGAGGAAGAGTGTCAAATAAAGAAGTACAACATCACAAGATGTGCCAAAGATTGAATATGGTGTATCATCCCATGGTTATCGATTGTCGACGGTTATAGATTAATCCGATTTCAGTCAACTACAGTAATATATAGGAACACACTTCTTATGTGAAGTACTTACTACTAGCTATTCATGCACACAATTTCATCTTAGCTACATATACATGTCTACATGGGAGATGGGACGTGCTACACATTAATTCTACCTGTAATCATTTTGTTCAGATGATGAATGGAAACATGTGGTGGGCATTGGAGCCCGAAGGCCTTGGAGAAACCATGACGCTCATGCTGCGGTTCCAGCTTCAGCAGCCACTGAATCCGCACGTACCCGGCTCAGGCACGTACCGTATCGGAGCAGCCTCGCCGAGGACACTTCCTCAACACCACCACCACCACTTCAACGGCCTGAGGATCCTGCTCGCTGACAGCGACGCCACGAGCCTGGAGGTCACCCTGAAGCTGCTCGACCGGCTCGGCTGCGAGGTGCTGCCGGTGTCGTCGGCCGTCGACTGCCTCAGCTTGCTTGGGAGCGCCGAGCCGCCGTTCCAGCTGGTGGTCCTTGACCTCGACGGCCACGAGGCCGGCGCAGCCGCCGCCATGGATGGGTTTGAGATGGCGCTCAGAATCCGGGAGCTCAGCAGCGCTTGCTGGCTTCTGGTCCTCATCGCTGTGGCGGCAACCGGCGTCGACGACGGCGTCCGTGACATGTGCCGGCGGGCGGGGGTGAACGGGCTGATCCAGAAGCCCATCACGCTCCCGGCGCTGGGAGCGCAACTTCAGAGAGTCCTGCAGGACAAGTGAAGTGATCCTACGAAGCTCATGAGCTGGGTTGCGTTGCATGTTATGGCTCTCTTCCTGAAAAATAAAGATCATGTAATGGGCACGCGTAATGCTGCGTTAAAGAGGAGGCCAGAGCTTGGGGATTACCAGGGGCAAAAGATCTAGCTGCGCTTATATCGGGCTCGTGATTATGAGTTTGTTTTGTAAACGTAACGCTACCTTTTCTTTTTGTTCCCTCCTGTAGAACGTCTGCTTGTAAACTCCTTCTTTACTAATATAAATAGAGCACAATCTCATGCCTATTTGTTCAAAAAAAATGATTTCAGCATCAATTCGATGAAGCGAAAGCAGGTAATGGATCGTGCAGTGAAGAGATGAAACGAACAGCGAGTTCACGGTGGAGGTGCTCAGGAGGGGAGTGTTCATGACATTATTTAAGTCACTTGCATGAAAACTTCTGTACAGAATGCACTTCCTTTAGAGGTATCACTGTATCAGAATGATTTATGCACAAAACATGATGGTTCTTTATCAGAGCCGTCGTACCCCGACAAGAACACTGTGTTGCGGGTGAAGTGTTAGAATGCTGTAGGGCGCGTGCACGTACGCCGGCGAGAGCTCAAAGGCGAAGCGCTGCAGGATCATGCTGATGGCCAGCTTGGCCTCTAGAAGGGCAAAGTTCTGGCCGATGCATATGCGCGGCCCCCAGCTGAAGGGGATGAAGGCGCCCGGGTCGCTGCACGCCTTGGACACTCCCTCGGCGAACCTCCCCGGGTTGAACTCTCCGGCGTCGGGCCCCCAAAGGGCAGGGTCGCCACCACTTCAACGGCCTGAGGATCCTGCTCGCTGACAGCGACGCCACGAGCCTGGAGGTCACCCTGAAGCTGCTCGACCGGCTCGGCTGCGAGGTGCTGCCGGTGTCGTCGGCCGTCGACTGCCTCAGCTTGCTGGGGAGCGCCGAGCCGCCGTTCCAGCTGGTGGTCCTTGACCTCGACGGCCACGGCGCCGGCGCGGCCGCAGCCATGGATGGGTTTGAGATGGCGCTCAGAATCCGGGAGCTCAGCAACGCCTGCTGGCTTCTGGTCCTCATCGCTGTGGCGGCAAGCGGCGTCGACGACGGCGTCCGCGACATGTGCCGGCGGGCAGGGGTGAACGGGCTGATCCAGAAGCCCATCACATTCCCGGCGCTGGGAGCGCAACTTCAGAGAGTCCTCCAGGACAAGTGAAGTGATCCTACGAAGCTCATGAGCTGGGTCGTGTTGCATGTTATGGCTCTCTTCCTGAAAAATAAAGATCATGTAATGGGCACGCGTAATGCTGCGTTCATGGTCAGTTTTCTCGTGTGTTCTTAGCCAGTTAGCCTAACTAGAAGGCGTGGCTCACGCCATTGCACCACTGTTATAAGCAATGAGCAGGGTGCTACGCGTAATTTGTACGAGTACCTATTTCATTTTTGCCAATATTTATTTTTGAGTTAAATACACCATTGGTACACAAACTTAGCGAGTTAGTGCGTTTAGATACACCATCTCTCATTATCTCTAATTGCTCACTTAAAGAAACAACTTGCCATGTAGGTGTAAATAGGTCACCGAGATGATACGTGGCAAAAGAACGCCATGTAGGCAGCCGATGTGTACATTTGATGCTTGCGTGTAACTCATGGTGCTATTGCAAATAGCCCCACCCTATTTTTGTTGTTGTTTATTAAGAGATGATTAAAAAGGGAAAAAACAGAATTATCCTCTCAGCATTATCCTCACGATTCTACCCCTCTCCATTCTTTTGTTTATTCTCTTTTGAACTAGTTGCGGTTGCTTCTGCTACTTCTTTAAAGAGACGAGGTTGCCACTGTGGCATTCAGTTCCAAGGAGAGAACAACAAGAGAAGAGACAGAATCTAATATATATAGTCCAATATTTTTGTGGTTTTTAAGGTGACATGGATTCTTCTTTTTCCTTTGTAATCAAGGGGTGCGGTGATGGTTTTTTTTATCGAAGTCGGGAGGAGGGGAAGCCTCTACCTTTTTTATATTTTTTATTCCAAACCCAATTATTCGCTCCCACGGGGAGTCGAACTTAGGTCTGCTGGGCGCTACTCAGGTTCTCTTAACACTAGGCTAGAGGCCCTAGAGGCCCTTTCACGGGTGCGGTGATTGTTGGAAACACAATCTCACCAGTCACCATATACCTCATTTTGATCATAAGGACAAATATGCGACACTTTATGAGGAGCATATGAAGAAAAATTTTACATGTTTTTAATAACACACATGGTAGAAAAATAACAAAGTTATCTATTGCATCTTCTTCCAGGTAATTGTCATATCAATGGGTAGCCTCTGGTGCAGATTTTCGGTAACTCTATAGAGTCCTCTAGCCTGAACAGTGAAGGGAAACGAGGAGGCTACGCTAGCACATACAAAACTCGTTTACCCAAAAACAGGAACAACAGCAGTTATAGATCACGGATCGTTACCACTAGACGCGCAGTTGCAGCGGAAGCCGTCTCGATGTAGACGAACGCGTCGAAGTGGCAGTGCAGTGCAGTTGCTTACGTCCGTCTGGTCCTGCACGTGCGGTTCGTCCTTGTGCTCCAAGCACAGCACCTCCGAGGTATCCACACGTACGAGGATTGAAACGTCGCGCACCGGACTGCTAGGTCCGCGAGCACGATGCTGCCCGACGGCAACCTCAGGACGCTGCAGAAGAAGGGCAACGTGAACAAGGACAAGTTCTCCAAGGTGATGTGGTACGCGGTGACCAACTACCGGACATGGATCTTCGTGCTCCTCTACGGCTACTGCATGGGCGTCGAGCTCACCACCGACAACGTCATCGCCGAGTACATGTACGACCGCTTCGACCTCGACCTCCGCGTCGCCGGCACCATCGCCGCCTGCTTCGGCATGGCCAACATCGTGGCGAGGCCCATGGGCGGCATCCTCTCCGACATGGGCGCGCGCTACTGGGGCTGTCTCTTATACACATCTAGATGTGTATAAGAGACAGC